>WION01000037.1:0-308347 GCA_015039365.1 Amanita rubescens
CGGTTGTTATCTCTTGAGGCTTCTGCCGTTCCGCAGGGATTGTTCATATCTACGACATGCCGCTCTGTGGAAGCCATTGCTGATTCACTTGATTCCCTCTTTTCTTCTACTACATTTCACAAGAAGAATTATAAGAAACATTTGGAGATTCTGAACATCGCCTTACAATACGTTTTGATGCATGGTATTCCTCCTCTTGCCCGCTTTTCGAAAACGAGCAAAAGAAAGCGTAAACGAGATGTCACGGATTCAGAATCTCGAGAGGATCCTCTTGATCGCTTCTTCGCGCTCTTGCACAGCAGGATATTCAGTCGTATCATCGCTACGACCTGTCGGCTGTCAAGAATTTACCTTGGGGGCTTATTATTATCCAACGCTGACGCTTCACACGTCGATGGCCAAGCTTCTAGAGCAACCGACGGATTCCAGGAAGCATCAGGGGACCTCCGCGCAGGAGTGACGCTACTCTTCGAACGAAATGCGCGTCTTTTATTCACGGATCCGCCATCAGTTGGTGGGATAACCGATCAATTTCTTGCAATCAAATTATCAGAACTGCATGCTTCTCTGGCTCTGGAAACGGTCTCTGAACTTGATAAAGTTATATTTGGAAACTCCGTCAATGCTTCGGCTGCCCCGCCATCAACCGTGCCTGGCGGTTGTCGCTCCGTTACAGATGGAAGACCCGAGGATGCGTTCAAAGGGTCTGGTATGTGAATCCGTTACTGAATCCGAAGCAAAGCGAACAATATCATTTGTAGACATCAGGTCTAGTCATAGTGTTCATCAGCGAGTGGAACGTTTAGCTATTAAAGATGCTGTGTGGTATTTGTGTCATGTCATGCATGTCCTCCTTGGAGGAAGTAACGCAGGTGGAGCTGAATCTGAAGAAAGGTATGCCCATTTTGCATAGCAGTATCCATGCTCACGTAAATCGATGCCAGTCCCGGTGGGGTTAATGTCAAATGCATTCATGATCAAAGAGCCAGCACAATATTACTAGAAGCCGCACAGGATATCCTATTTCGCCTTGTGATTAGATGCCGAAAGGAAATAACGAAAGATAAGGGTAATATCTACATTTGAACCTTCGAAACAGCTCAACAATAGTGCAATAGCGAATAGCGCCGACTCGTTATTGGGTCACGCGAGCGAGCATGAGTTAAAACGACGGACGGCTCAAGAGAACTCCATTGGGGTTGACAAATTCAGTGATGGAAGACAACAGGTTAGGATTTCTCTTCTCGAAGGCGCGCCGCACAGGATGACAACGGGAATAGACCGGAGAAACTACCGTATCGGACGTGGATGAAATGAAGGGTGGGAAGAACGAAGAACGACGCTCTTGTGTGTCTTATGAGAGTGGTGGAATGGGGCAAAATACACGTCCGATGATAGACGATGTGACGTATAACATGTTAATGGGTGTCGTCGAGCGTTTCGTTCTATGTAAATGCCTATCATGACGGTGCATTGTACCCAATAGAGGATGGTGTTTCAAGTTACTTAATGATTAGGATATTGCTGGGAAGTGATGAACTTTGATTAAGGTGCTTATCAGCGATGAGAACGGCATATGCGATAATGGTCAGCTCAAGGTTAGTAGCAATGAGTTGTCAAAGATTACCTGAGGTAGAACGGGATGGTATTAAATGAATGCTGGCAGGGTGTGGCTTGACGCGTTTCCATCAAGATGCTTCAAGAGAAGAAAGAAAGGGATAAGGGTTGTGTCATAATGAGCGTCGGTGGATGATGTGGTCTGCCATGAGGCAAAGACAAGGATCACATCCACATGTCATAAGAAGCTACGTGGGGGAATGTGCTAACGGTGGCTATTGGTGGCCCTCAAAATGCATTCCGTGGAGACAGGTTGGGGTATGTGGGCGGAGATACTTAATGTAGCATGCGGAAGGATAGTTGGTCCGCAACAATAATTCTCAGACTAAAACTGTTTCTCGAGACGGGGATGGGAGAGTTGTGGATCGTTTTACGTGTCGGAAGTAGTTTCTTGACAACAAGCAATAAGGGTACATATGATGCTGCGACTAGGGCGGGAGAGATAAAACCGGGCCTTGATGATCACGTGGGGTGATGGCCCTGCAACCCCGAGGGGAGAGAGATATATGATTGTGGGAGGGGCTATGTTAGATGTGGAAACTGAAAGGAGAGAAAGACCGAGAAGAAGAAGCGGTGGCGTTTGAGTGTGTGTGTGTGTGTGTGTAAGGATGAAGCGTGTTGGAGTTGAGCGGGAGTGTTTTGATGTATTTTGTGAGGGGCGAGGAGTGTGAGATTGTCGGCAAGTGTACAAACAGTCGGGGTCGTCGGTGCGGGTGAGGCGAAATTTTTTTTGAGGGACGGAGACCGCGTGAAATTATGAGCCGGAGTCATCCGCTATCTAGATCTATCTATGGCCACCCTCTCATATAACCTTCCCCCTCCATCACCTCCTCATTCCCCGATCCTTTTCCCTATGTCCATCCTTGCCGTAGCTATCGCTGCAATATCCTCCTCTTCTCCCTCTCCTTCACCTTCACCTTCTTCTCCATGCCCCTCATCTTCCTCATCCGCGCCCGACTTTCCCTCCGTCACGCGACACAACGAACATCTTGCTGTCCTGCTCCCTAAGGATTTATGGAAGGTGATTAATATCCTCCCCTTTTGCACATATCTCTTACCTAACCCACCAAGTCCGATGACCTTGCCTCTCGTTGTGATAGATTCGGTTGCCCTGTCAAATTCTCCATCTTTGAGCGTAGACACGTATGTATTCTCCCTACCTACCTTTGTTCCTCTAGCTAATCAGTTCACAGCATTGCCGTAAGTGTGGTGGTGTCTTCTGCAATACCTGCTCCTCTCGAACAACGCGTCTCTTGGATACCTCGTCTCTTGACTTCATGCACCCACCTAAGGGAGCACCGATATCCATATATGATTCACCCACCTCCCCCGTAATCGATTGTCGCGTCTGTGACGACTGTTGGAGTCAAATTTATGGCCGCAACCAGCCGTCGCGTTCCCCCAATTCCTCCACTTCTTCCCTGCGTTCACAACCCTCCCCGATCATTCCCTCTGGTGCAGCAGACTCGTCATCAAGTGGCGAGAGCTCGCTTTGTAGTAGCGTGGTTGCCACTCCCCCTAATGGATCGTTCCTGGGCTTTGCGTCACCGCATAAACCACGGTCCCTGCATACCACTTCCAGCGTCTCTAGTATCGAAGGGCTCGTCACTCGCCCTAAACGCATGTCCGTCAGACATTCACATCTACCACTTCCTGTTGAACTACCTAAAGAACGTTCATACGGCGAGCTCGACGCTTATCCTCTTAGACGGTCTAGTGTTTTATGCAAGGCAACTGGTGGTGGCCGCTGGGAACCCAAGCCGTGCCCAGTGTACGCGGGTAATCGCCCACCCGTCTCAGGGGGGAAAGCTCCCTTTGAGATTGAAATGGAAAACCAAGAAAGGGAAGAACGCTTACGAAGACTTAACCCTGTCGTAAAAGATGGCGACTTTCAATATCGCTTCTCAAAGGAGCCAGAACCAATAATTATATCATCAAGTCCATATCATCTTGCAACCTTTTGATTTGTGGCCGCATGAGCCTTCCCTTACCCTGCACTTCGTGCCGTCCGCCACTCCTCATGGCAGCTGCATTATTATTATGCCGCGAATGATCCCTATCTTTATTGTTGTATATTGCTGTCAGCTGTACTCGTAATGGCCTGCTTCGTGCCAGCTTGCTCTTATATGCTCCATCGACCCTCCGCCTATACCTCTGCTCTTGTGCAACCCCCACCCTACATTATTGTCGATATCGCTGGGCATTTGCCTCAGCTACCCTGTACATATTCATCTTGATCATGCGCTACCCCGTACTTGGTTACATGTTTTTCAATTCCTTCTGCGGTTATTAGGTTTATGCTCTTGTTATTGTCTACCGTATGGGACGTGTAATTAATCGAATTAGGACTTATGGTCCTGAAATAGACGATTGCCTTGGACCTACAACTATCATTTTCCTTGTTTCAGAAATTGTTCCGTTGGAAAATAGACACAAACAAACGCGCCGCGTCACAGCGAAGTTTTCGACTGATCATCATTCTCCTTATGTCCGCCCTGCGTTGGCTCAATGCCTCGCGTTCCTTGGCTCTGTTCAGCGCGAGGAGAAACATTGCTCTCGCGTCATCAGAAGCTACGAATGTAGCTCCTCCGCCTCAGATCCCAACCCCAACGACACCCAACGCCGTTCAAGCAGGGCGACAGCAACGTGGACGTCGGCGGCGAAAACGGAAAATCGAGACCCGAAGACCCTCCATTTCAACTGAGACTCCACGCAAATGGAATAGGCCACTAGCCGAAGGTGTTCTGCCAGCATATGACTTGGCGCTTCAACTTATTCAGAAGGATAGCGGTGGTCTGAAGCTAGAAGCACGCGCTCTCCAAGCTGAAATAGATGCTGCGGAAGCCAAGATACAATCCAAGTTCACAGAGAGAGACGCTGGTAAGGTTTTCGAGGAAGGGGTACTGGAAGCAATGGATCAGGAGATTGAGGACATGAGAAAGAGGCAACATATACTGGAGGTTCAGAGCGAAGTTAATTTTCCCAGCATGCGATGGCAAGTGACCAATGCTATGGGTGCGTAAACGTTTTTTCTACCTGCAATTGCTTATGAGACCGGGACATTAGTGGACATGACGAAACCCTCTCATCGACATTTGTTGGAACAGAGGTGGCGCAAGGAGGGTGCGCTTGATCTCCTTGTATGTTTTTACTCCTTGATCTCAACCATTTTGGACTAACTGGGGGCATTGCAGATGGAACGGGTTTACCAGATGCATGTAGTACCGGATATTTTACCAGAGATGCACCCCTCCGTGGATCTACGTGTCACGGCTACGGCCTTGGGCCAAGAAATACTTCTCCGGAAGACGACAGACAAGGAAGTAGAACCTGGTGTCTTCCTTCTTCCTCATCAAGTAAATATCAATGATATATATCTCCGCGCCCTCTGACATTGCACGTAGACTCTGAATCCGCCTAAATTATATGCCAACGTGTTTCACACCGATACGAGATTCTATACGATGCTCCTTGTGGATTTGGGTAGGTACCCGATATCTCGTTTCCAGTACTGCTGGTGCTAATCAGCGATTCAAGACGTTCCTGACCAAGAAAACGCTGCATTCACTACATTTCTGCACTGGATGAAGTGAGTTACCCGTGGATATGAGTTTCCAAACTAAACTCCTCTGAATTTAGGCCAAACATCCCGCTCTCTGCTATTCACCGTGACCGTATTCTCGACCTCAACACACACACCGCTTATATTCCCCCACACCCTCAACATGGCACGCCATATCATCGCTATGTTTTCCTTCTTTTACCACACCCCCCCGCTTCGGGCGCACAGGATTATACCCTGAATGCGGCTGCTCGAGCATCGCCAGGTCAAGTCACGTCTGCGTATCTGGACATACCCGTGGTGAACAACGCAGAACGCAAAGGGTTTGATATACGCGCGTTTATGCAGCAGTGGGGCCTGGACAGATCGAAAGGAGGAGGTATTCACATGTTTAGACAAATCTGGAACGAAAGCGTTTCGAAGATATACAAAAACGTACTTGGTGAGTTCTTAATTATCTTTGCGTGGTAGGCCCAGGCAGCTCATCTGTCAGCAGGTGAAGAAGAGCCACGTTATGGCCGTCCTCGCAAACCTGATCCATACGCCAAACTGAAACAGTCCAGGCGTTATGTTTAAAATAATGTTAATCTGTACGTATATACCCCACATTCCTGTTTATTCTTAGTCGTTCTAATACAGACTCAAGTTAGATCATGAATAGCTCTCGACGCTTCTCCTGTCGCGAGATCATCCTGGAGGCTAGAAATATCAATCACCATGTTACAGCGTGCATCATAGTTACAACGCTAATAGCTTTTGGCATGGTACCAGGGTTATATATATGCATGCAGGTGGTTGACTTTTCAACATCCCTTCCCCATTTATCGTATGCGTCAAGACCGCGCGTGTGCCTTTTAAACAATCTGGTTGGGATCTGAAAGAGTGGGAACGACGGCAACCTCGCATCATGACGGAAGTTACCATCTTGAGCGACATCAGTGTTTGCGCGACAGCCGTGTAGTCGCGTTTGAGGTTTAAAGTCAGGTTCGCGTCTCACCGCACTTGAGATCCAAATTTAGCCTTGTTGCATCAGCTAGATCGTTTATGGATGGAATACATTCGAGGCAGGGGTACGGATCAGGTATCCACTCCACCAATGAGAGTCGCTCCGTCGGACTGATTGTTGAACATTGAACATTGTTGAAACGTGCCTATTCCCATGCCACTGGTATGGTGTCACGGTCACCTCGGACCGCAGGTTCTGCGAGGTCTACACTCCAGTTAAAAAGAACTTCTCATGTCAAGCGTGTCAAGATGGACTTGGCATGCACAAACTGACAGTTATCACGTCTTGCAGGGATAGCAAGGCCATGTGAATGGCGTAATATTATGTAGATCGTCGTGATCTCTAGAATATAATACGTATATGTTAGCGTGATAACTACAGGCATCATTAACGGGTGCAATACAAGACTAACAGTCAATACATAAGCAATTTATTTACCTTCGTGTCCTTGTGCCACGCGTTCTGGTGTTCTCAAACCGCTCGCGTATCTGAGCATACCCAGCGCGATCCACTCTATGAATGTAGTATGAACCTCCGTTTATTCCCCACGAAACACTGCCAGAATGATATGGGCGTTCTGTGACATCAAATATAGCGCTAATATCGTCAACCTGGGAGAAAAGGATTAGCTCGAATGTTGAATGTAACATGCATCTCGTACATTGCGTTCCGTTACGCGCGCATTCAACGAACTGACGAATGGAGACAATGATACGACGATTGCGCCCTCTTTAAGATCAAGGAATTTCGGTCGAAGCGCCTCGTTTACTACGACATTGTCAGCTCGAGAGGCGAAAAAATGATAAGTAAGAACTGACGGCTCTCTTCAAAGACTTTGTTGTCAACCAGAATCACATCAGCTTGAGGGATGAGTTCATCTACCCTCTTACTTGACAACATGTTCCCTTCTTCCAGCTCCACTTCGCCCATCCTAATACCCCACATTCGACATCTTATTCGCATCTGCTCGGCCATTTCTCGTGCAATTCTGGCGGGTGCAGGCATTAGTTCAATGCCATAACTTCTGCACCCGGTTTGCAGACTGGCTTGTATGACTACATTGCCAACGCCGCTTCCCAAGTCAAGAAAGAGCGATTCTTCCCGTAGCCCGGTAATCTGGATAATCTCGTGAACCAATGATGGCATTAGTTCTCCATAGACGGTACTTGAAAATGCTTCATATTGCTTCAAGCTGACGACGTTGGGTCCGACAACACGCTGATAATTCTCCTCTATGATCCGCATTAACACCTTTTTCGGTAGGCCAAACTCCTCCCAGCTGTCAACCGCTTGTTGAAGGGCATTACAGGGAACTGGTGCAAAAAGGTCTGCAGGTAGCCTGGGATACTTGAGGGCGTGTAGTATAGCATTGATACGTGCCATAGCAGTGAGGAAAAGAGGGCCATCCTGACGATTGATAGCACGCTTGACAGCCCTAAGAAGTGACATAGAGCTTGGCTGGGCAGAGGACGACGAGTGGGTAGTCACAGATGCTAGAGACAATAAATCTTCTTTGTCTATTGATTCGTCCGTGCTTGTTGAATCACATGAAGGTAAAGGAGATGATGAGCGAGAAGATGGTGGTGATACATTTTCTGACAATGAATCGCTGGGTATCGTGCCGAAGAGGGCCTGTTGTTCACGAGTCAGATAGCCTGGAAATCCTTAGTGACCGAGCTTGATGACACGGATGATATGTCGTACATTCGATTATTGCATACAGTGTCTGTTCAAGATCTAATATTGGATTATAGTGATCCTTGTCCTTGGGCGCTAGCAGAATAAACCTGAAATTGGTCGTCAATACAGAGAACTGGATTAAATCTTTCGAGACATTGACCAAGGGACAAAGTTCCATTGGCAATCGCAAGACAAGAAGCTTCGTTTTCAATGTACGAGCTGAAAGAAGTACTGCAACAGCTCCAATGAGCCCCGTTGGCCAATGCCTCTGGCGGCGCGTGGCCCATACATACCTTTCCGATGCACCTGAGTTGGGATATTCCAGTTCTATATATGGGTAACAGTGGGGATGCGGTTGAAATGATCTGTCCTTTGGGTCACTTGGGTTTCTGAAATCTGCATGGATAGTCAATGATAAGCGACCATCGCGCAGAGAATGCATAACGCACATCCTTTATATGTTTTCATCAATTTTTTGACCACCATTTCTGAGCTAAGGTGCCTTGGCCCTGGTGTTCCGTCGTCATCCACGCACCACCGCCTTCTCTGGATTGGTATGTCGTTGCTGGTAGACGGGAAACAGGACGTTGAGCGTGACCTGCTGCTTCTGTAGATAGGTTCTGGTGATGGAGCAAGTGTTTGTTGGCGGCTGTGCGTACGAGAGGTTCGACCTTGTAAGACGTGTCTTGATTGTCTGGCCACGGTATTCACACAGACTCGGCGCGACTTTTTTGTGTGCAGAGTGTCTGAAATGTCTAGATCGAATTCCAGGCTGTCGGAGGAAGCCTTTCTCTTGTCGGACGAGGCGGAACGTGACGCAGAGGCGGACGCACGCGGCAGGTGTTGTTCCACGGAAAGGTGTGGAATGGGAGAGTAGTCTGAGTTGATTTGCGCGAGGTCCATCGTGACTGCATTGACGAAGGCTGAAGAGTGGAAGGAGAGGCCCAGGGAGGGCAGCTCGGAGGTTGTTGATGAGAGCATAAGACATTCAATTTGTTTATTGTTCCCCTTTAGTACAAATCATCATAGTACGCCAGCCCGGATATCCTCTCCTTCAAAATTCCTTTCTCAGCAGCCTCAAGATCCCACCTCATCTCTCCTATGGCGACGTTTGGAAACCTACGAATAAATGTGACCGCCTCTTGAACAGTCGATCTGAGCGCTGCGTGATTTCTGCTCTGATGAATGTTCCCTTTCGGCCCCAGTGCCTCCTTCAACCTGCGAATTTCCTTATTATGCGATCTGAGGCCTTTCGTCAGCTAGGAGGGGTAGTATAATCCCATACTCACGAAAGCTCTGTGAGAGCTGCGCTTGCCCAATCAATTTTTTCGGGTTCCAATCCGTTTCTCCACATATTCCTTGCGTTGGACTTTTTATCAGTAATATCTGCGTGTACAGTTTCCAAACAGGCTAGCAGATTTGGAAGAGGTCCTAGGTACAGGAGTCTGTACCGAGAACGCCTCGGCCATTCAAATGCTTGTGACTGCTCCAGGCATTCCATGAATTTACCACGTGTAAGTCGTGCTTCAGAGGAATTCATTGACGTGGCTTTTCTTTGGAAATACCTCCTACAGGCATTTTGGATGATGGTTTGTTCCTCGTCAGTGAAAGTTGCTGTTTGCATAGGTAGAGTTTCTTGTGAAAATTCTTGCGGCTCTTCTTCAACATCATGTAGTTGGTTTTCGTCTGTCAACTCTTGATTCAATAATTCTGGATCGTGCTTTGCCTCGATGACATCGTTCACGATATTCTCCCAAACCTGTGGTGCCATCTCCTGTCCCCGTGAACGAGGCCAAGATTGGTGAAGGGCTGCTAGCAGATGAGGTTTATCAGTATAATGGAGCTGTTGATAGTACTGTTCCTGGCACGCGTGTGCAGAAGTAGCCTTCTCTTGGTGACAAACAAGAATTAGTTGCTCTCTTGCCAGGCTGTAGGACCCAGCATGCAACGCTACCACAATGTCTGACCAACGGTGCGATTGGAGATACCTATAACGTTTGAGATAACTGGTTGAACTCGAGATGCTACAGCGTCACTTACATGTTACATAGAGGTGAAGCATCGTCAACGAGAGATGAAAGGCTCCCGAACATGTTCAAAATGCTTTGCCTGTGCTCCTCCAGATTATGCCCCACTAATCGGATAAGCAATTCCGAGACAAATGAACCATAGAGCGCTACTCACGAAGGCAGATCGCTCTGCATCTAAAAGATGTCGTCGGAAACGTACACGTGAGGCTACTGTGGACTCCTTACAAACGAGTTATATAAATCCAGCAGATTATCGCTTGTTGAGATTCAAGCTTTACCGCCTGCGAATGGTACTGTAAATGTTCTATATGCGACTTCATATCAGATCAAAAGGGTATCATAGCGCCAATGACGAACCGGCTCCGTTACTTGCTAAAAGTTGGGATAGCAATGAGGAGATCACATCAACCAGTAGTCGACTAAGCCGAATAGACTTCTTGACATTGCATCCAGACCAAATCATTAGCTTTATCCACCAGCTTTTGGGTAAAAGCACTTGGTGCAATGCACCATAGCGCTGCGTTGATGCACAGATGATCGATTGCCCGCAAAGGAAATCCAGGTAATTACAGAGGACGCCCATGTCAATGGGCAAGCGTTTATCGACGACATGCCTTACATATGCACTCAATAACAGGACGTGTGATGAATTTTCAAGACTCACTTGGAAAAAAGAATACCTTGTGTTAGGCTGGAAAGCCAGTTATTCTCATCTCTGAGAGAGTTTATGGCTTCGAAAACGGTATATGTCCCATGCGGCGAGCGTAGGTAATCAAGGATGAGAGGGGATGTGGTGAATTTTGCATGGTATATGTGATTATTGGACGCAGCGTTGTCAAATATCAAGCTGAGATCAAGAGATCTCAAAAGATAGGATGGCCGGCCGCACACAAGTTCCCGGATCCATTCCTTCACCATGTGTAAGTATCGGCTGTAATTTGGGATGAGCGACGGGTTGAGCTGGGCTAATGAGCCCAGTTGATATAGGGATGGGTGAAGAGCTTCATATAGTCCAGAGACCCAAATACTGAAAAAATGTCAGATGGTTCTGTCATTTGGCGAATAGTAGATGAACACCTCTGAAGTTGATTAAGTTCTTGAGGATTCAAGAGCGAAGCACAGGCCTGCACAATGCTGATCTGAATGAGATAAACATGTATACGTTGGTTGTACCAGCCCGAATCATAGTCGGCAAGTTGCTGATGATCCCCCGAGCAGTCTTTGTTCCGGCAATTGCCTTGCACAGTGAAGTCTACGCAAGGAGAGAGCACTCGGGAGTGAAGGCACGATTCGTTCTCTTGCAGAAGTAAATTTTTGAGATATGCCTCAAGGGTGTTTCGGTACACCCGTCTCAATGTCTCTCCACTGACCAAAAGGCTCTCCTTCACCCGTGTTGATGGGTAGAATCCGTTTTCCTCAATGCGCGCATAGAAAAAAGTGCCTTTTGGTATGATGAACCGGTTACCCTTCGAATTCCAAACCCTAAAACCAAACAGTTGTGATGCAACAGGTAAATCCCTTGGATCGGTTCCGATGGCTAGTGCAGACAATGCCCAGATATACATCTCGAATGTTCGCAAGGATTCTATTAGCTCGGGTAATGTCATTGCTTCGAAATGGGGGAGGCACCCTTGATAGAGCTGTTCAAAGCAGCGGGCAGATGCGGAAGAATTCTGTTTGTCGAAGAACATCTCGCCAAGTTTACGTAGAGCTGAATGATGATTTGTATATATCCCGTGGAACATTTCAACCTTATCGTAAAGCTATGTAAAACATTGTTCACAGACGAGACAGACAAACTCACTTCTGCTAGTTCAGTTGACGAGAGATGATTCTTCTCTAGCTGATTAGAGAGGTCCAGGAGCTCTACGATAGGATTTGACGTGGCATTTTCGGCACGAAATCCGAATGACATCAATTTCCGGAACTCTTGTAGGATGTAGTTGCACGCTCGTCTTGTCGAATCGGAGCTCCTAGTCATCAGTAGTACTTTGATAGCAGCCACCCATCTTCCAGCGGCTACGAAACTTTCAACAGCTTCGGCATATCTGCGAAGAGACAATAATATGATTGCCCGGACGCCGTCGAGACACCTCTGTTCTAGAAATTCTAGTGCTTCTTCTACTGTGTCAAAAAGTTGTTTGGCTTTCCTGCAAGAAAATTGGACATTGGAAATGGAATGATAAACTCGAGACACGCCGCACACCTGAGCGCTGCGCTACTATAGGCGCAACATTAGTCATATTCTTTACTGGTGGTCTATGATACACCTACTCTGATTCTGCTCGGGAAAAATAGAATAGTCTCGCTGCATTCTTTGTGTCATCCACAACATCTTGCGGTACAGGTTTATCCTTCTTCTCGAGAATGATTTCAATGGCCTCATCGAACTTTCCAAGTCGACGATATAGTAAAATGGACTCAGCGTAGTTTTTACCTCGATAATATGCTTTTGCTGCTTGAAGAGATCGCCCAGCTGCTTCAAAACATTCCCCTGACCTGCGGAAATAAACGAGGTCATGTTCCGAAGAACAGCTAAGAAATGCTTCAGCTGCCTGCACGAAAGCATTCTGACGAGCAACTTCAGCTGCACTGTCTGGCTTGTCTGATGATAATCTTGACGCATCTTCGCGTAGGGCGTACGCATATGCTATCGCGCTTTCACGTTGACACGAAGCACGCTCAAAACAGCTTCGTGCTTGAGAATACTGTTTTCGCTCAAACAGCATCTTACCGGTATCAGCCCAATCTTTGGCTGTTGATTTTTTTGCTAAGCGAGGAAGATCTTCTCCAGTGGCACGGACATGGACCAAATTTCGCGTTAACCAATAGTCCTTGAGAGGAACTAGATCAGGCCCGGTTACACAGATAGACTATGACCTTACTCTCATTGGTTTTGCTTTCTCAGAACAATCAACAATCCACAGATTCTCCTTTGCACGCGTGATTGCCACGTATAGCGATTTAAGCTACAGGCGTTGTGAAAAGGGCTTGGCAAAGGCTTGCGCTGCTTACCTCGGCGCATAAAGCCACATGCTTTACGGGATCAAACTTTGCTGCATCCCGTCCACCTGAATCCAGCATTAAGACAAGTCTCCATTGTGTAGCTCCAAGGGTCGAATCCTCAAAGAAGTTATACAGCAGAACCTGCAAATCAAGTCCAATATGGTAAAGACTCTAGTATCGTCGTATCTTACATCATTAAACTCCAAACCCTTGCTCTCATATATTGTACTGAGGTTACCTGTGTCACTTTGTCGGGAAAGCAATCAATTGGAGGCGCTCACAGTATAATGGGGATATCCCCTACTTTCACCCGTAATCGTCTCTTTGCCTCTTGATTGTGAACAATGATGCCTAAACCTTCGGTTATAAGTTGTACACCGAAAACGGGAAGACAACCCGCATTGATGGGCCCCAAATTCTAATTCGGAGTCTTCCCTGATTTGCAGAGTTAGTTGGTTGAACCCAGAGAACCGCATATGAACTGGCCTTGAGCCCAAAAGGAACTCTTTCTGAGAGTATATCAGTGAACGCTATGCTCTGTAGATCAAGACACAAACAAATCTGGTATCGCTTAAGTTGTGCTCCATAAGGATGACTGGAGGTGGCCCAATGATTAGACCCCTTTCTGGGGCAAGGGCATCAATTGAATATGGCCAGTATCGTTGAATGAGCTCAACAATGGAATGGGCACAGTTGACAATCCCCGTATGAGATCTATAGTTGACGGTCAAGCAAAATGTTTTCGGTGGTTCAGAATCGAATCCGGGATTTCTCTTCTCTGCTTGTTGCTACTTACCACGTTAGTAAAATGAAAGACACATCTAGTATTCAACTGACCTCCATCTCATGGAGCATCGACTTGAGGTCTTGGAAACGGAACGAACAACCAGACGATATTGTCTGCGCTGTATCGCCAGCCCAGAAGAGTCCATTCGGATCACGACAAAGGATTCTCAACACTTTGAATAGTCACAATTAGTGGCGATAATACAATTCATGCTTACGTAGGGCATCAATCATCAAATTATCTTGTGCTTCATCAACATATCTAAGCACTAAGATTAGGTCTTGAGAGAGGTGAGAAATATTATATGCTTCTCACATGCAATCAAATTTTCGTCCAGGTAGGCCATCCATCTCAATAGAACGAAGGAGAGAGTGGGTTCTGAAAACTCGAGTAGTAAGCAAACTACCTTCTTCTAAACCTTGAAGGCAAGGAAAGAGTCAGTACCGGTCAGCAGCATCATATTCACCCCTCTCTCGCTTTTTTTTACGGTACAATTGAAATATTTCATAAATGATACTTCTTTTAGTTGAGAATGTTGAATTACTTCGTTCGCTGAGGGACTCATAAGTGGTGGCGTCCAGACACCGCTGAGGTGACAAAGCTGCCAATTCAGAGCCTTCGATCACACCTATGGGTTATATTTAAATCAGAGTCAAACGGCTAAACCAGGAAATCTACCAAGCAACTCGTTGAAAACAGAGTAAGGATCTCATGAGATTGGTGATCAGTTGAATAGAGGATGTTGTTTCGCTGCTATAAAGCTCACCAAGACCTTTTGTAAGAATTTGGTTATAATGCGGCCAGTGATGACCCAGAAACCTTTCAAAAGACATGAAGTGTTCCTTTTGAAGCCCGGGATCATCATATGCTAGCTGACTCGCACGGGCGCGAGACAGGTTGATGTCAGTGGCACCTACTAAATCGGCCGCCAATAATGCGCAAAGCTAGGAACTTTATCAGTGAGTGACCATTACAGCGTGAACATGTAACTAACACGGTCAAAGGTAAGAAACAGAGGGAAGTGCTCATCTTGTAAATTACTGAACTTTCCGGGTAAAGTGGTGTGCAGGTCAGTGTCCTCATCCTTATCAACAAGATCGCCACTTTCTTCACGTTTGCGGGATAGCGCAATTTCTTTCAGCTCTTGCGGTGTCTTGCTTGACATTCCAAGCGACTCGAGCATCTTATTGAAATGCTCTTGAACCTTTTCAGCAAGAACACCAGATTTCGTGACAAAGACCTGTCTTGCCCTCGTGGATCCGCCACTATTGATTTGAAAGCTTCTTTCAATCCACAACATTTTGTAAAGCATAGCAGTAGTTTTCCTACAATAGATGTAGAAAATGCGCACAACGCCAGGTGATGAAATATACATACCCCGTTCCACTTCTGCCCAAAACATAGCATGATGCCGGATGCTCAATAATCAGTTTTTCCTCGAGACTTAGGCGCCACACGGGGACGTGAATGGCCAAAATAAATTATTACTGTGTAGAATGTACTCACGAAACTTCGAAAGGAAAAATTGCTTCCAGATCAGCAAATATACCTGGTGCGATTCAGCGGTGCCTCAAGTGGCGTGGCGAGCTGCTTACTGTACAGAAGAGGCTATATAATTGTGGGTTAACCATACGTGCATGTTGTGTAATGTGGCCCACTTGTGAAAACGGGATGAATTTCTGTAGGCTGGGCCATTGTTCAATTGCTTGTATTTACCCACAGAAAAAGACATACACCAAGATTGTTTGAACCTATAGAATGTTAGGTATACGAGGACAGCCACAAAGCTACAGGTGCATACCTCATCGTCTTGAACGTTTTGGAGTAGATCAGCGATTGAGAATCTTTCGTTTGATTTCTCTATCTGAGCTATTGGAGGAAAAACAGCAGGAATGAAATGTCTTCGATCAGAATCCAGATTCAAGGGTACTCTGTATGTGCATCTAGAAAAAGCGAGTTGTAGTCTAATCTCGGTCAATTTGTAGGAGAGTCAATACCTATTCCTATATTCTTTGCCCCTCAGGCTGACTAATTGTTTACCAACCACGTTCCACAATTCTGTATCGAGCTCCGTAGGAGAGTATATACCAAATATCTTGAGTGCTAGAATTGTTACTTTATTGGATGCAGCGGGGGGCGGCATGTGTTCAGCATTTACCTTGCTTCTCCTAGACGTAGATGCATATCAAAGTGGTGTATGTGAAATTCGATAATATACCTCAGCCTCTGTCTCTTGCAGACAGTCCACTTGATACTATGGGCAAAATTCGAGAACGGGTTCAGGATGGTTGCTCGGAGACATACAATCAAACGACAGTTGAAGATGGCTTTAGCTTCAAAAATTGGCACTACGTCATTCCCAGAACGGTTAACGCGTCTTTGATTATTGGGAGAGAAATCTCCGTTGGAGAGGTCCCTGAGATTTATGTTGTCAAAGTACATTGTCATGTGGTCTCAATCGGAGCTGACCTAATTTTCTTAAGAATGATCGAGAATATCTTTTTATCCCTCCTTCGCCATTCACGAAGATCATTGTCGGCACGTCCAGATATCAGGATTTTCCACTCTCCAAAGCTATTCACAGCTTCAAGAGATTGTTTACTAATGCATGAACGTTATACAGCATACATTGCAATGCTTATTCTCTTACAGGATCGGTGCCGCACATTTCCATTCATGAAATTGCACGTTTGTGGTCTGATTTTCATCAGACTGTCGTGGTACGGCAGGTATTTTTGAGGCATTGGTAACATGTGCTCGATTTGTCTCGTCAATGAATCCCGCCATGATTTCGCTTCGTATCTTGGGTATACGGATAACATCCAAATAGCGCTGGTTGAAACTTAATGAGAAGGAGCGATGGTAACAATAGGATTGCTTACACTCAAGATATGTTTTTGCCGTTCTATGATTTGAGATAGGACACGCTTTGCTTCACTTGGATTTGTGGGCAAAGGTATGCCAAGCTCCGCCAACAATGGAACTGTGGCGTGAAAACCATCATCCTTTCCTTCCTTGGGTGGACAACAGTCAACTCACCGGGTGATCGACGAGAATAGAAGGGGGTAAGGGCAGGAATGGCAGAAAGTGCTGATTGCACTTCTCGAGAGTATTTGACTAGCTCCATAGCAAGTTCCCGGCGTTCCATGAATACAGAATTGAACATGAAGAAGTTCGAAAGACTTGATAGTAGGTGCGAGGCAGTTGACCCAAGATGATAACCCATATCAAATGTTATGTTATTCAGTATCCATCTTTCAACAGGAATACCGAAGCTTAAACCTGGGAGGATATCAACATACATATTTCGCGATACTGGTTGCTGATCAGCGGCACTTGCCTGACAGAAAGATCGCAGTCGATTGAGGATTCGCAATGGACAAAATCTCTTCAACGACTGCGATACAGTTCTCTTCCGTCAAGTGCTGTTCAACGATTTGTAGTGAAGATTTAATGGCCTGCTCATCTGGTAAATGAGCAGGATCCAAAAGTCCCGCGTAATCGATCGCTTCCATGGCGCGAGAACTCGGAGGACCCTGTAGGCGCCGTCACACGAGTCATCCTTACTTTATAGAAGAAGCAAACAAGGTTCAGCCCTTGCTGCGCAAAGGAAACATGCTGTCACGCTGATCACCCAACAATACCGTTCCCAGCTCTAGTACTTACTAAACTGGTGACCGCCTTCATTGGGAACTTAGTGACATTATTGACAAACAAGTCAGAAGATATAGGAAACGTTATGCACTAGTGGGTACGATTTAGGCTTACCATTCCATGTCATAGAATGGATAAGTAGCACAACGTACTTGTGATGGCATTTCTGTGGTAAGAGGTTGTATCAGGTTTCTGTATTGGCAAGGACCTTCCGTTAAAAATATCGTTCCCTACTCTGGGAAGTAGTCCGAGTCATGTGCCTTCCGGAATAGATATATATAATCTGCACTTTTCTGCCCTGCAAAATCGAGAAAGGATATTTAAGTATGTATATAGAACAAAAAAGTTGGCGTTGGCACCTCCCATTGTTTCTTCGACTTTGATCAGTTCTTCTGCTTCTGTACCGCCGAGAGTGCGGGCAGTGCTACTAGGCATGAGGCTGTTAACCAGGAGGTTTTCAAGGTCGGGGATGTCGTGTCCCGCTGTTGGTGAAATGTCGGCAATGACGATAGTACAGGGGCGGGTAGTCGTGCGACTTGTGCGTCATGAATCTATACATGACGTGATTCGAGCATAACCCGCGACCAATGATACTGGTGGGGTGACCAATGATAGGGTGACTAATGAGAGAGGATGACCAATGAGAACTTTGGTAGCCCTGAACCAGGGAAGAACAGTTTCACGACATCGCGCTCACTCGATGATTGCAGAATACTGCTTCAGATTTATTTCTGGTCCGGACGACGCCTGCATGACTAGTTGAACTTGAATGTGGCAGGACTATTTGGCATTGTGTTGTCCACCGTGACGACTTGGTTGCCCGGTGTACAGCCACCAACAAACCCATTTGCTGGACAAAGGGAACACATACCAGAAACCCACGGCAGCAACACCCTGCAACACCCCGCATCAGCGCCCAGGGAGCGTACCATGATTGTAGCTTTGTAACAATCCCACAGCTCCTTGGGGCAAGAGTAGATCGCCACCATTATTAAAGGTCCAGTTCTCGCCTTGGACCTCCAAGATTCGTGTCATTGACGAACATGTTCCAGGAGATACGCCAGTTACTCGATCTCATCACAAAATCCGTCGATGCCCTCGAGCAAGCGTGCACCCAAAGCAACATAGAGGTTCCAAGCCTCGATAAACCTTTTGACCCCGCTTATAGGGCATTTTGGGTTAATCCAGTTACAGCAGAGGCCGCGGCTGTTGTCACCGCCGCTGCAACACATCTTGATGCTATCCTGTCACCACCCCATGCTGTTCTTAACTACGCCGTCGGTGGTGTAAGTTTGATTCACTTACGCATCATCGAAATTACTGAAGAGTAATCATGATTAAGCATTGGAGATCAGCTGCAATCCGCATGTGCCTAGAGGGGAGCGTAACAGAGATCCTGCGCGAAGCAGGTCCAGAAGTTGGTATTCGACGATACTGTCATTATTTCCTTCGATTTACCTGTCACACAGGGATTGCTCGTCGATGAAATCGCTGCTAAGAATGGATTAGATGCACAGAAGCTTGGTAGGCGATCGTTCTCTTCCGTCAGTACGCAACTGTCTAAGTAGCATACCTCTGTCAGCACGGTGCCTGAGAATGATGGCCACAAACCATATTTATCGCGAGGTAAAGCCAGACGTCTTCGCGAACAACCGAGTTTCCAGCTTGCTCGACACTCTGAAACCGAGCTCCGAGGTTATTGCTGAGTATGTATCATGTTAAATTCGAACAGGTTGTTCTGTTCTGATACCGCTTGGAGCCCATATCACAAATACGACAATACGTTTGGACTCCCAGCCATGTTAGGTCATTGGTACGTTGACGCTTTCTGAAGTCGACATGAACAGCTTATTGTTTAAAACAAGGCTCGACGAGGCGTTTAAAGCTTCGGCATACCTCTGGGAGACCGCCGGGGACCCAAAGACTGCCAAATCTAGTGAAGCTACAGAAACTGGATTCTCTACCGCAGTCGGCAATGGAAGGGGATTTTGGGATTATGTTGGACAACCTGAGAATACTTATAACCAGCGCAGATTTGACGTTGGTATGCGGGGCACTCAAATATTCGTTAGCCCCAAGTCGTTCATGACCGGTGACTATTCTGCGTAATAGCTTAGTACATGCAAGCGCTTACATAAAGATAGGTTTCGACTGGAAATTGCTCCCTAAGAATGCGCTGGTAGTCGATGTCGGGGGCGGCGTCGGAGTCCCATCTCTGGCCCTTGCTAAGGAGTTCTCTCATCTGAAGTTCGTCATTCAAGATCGCCAACCCGTGGTCGATGCCGGTGTTAAGGTGTGTTGTGCACTTATGATCTCAAATGGACCAACCGTGACTCGTCCTCATAGCTTTGGAAAAAAGAATTGCCTGATGCACTGACATCCGGTCGAGCTCAGTTCCAAGGTAAATATCGTGTGATAATTATGTTTATTATCATCTAATGCGAGGCATAGTGCACGATTTCTTTGCTCCCCAGCCTCAGAACGGCGCTTCTGTATTTTTCGTGAAGAGTATAATGCATGACTGGTCGGACAAATATGCCTCGAAGATTCTGAAACAGCTGAGGGACGCGGCCACTCCCAGCACGAAACTCTTCATCATTGAGTTTATCTTGCCCTATGCATGCCATGAAACGGAAGAAAACGTTGATGGTATCACCGGAGCTGTGCCGGTCAAAGCACCAAACCCTCTGCTTGCCAATTGGGGCGCTGTGAACGACTTTACCTATAGTATTGATATGTGTGTACGTATTTTCGAATCCCAGCGTCCCTATGAGCAGGCTAATCAGGGTATCAACATCACAGATGCTGACTCTGGTAAACGGACAAGAACGGACGATCAAACAATTCGATCAGCTTTGCAAGGGTGCTGGATGGAAGATCACGGCAGTGCGTCGGGAACCTGGCGTCGTCGTTCTTCACTCTTCCATCGAAGCCGTTCCTATTTGATCAGGAGTATTAGCGAAGGATGAAATCGAATGAACATTCTTAACTCTCTGTACCAATAACGTGTATTTACCGTGAACACAATGACAAGCTCAGGTTGGTTCGGCTTGGCGTTTGCACGCGCCCTTTGAATCTTTACATCAAACTGGCATCAGATGCTTTCATAGCCAGTCACTACCCCTACTAAGACTTTCGTCGCCATCTACGGAAATCTTCGTCGGTGCGTCCAGATATCAAGATTTTCCACACCCCGAAGCTATTGATGGCTTCATAATATGACTCTTTGCTAAAGATATTATGTCGTTTATTCCCTTACAGAATCGACGGTTTGAAGAGTCCCGCGTAACCGGTCGCTTCCATGGCGCGAGAAGTCGGAGGACTCTGTAGGCGCCGTCACACGAGTCATCCTTACTTTATAATAATTTGTTTCGTTCAAGGGAAGCAAACAAGGTTCGGCCCTTGCTGCGCAAACTTTGGAAACGTGCTGTCACGCAGAGCACATTCCCGGCCCTAGTACCAAATCGGAGGTGACTGGTGACCTTCAGTGGGCACTTAAGTTAACGTTATTGACAAATGGGAAGTCAGAAGACATGTTGGCTTGAGAAAACGGTATGCACTAGCCTTGCGCGCATCATGACAATACATTCAGTGCAAAGTGACCTGCACCTCCACCAAAGTTGAATGGAAAATTAGTACGTACCAAGATGGGACTGATGGATTATCTAATCAGCCTGCCTCGTCAGCGCGTCAGCTGTTGTCTTTATTCTCTGCTGATTGCATTGAATAACATAGTAATCACGATATGACTCCACCATTCCAATTCCCTCCCCACCACCTGCGAATCCTCTCTGCCCCATACTCTGCGTATTCCTCACGTGTCACGACGACTGACGAGAAATTATCAGTCATACTAAACCTCGCCATTCCATGCCAGGGATCTAATGTAGGATAAGTGGCACAATGAACTTGTAATGGCATTTCTGGCGGTAGGATTGGCCGCAGCATTGCCGTAAGACGTTGTATCAGGTTTTTGTATTGGCAAGGGCCTCCCGTCAAGAATATGTTCTATCCATGTTATCTGAGAAATAGACATGTGCTTTCCGAGATAGACGAACCTTCACCAATTTGCCCTTTTCTGCTTCAGAAAATCGAGAGAGAATGTTTTGTATTACTTCGCCAAGTCCTGCAGAGTCTACCCCTGCCATGCTAGGTTTGAACCACGGCTCGCATGCTCTCCACCGTTCGACGTTGAGGTGAATTCGAGTGTTACCTGGGCAAATTCAATACAATGCAGTCAAAATGAGGCAAAGCAGCACCTTCTACATTCCCTTCCTCATAAGCTGGTTTGAACGCTGTTAAGAGCGCTGAGCGGCGAGATATTATGGAGGCATGTGTTTGCTGCTTTGTGAATGTGGGATCATGTGCAAGTAGTTTCTGCTCGATAACCTGCAACTGACCCAAGTCCTCCTCTTCATCCGATGATACGGTAGCTGTATTCTTGATATGGTGATGGTTAGTTCAAAATTCCGTCAGAGGAGGTGGGACTAACGATTTGGCGATAGATTGCCCAGTCGGCGTCATCAGCACCAAACGTATCCTCTATGAGAACTTAACGAAAAAGAGTGATACTGGGTATCAATAGACTTTACCGTGGCCCGCTTTCCTCTTCTTTTTGGGTACTCGGTCGTCGGCGGCCAAGTTGGCGATGCTTTTCATTCTAGCTTGAGCTGCTGCGCTCTTACGATCACTCAAGGCGGCTTTCCTCCGCGTGCGTTCTTTGATCTTGTTCATGAGAGTCTACCGAAAATCTTCGTAAGGACTGCCATATATCAAGCCACGATAACATTACTTCATGTTCCTGCCGCGTTCGTTGCGCCCAGCCTTGCAAGTCAGCCTCACGCTCCGCTTCTTCTCTCCTCTCTTCACGTTCTTTCTCCTCCCGTTCCTTCTCCTTTTCGCGTCGGGCTCGGGCCCGGGCTTCAAACCCAGCTTTCAAAAGTTTTTGCTTTTTCTTCTCTTTCAGACCTTCTTCATCGAGCTGATGGTTGAGCCAGTTAGTTTGCTATAATTGTAAAATATAAATGGATATACTTCAGCATCCGCGACATCTACAAGGGGAAAAGAAGGTTCTTCCTGCAAGGCCAAAGAAATCAAGATTGAATTCTTCAAGTGGATGCTTAACATACACTGGGCTCTTCACCGTCGGCTTCTTTTTTCCTGAACTTTTTGAGATCATTCTCAAGTTTTTTGATAGTTTCGTCTATGCCAGCCTCGTCATCGAATCCCTCTTCTTGTAATTTGTTCTGTCAAAAGATCGGTTCGGTCTACAAGATAGCGAATGTCGACATACTCACCATCCAATCACGTTTCCCTTCCTTACCTTTACTATCACGGATGTTTAATAAGTGTTGAAGGTCCTTTTCTTTCTGTTGCATCTACACGTCGCCATATGACTTCAAGGCTCTGAGGAAAAGTTGAGATAGTACTAATACCTTTTCTATTCTTGACTTGGCAGCCATTTCCTGTAATTTTTTCCCTTGTTCCTTCCTTTTCTCGGCAATGCGACTTAGCTCTTCCTCTGTTTTATCTTCGGCCACGGGCACAGAGAAAGGAAATTGGATAATTTTTTCAGAGGCTCGTAATTGTAAGGGGTCTTGAAGCATGCGCAACTGCACTTGGTAGTCTGTGGAAAAGTCACAAAAAGTATGTAGCATCCACTGTTGCAACATATCAGCAACTTGCACGTATATAAGAGGAATTTACGTGCGGTGGATTGTTGCGGAGTAACACGGGTAGGGAAATTGGGATATTTGAGTTGAACGAGTTTCAAAAGATAATCAGAGGCTTGTGAGCCACCCCAAGGTATCCTGTCGTGGTAAGTCAGGCACATTCAAGTAGCGCTAGTAAAGTTGAACCTTTTAGCATGACTTAGGATACCTTTCCCCTTGAGTATTGGTATTACAGATGTTGATGCCGTATTAAACGAAAGCACCAGGCCGTCAGTTGTGAATGGAACTGGCGTAGTCTTATCTGTGTTGTTCTGGTAGAACGACATGATTCCGTCGACACAATATGCCAAAGAAGGTACAGAGTACAATTCAAACAAAAGTTCAGACGTTACTGGGCAGTTGGATTAGCCGAATCGTTGTAGAAGATGAATAGTCCATACGAGCTCTTGAGTGCAAAGGAGTGCACAACCTTTCGGTCATTAAAATGGGATGGTCCACGGAGGGAGTATCTATACCGAGCTTTATGAAAGCATAGTCTAGAACATTTTCCTTGTGATTTGTATTAAATCTACTGTTACTAAGAATAAAAGGAGAGAGACGCGCACGAGGGCATCAAAGTTGAGTAAGATGTCGCCTTCCCATGGAGTTCGGGTTTGACCCTTGGCACCATTTTCTGCGTCTATTGCTTCGCCGAAGAGGAGGAGAAGCTTGTTATTCCTGCGCTCCTTGTACTTGGCTACGGCATTGATTCCTACATACGGGGAGGAAGCGGTGGCGAAACCCCAGCGAAAGGAGGAGGAACCGTTGTCAATGACGATTGGAGTGTGGGTTGAGCGGTGTGTGTCGTAGGAGATGTCAGGGAAAGGGGAAGGGGAGGGTAGAGGGAGGGCGGGGAGGCGGAAGACATGCGAGTCCATGTGGGGCATCACTTCAGTGTCACGCGTTCACGTTCTTTCAGCCATGGCAGACCTCTCTTCGCTCCTCACCGCCTCTAAAAACCTCACCTCACATCTCTCTCGGCCCGACCTTCCGTCTGTACAACTCTCGCTAGACCAGATCGAGGCTCAGTCTCGTCGTCTTGTTTCCCGCCTTCCACCCAGTGACACAGATCGCGCGTATGTCCTCTCTCTTCACTCCCCGCTTTCTCTCTCTCTAAAACTTCTTCCCAAAAAGTAACTATCTGCTTGCTCAAGCACGCGTAGATGCCCCTGCCCTCTCAAGCTCAATAGCCCATCTCAACACCTCAACCATATTCACTCCTTTGCAGCCTCTGCAAGATACAGATGTAGCTGGTTTTCTTCGCCACGCTCACGAACAGAATCTCATATCCACAATCGAAGAGGGAAGGAGGGAAACACAAGATGACTTTTATAGAATGCTAGAGGACCGCGCCCATCGTGACTGGGAAGCCAAGAAACGACGCGTCTTTGAAGAGCTCGGTGTTCGTGTTACTGCCGACAGTCGAGCTTTGGTAGAGCTGAAGCAGAGCTCACATTCAAGAAGCGCCTTGATGGCGAGTGTCTCTCCGAGTATTACACTGCAAATGCAGAGTAAAATGATGGCATACGATCGCGTCGTTTCCGAGCTCAATAGTGCAAGGCTCCGAGGCACATCATTTCCTATTGTCCATGCATTGATCGAGGCTTCCCTTGCTGTGGCTCCTGACGTGCGTTTCTTTCTTCCCATGCATATTCAGTTAACAAAATCCCTCAGTCAAGATCAATGCAAATGACTCAAAATTTCCATGTACTTGCGAAAATCGCACAAGAACCGCCCTATCTACCTCCCATTGAACACGCAGGTGCACATGTCCTGAATGCGCCATTGTTTGAGCGCAAATATGCTCGAGTTTATCTGGGGGACCCGGAGTCGCGTGAAGCCGCTGTTCTCAGGCGACAAATTGCGAAGGGCGCTCGGGAGGCCCTTGAGGAGCAGTACTGGGACATTTTAGAAAGAACCCTGCAAGCAAGACCAACAGAAGCCAGACTCGGAGGTGATCCGAGCGTGTCAAATAAAGTGCGAGCTTTCTTACTGGTTCGCTACTATAGGAACGGGGAGTGGGAGGATCGCATCGAGGTAGGTGATGTTTATGTTGACCAATGAGTGCCCTAATTCTCTGCATCTATTAGTTGGTCGCAGGACAACCATTATGGGCCCGCCTTTATTATCTAATACGTACCGGTCATGTCCAAGAAGCTCTGGATGAGGCATTGAAATTTCAACAAGCAATTGAACATCGTGAAACGAGCTTCGTCAGTCATTTCAGAGCGTGGATTGAGTCTACGGATCGGAAGTAATGCTTCAACCCTTTACTACCTGCGGTTTATTGAATTGGCTCTAGGCTCCCCAAACCACATAGAGACCATCTCCAAGCAATTTACAATGCTCATATGCTACATTCATCAACTGCCGACCCTTTCAAACTTGCTTTATATAAGCTGATGGGAAGACTGGAATCATCCCGTCGTAATGTGCCCCATGTAACAACGACGACTGAGGATTGGCTATGGTTTCAGCTTGCTATGGTATGTCAAATTTTGTATGCCTATTTTGTATTAATATTATTGTAGGTGGACGAAGAGGAAGAGGGTGGACTCAGAGGCCTTGCAGACGTCTTCTTGAGCTACGGTGAACGGCATTTCGAAGGCCCGCCTAACCGTCAGGACTCCAGAAAAGGTGTCTGGGCAGGCGTATTGCTCATGTGCGGACAGTTCGAGCGGGTGAGTTATTTAACGCATGTGGAAGCCATATTTTTTGACATATTACAGGCGGTGTCTGCACTTTGGGAACATCAAGAGTCGGAAGTTGAAGCAGTACACCTTGCCGTCGCTCTCGCTTATCATGGTCTTCTACGTGTTCCTTCACGCGCCGAAAGTTCAGATATGACGCCTTGTATGTCTGCTAGCAGTTCATACGAGTATCACTGATCACGTTGAACAGTGACTTTGTCGCCTGCGTCCCCTCCCGCACTCAGCTTATCAACTTTGATTTGGCGGTACATCCGCCAGTTTGTAAAAATGGATGCGAAAGAAGCACTTCAATACGTGTACTGTGTGTGTCTTTCTGCAGATCAAGCAGAAGGAGTCGGTCGGGAACAAGTCGAAACAGCCTGGGAGCTTGTCAGGCGTATCATCGTTCTTAGCAATAGTGGGCCTGCCTGGGAAGAGCTTGTGGGAGGCTTTAGACCTGATGGTTCTCGATTCGTAAGCCTGTTTCATTGAGGGCTAGAAGTTTACTGATTGCGTCGAAAAGAACGGGATTATTGAGCAAGGGGTTTCGCTACTCCACCTAGAAGACAGTAAACAGTTCAACGAGCAAATTTTAATTCGCGCCGCTAAGAATTCAGAAGAAAATGACCGCATAGCTGAGGCCATCAAACTTTATAATCTTGCTGGTGACTACTCCACCGTGGTGTCATGTCTTGCTCATGCACTTGGTAACACGATTGCACAACCAACACCGGATGAAAAGGCCCGTGGTATCGAAAAGACAGCGGCCGATATTATATGGCACTATGAAAGGACCAATAGGGCAGTTGGGAAGGATCGCGATGCCGTTGTCAGGTTGCTTAAAATAAGAGAGGCGATGAATGCCAATAATGTTGCCAGACCAGAGGTTGCTCTTGACGTATGGAAGTGTGCTTTGGCCCAAAACGTTTATGCTAACGCATTCTTCCGCAGATTATGGAATCAACAGATCTTATTCCCCTCAGTGGCGATGTTGCAAAGATCACGAAGCGTGCTGAAGAATTCAAAGAGCTGCATGATGCTTTGCAACGTAATTTACATGTCTATCTGCAGCTCACAATGGATGCACTGGCTGGTGCCCATCAAAAAATCAAGTCATCAGTAGTACCTGAGACAACGCGCCAAATGGTGAGCATCAACGTTGTCTGCGGTGATCGGTACTCAGTATTCCTCTCAGACGCTGGTAAATGTCAGGAAGAAATCAAGGTCCCTGATGGTGTTTGCTGGAATTCTGAAGTACAGGATGTCACCAGACATCTATTCATACTTGGCAAGGCTAGACGTCGAGATCGCTCTCTAAGGAGCATCAATTTTTCCCCTGTCGTAATGTATTGTAATGTCTGTATATGTTTCGCGTGTCCGCAGCGATCGTCAACACCACTACGTTGCTTCTTGATCGTCCTCGACTTGTGTGCCTTCCTCAACTTCTTGTTCAATTTCCGTATCTTGTCCTGTATACTCCGTTTGGGTTTGTCTGCGAGACTGGGGGAGACGTCAGACCTCTACATAAAAACATAAACGAGACCGTATTATCTTACATGATAAATAGCTGTCCAGTAACCTGTCCAATACATTGCATTCATGGCATGCGAGAATGCTTCGTCTTGGCTTATCGCTCCAATATCTATCCCAGTGATTGACAGCGGTAACCCCGAAGATGTTTCTAAGCTCGGGTCGTATGTCGGAACATATGTGTCGAAATCAAGTGGTTTTGAATTGTCTTCTGCGTCGTTGTTATCGACAGCGTCGTCAACGGAGGCAGAAGGTACTGACATTGGCTTTTTCGCTTTGGGATGAGGAGGGACGTTATACCATCTGCATGGAAGTCAATGCTTATTTTGTTGCACGTTCATGGGTTAAAACCTACAATGGTGCTTTATGGACAGGATCCGACTTCCAACCTTTATCAGGTCCATTAAGTGCTTCGTATTCCTCCGCAGCGGCATTCCACGCCTCAATTAACGCAGAATCATCCCAAATTTCTTCATGAGTAAGCTCCCGGCTTTTCTCGAACTTGACTCCGTTATGCATTGGCTTGGTCTGTCCTGTTAACATTTTGGATGAAGTTGTCTCCGAGTCAGCGGAGTCGTTCCTGAGCTTGCTTTTCTTCGAGATATGGCCGTTAGAACCTGTTGCAATACCAGCAGACGTATTCGTGACTGGGGGTGAGATATCGGCGTAAGACACGAGTTGCCTCATTTATGGGACGTGATGGTTAAGAGGTCAATATGTACATAAGAAATATATATAGTACTACATAATGTGTCTATGTGTAGTACCATTCGGATGAGGGCTCTACCCATCCTCCCTTATCCCGCACTCCTGAACTCCCCAGCTTGAGCTTAGTCTTCGCCTTACGTCCACCTAACTCTTTATACATTTCCCTCATTTCCTGCTTCCCCGGTTTGATTCCACCTTCCGCTTCCAATTTCCATTGTTCTTCCCTGATCTCCCGAGGGGTCTGATAACCGGATCGGCTCGCTGATTGAGTGCCTGAGGCCCTAGAAAACACAGGCGGCGTCCTTTCGCCTAATGATTTGAGATGGATGACACGCTATTTCGACCAGAATGAGAAGAATTGTTTTATGTATGACAGGACTCTACTCACCCAATTCTGCTTCGATTCGCGCTTGGTCCACTTGCCAGGAGGTAAGCTTGTGTCGACAAAATGCTCTCTCCTGTAGTGTTGAAACCAAACTGCAGATGCTCTTCAATAAAACGACAAAAAAGATGACCATGGTACTTTCCATAGTTTAGGGTCTGGCTGCGCCACCACTTTCTACATACTAGCGTGCACTTTGCAAGATCGGATAAAGAAAGATATGCGAACGCGCGCTGGCAAACTTCCGTAGGGAGTAGCCGCAGCGGATCGCGGCGAGATGTTGATTGCAGGCCACGTAACTGGCGCAATGAAATGTTCGCTCGGGTTGGGGACGATGGTCTGGTTGGAAACGGGGAACCAGGTGTAGAGGTCTAACGAAATTTTAGGGGACAAAAGGTGACCTCGCCCGTAAGACACTCACAACATTGATCCAGTCGTCATCAGAGTCAATGTTATCTGGGTGGTGACCGGCGCGAGCCTCAGAGTTCGATTTCAAAAGGTCTTGTAGGAGACTCATGGTAGTAATGATTAATGATTAATGATTAGAAAACTAAACATAGAGATTACTGGCGCTGATGTGCTGACGTCATACGCCGACGAACAAACTCCAAACTCCCTTTGCATAAGACACTATCTCATCTGCTCCCAATTTACTCTCCCCGTATATCCGGTCGACAAACGTTATTGGCACTTCGCCGATGGTGTATCCAAGTGCTTTCGCCCGAACCATCATTTCCATTTGAAATACATAACCTTTTGACTGAGTTAGGCTAATAATATGCCGCAAAACTGGCAACCGATAGAGTCTAAACGTACATGAGGATCAAATTCTACGTGCACAGGACATGAATTACCTGAAGCTACCCGTAAGGTCGCTAACGCCCGGGCTCAGCACGGTTGACGCCAGGAAGTTGGCACCGCGTGATACCAACTTTCGTTTCAGGTCCCAACCATGGACACCTCCTGGTTTAGCTTCTGGCAAGTATGGGATAGAGCTGGCCTGATAACGTGTGCCTGTCACAATATCCAGATTATGGGCCTTTTGTAGTCTGCAAAAACTTAATCAGAACAGCATGTGAAGCAATACATCAACCGACCGAATAAACTGAGGAATGAACTTGGGCTAGATGCGATCAGCCTTGGTGGCATACGACGTAGTGCATTATTGGGCGTACGTGGTGGGAGAAATCGGCGTCCATGATTATCACGAAGTCGCCAGTGCAAAAGTTGAGGCCATGTATGTATGCAGTCCTGCAGGAGTTCATTGTTAGTGCTAAAGTCAGAACAGTGACAGCGTGCCACCGCACCCCAGGCCTAGCTTTCCGGGTCGGGGCTTTAAAACCTATCGATAGGTTGAAGTGCCAAGTCTTCCTGAACGTGTCGCGACTCACGATTTTGTCTTCGCCGTAAACTCTTGCGAGCTGTTGAGCTACATCCTGAGTACCGTCCGGGCTCGCATCGTCAACGACAATAATTTCCCATCCAAGCTTACTGCGACGGACGTGAGGACAGAACGGAATTAGTTTCACCAAAAATTCGCCTACCTCTCCTCAAATACTTTGGCAAGTAGCCAAATGATAACAGGGCAAATTCTTGCGCTCGTTGTAGGTAGGAAGAATTACCGAATATTTATGGGTATCGGAAGACGAGAATTTTCCTTGCATACTAAGAGCAGGAAAGCTGTTAAATGGATTCATCAAGCATGTGTGACTTGACGATTGTGACAGGTCGCATCAGTATGCCCCTACCACTGCCCCCCATGCAATCTCCTGCCATTCATCGTTTGATTGAGCTGCTTCGACAAGTCCTGCGCATTACAATTAATGATGGACGTGTATACTTAGGCATGTTTGCGGGCACGGACAAATTACTGAATATTTTGCTTGTTAATGCTGAGGAGTATCGCACCGGGCAAGATGGGGTTGTTGGGAGATTCGTTGGTCAAGTCCTTGTGCCCTGGCGTCTGGTGATCAAGGTTGAGAGCCAGAATCATGCGGGATTGGACTTATATATCTAGTGCGTTCTATTATCTAAGTTATTGAATCCGATTTGACGGAACAAGGTGCACTTTAACAGTAACACTAAAACATCCGCGGCATCTCAATTTTGAAAGGTACAATTTCAATGCAAATAAGGATATCAGTGTCTAAGGAGGTCCAAAGTTATTGCGTGATTATAGCCTTTAAATTTCTAGAGGGATATTACCCCGGATACCGTCCAGGAGTCAAGTCCACACCTTTTCACAGTTAGAAAGGAAATTAGAAAGAGATCACATCATGACCTCGTTAGTCCATTGCCATGATGCTAAAGATCAATGCATTGACTTCAGATTCAACTCAAGAAGTTCAAACTTTGCATTTACATTTCGTAGTTTCGACATAGAAAAGAACACACATGCTTCTGAACTACCAAATTGGAATCCGACAACGCTTGACACACTTTCTGTTCGTAGCTTATCTTGCTCGGTGTCTTTTCACTGGATACCTTACTGATGGGCGATGGATTCAAGTAGGAAATTCGTGCGCGTTGCAGGATTCAACGATCGGGTCAGAGGAGAGGAAGGGGACTAGCTCTACGAACTGATGCTGCTCATATAAGGGATATTTTCCGTTTTAATAAATGGGAGAGTCATTATCATGATAATTGTACAATCTGATTACACTGAAATACAACATACCTCGAAAAGAGATGTTGCTTGCCTGATCTGGCAAATGCCGTACGTCAAATTAAATCAATTTGATCACCCGCTGATTGACCACCGCATTATTATGTCGCCACCCATCGGTGCGCATTCTTAACGATGTAACATACTTATCTGAACAGATCTTTGGCAGCGATTCTATCTGTTTATGACAAAACGGGCCTTATTGATCTTGCCAGAGGCTTGCATGAAGCCGGTGTCCATCTTTTGGGGTCAGGAGGGACAGCCAAAAAGATTAGAGAGGCAGAGATTCCAATTCAGTTGCGCTTTTCTTAAGATCTTATATCTGAATAAAGTCTCACCTGACAAACTAGAGAGGTATCTGATTTTACAAAAGCCCCAGAAATGTTAGGTGGACGAGTAAAAACACTCCATCCAGCTGTCCACGGAGGTGCACAATTAGCTGTTTCATATTTCATATTATCTGAACTCATAGGCAGGCATCCTTGCCCGCGCCATTCCTTCTGACAAGAATGATCTCGATGTGCAAGGGATCCCCTTGATCTCTATCGTCGTGTGCAATTTATATCCATTCGCCTCAACCATTTCGAAGTCGGGATGTACCTTAGCCGATGCAGTCGAAGAGATCGACATCGGTGGAGTCACGCTGCTCCGCGCGGCTGCTAAAAACCACGAACGCGTCTCTGTTCTTTCAGACCCCTCTGATTATGCAGAATTTCTCCAGGCCTGGAGAGAGAGCCAAGGTCATGTTCCATGGAACATCAGGAGCAAGTTAGCCCTCAAAGCCTTTGGGATGACGGCAAAATACGACGACGCCATCAGCACGTACTTCCGCGAACAATACGCCTCGGCCGAATTGCCGAAAGAAAGTTTAGCTGGCGACGTTCAGCGCATTGCTCTCCGTTATGGTGCAAACCCACATCAGAAACCTGCTCAGGCTTATGTTACAGAGGGAGCGTTGCCATTCAAAGGTCCTTTCTTCACTGTCTAATGTCACTTTGATTGTGATCTGGCCGGTTTCAGTTCTATGCGGATCTCCGGGTTACATTAATCTTCTTGATGCTTTGAACTCGTATGCCCTTGTAAAAGAGCTCAAGGAAGCGCTTCGGCTCCCTGCAGCCGCTTCGTTTAAACACGTCTCGCCAGCAGGGGTTGCCGTGGGTCTTGAGCTTAATGAGACTGAGAAGCATGTCTATGGCGTTGATGATCTCAAGGAGCCGTTGACTCCCCTGGCTGCAGCCTACGCCCGCGCCCGCGGTCAGTACAGTCTAAATTCTGAAAATTCGCAATTGAACACCTGTTCTTAGGTGCGGATAGAATGTCATCGTTTGGCGATTTCATTGCGCTCAGTGAAACATGTGATCTTCCTACTGCCCGAATTATCTCGCGCGAGGTGTCCGACGGTATCATTGCCCCTGGCTATGTTCCAGAAGCTTTAGAAGTTCTGTCCAAGAAGAAATCGGGAAAGTACTGCGTGCTTGAGGTGAGCATACTATAGGCGATTAACAGGACGTTTGGATACAAGATACCTATAGATCGACCCATCATATGTCCCGCCTGTGGTAGAAACAAAGCAAATCTATGGAGTGCACCTCCAGCAAAAGAGAAACGATGCTAAAATAGATTTCAAGTTGTTCGAGAACATTGTGAGCCAGAATAAGGAGGTGAGCTATAATCAAATGTTTTCCCTACAACGTGGACTCATCCTGCCTAGTTACCACCTCAGGCTGTCACTGATCTCATTGTTGCGACCCTTGCTGTTAAATATACCCAGTCAAACAGTGTGACGTATGCGTACCGCGGAGCCACCATTGGCATCGGTGCTGGACAGCAATCTCGCATTCATTGTACGCGCCTTGCAGGGAGCAAAGCAGATGCCTGGTGGTTACGTCACCACCCGCGCGTACTTAGCCTTCCCTTCAAAAAGGGGGTGAAGAGGGCAGAAAAAGCTAACGCAATTGATTTGTTCGTTAGCGGAGAGATCATAGAAGCGGGCGAGAAAGAACAATGGGGGAACCTCTTCGATGGCACAGTGACGCCGTTAAGTGAATCGGATAAGAAGGAGTGGGCGGCGAAACTTGGTGACGTTGCTTGCTCGAGCGATGCATTTTTCCCCTTCCCCGACAATGTCCACAGGGTCAAGAGGAGCGGTGTTAGATACCTTGCTGCGCCCAGCGGGAGTATCATGGACGCTGAATGTATCAAGGCTGCGGATGAGCACGGGATCGTGTTCGCACACACGTCGTTAAGATTATTTCACCATTAACCTATAGTGCACTTATTGCTTTGCCCTGTAATAAGTAAGTGAAAAAAGAACCACTGTCTCAATTTTTCCATCTACAATGATGTCAACCCACATGCTAAAACATATAACAAGTAAACTCACATCTTCACCATCTTATCCCTCCCTCCACTGACCACCTTATCTGCCACAAAATCTACGCAATACACTTCATCCGTATGACCTGGTAAGTCCGCCTTGAGTTTGTACGTTTTGAGATCCCATATTTTGAGCGTGCTGTCTTTGCTTGCGCTCACGACCATCCGGCTGTCTGCGCTCCATGCGAGACGGTACACGGCGCCTACATGGCCACGTAGGGTAGCAACAAAATTGCCCATTTTTACACTAGAAGGGGAGCAGTCCCATAAGCGAACACTGGCATCCCATGATCCGGAGGCGGCGAGTCGACCATCTGGTGAGAAAGCGACGTGGGAGATTTGTCGTTGGTGGCCCGTCAGACGGGAAAGAGGTTTTGTTTTTGAAGAGGCATGGTCAGAATTGGCGTCAGGGGCTGGTAAGGATGAGACACCGAAAGGAGCCCAGAGGAACAACGTGTGATCATCCGAGCCAGATATAAGGAGTTCGGGTGTGTTACGGAGAACGGCATCGTATCGTGCCTTTGCAAGGTTTTTGGCTAAAAAGTGGGCATAAATGAAATGGTGGATGGGGAAACGAGAGCGACGTGCCTTCTTCGTCATTGGCTGGTTTCTTGGCTTTATGGTCAAACGGTCCAGTTCGTAAAACAAAATCGGTGTTGAGAGCGAGAGTAGTAACCCAGTGTGCGTGATCTTTTAGTACGTGGAGTGAATGACCCTGTGTAAAGCTTTAGAGAGTGGTATGCAAGGGCGGAGTAGATCTTACAGTGTCAGCGTCCCATATTCTAACCGTCCTATCGCTGCTGGCGGTATATAGCACGCCGCTGTGACCAATATCCTTTACACCTGCGCCGGCACCTCCCCATTTAACCACGTTAACAGAAGCAGTGTGACCCCCTAGGGCGTATTCGGTGCGTCGCGTGAGGAGGGACCAGACTCGGACGGTCCCGTCTTTGGATGACGACGCTAGGCGGGGAAAGGAAGGATTGCTAATAAATTCAATAAAAGATCCAATCAATACAAGACCAGAACATACAAATGGATTGGTTCCCATGCAAGTGATGTTATCCATTTTGAATGCCCTTTGAGTGCGTCTCCAACGGGCTTACCCGTTCTTGGGTCCCATATTCGGACCTGCATACAGTTGTTAAGAGGAGGGGTGAACATAGGGACAAACTTACATGCCCGTCATGACCACCTGTTGCAAGTTTCCGTTCCATTGCTTCCCATTCAACACATAGCACCCAACCTTTATGGCCGGAAAGGGTATGAGAAGGAGTCTCAGAGTCAAGATTCCACAATCTTGCAGTAGTGTCGCCCGACCCTGTAGCGAGCAGATTGCCCGTAGGGGAAAACGAAGCACAGAGAATTGGAGATGCATGCCCTACCTTGCATGTGATAAATATGAGAATTTTAACTCGATAAACTCACCGGAAAGCGTAGACGAGCATCGGGTAGCTGGTCGAACACGAAAGACACTTTGAGGTGTGCACCGTACGATAAGGATATCTTCTGACGTGAAAGCGTCGGATGGATGAGAGAGGATATCGACGTCGATGGAAGTGGAGATGACAATGCGAGTTGGCGAGCCTGTGGCAGCGACTTGCTCTGGAAGGACGACATGGAAGACAAACGGCACCGGTTCATCGTCATTGGGCCTAAGTTTGTTGACAAGTACCTCAAGGGCGTCCCTCGGGAGATTTGCAGGGATGGCGACAGCGGGTGCGATTGCCTCGCCGTCATCGTCTGACACAAATTGGACTACGACGTTAGACGTTTGCTTTGTGAGCTCCTGCGTAGGTTCTGGGATGCCATGGTAGAGTTTTTTGCGTTTTGGAGGGGGTAAGAGAGTCGCCATATGATGGACCGGCAAAATTAGTGCCGGGACAACCACAATCTTTGTACGTACATACGCACGTACTTATGACATGACTCTGGCATAGATTGTTTTTACGAATAAAAACGTTTATTGAAAGTAGTGATATGTAAAATGGATTAGAATCTCAGTGGATATATACAAAAGGAGTGCGAGGTTCATCGTGTCATCTGCTGCCAAGCTTCCTAACTGGCATCTTGTTTGATCTCGGGTGGAATCAGCTGCCTCTGCGCAATCTTGAGTAGGTGTTGTGCAGTAAGACCGCGAGGCCCAGAGAACTTGCCGAGCGCAGCCCTTGCTTCACCCTTCGTCAGCCGAACATCGAGAGCAACGTAAGGTTTTAACTGCGGCAAAATAGAGCATTCACGGAGAAGAAAAACTAAAGATGGAATTCCTCACCAGCGAGTTGTTAATCGTTTCTAAAGGAGGAGCAACAAACACGCGAACTTTTTCATCCAGTACCCTGTACTTTGCCTTTCCTCGTATGACATGCTTTCCCGGGGCGCCAGTTCGTAAACCACCGGGAAGATACGCCTGCCTTGTTCCTGTAAAGCAAATTCATTCAATAGAGTCCATCAAGGGGAAAAAATATGTGCCTTTGTAATAATCTTTATTGCCGCGTTTGGGCGTCAACGGCCGTCGCGATGCCTTGGAGAGCCGGGATATAGTTGGGAACATGGTCGGAGATTGGCCCACGAGTATGTATCGGGGGTGCGGTGACGTGCTGGTGCGTCACCGGGTCACGACACGTAAGCATTTGGCCTTATTTGGCCCATCACGTGACGTGACGATGACCGCGCGGCCGTCTCCACAAGTGGGAAAGATCTGTTGAGGGTCTTTTTTTTTTTTTTTTTAATTATAAAGGGGTTTGATTGAGCAAGGTGTAAACGAATACAAGAGGTATGACACAAGTCACATAATGGGGTAACGCGTGTCGAAGACGTGCGTGTTAATCAAGGGGGGCCAAATCTGGAAATTTTTTTTAAGCAATGTTTGATCACCCTCCCCCCCTCCCCATGGAAAAAACATACCTAATTGAGTCAAAATATACCATAAGACGAAATGTCACAGTCAGATGGTCACAACAGACCACCCAATAGATTGGCACTTAGCTTTGACTTCTCAAATTGTCTCCAACTAAGGGCCTTTTCGGAAAATGGGCTAGGTTACGGTTAGGTTAGCCCTAGCCAGGTTAGCCCTAGCCAGCCCGTGTCACTAAGGGCCTTTTCGGAAAACGGGCTAGGTTACGGTTAGGTTAGCCCTAGCCAGGTTAGCTTCCTAATTAGGAAGGTCCCACGCAGCTGGCCTAACCTAGCCAGAAAAACCGTTCGGCACGTCGTAGTTAGGTTAGTTAGCTGTCACACCTCCCATATTGGGATCATAAAAAAGAAGTGAACACACCGGGAATTGAACCCTTGATCTAATAAAAAATAATATACAATTTATCCACTCAGCCATACTGTCTGGCAATAGTGTTTCTGCAATCATCCTGATATAGACCAATACCAGCCTGGACCAATTGCCAAATTTCATGTACTAACATTGCAAACTCCCCGGAACCTAAAGGCTCTAAGATACCAGGATGCTGTAATGTCATCCAAGTGTGAGTCTGTGACTAATATGTGACCAACTAAGTCACTTGGTTAGTGACACAGGCTGGCTAGGGCTAACCTGGCTAGGGCTAACCTAACCGTAACCTAGCCCGTTTTCCGAAAAGGCCCTAACCAGGTGACATGGTTAGTCACACTTATGTAATACTGTAGACCGTAGCATCACTGCTGGCTTTTGCACGAAATCTACCTCCCAACATCATGGTTACCTCTAGTCCTACCAAATCTAGGTCTAGGCATCATCTTTCTAGTGCTCAGATCAGGAGAGATAAGCATAAGAAGCTTGCAGTTGTCCTTGCAGGCCTGGGTGCAGCAGTGGCTGCCACATATTATGCCACATCTCATCTTGATAAGAACCCAATTCATACATCTGCTCTCACTGGTCAGATGTGGGTAGATGAACTTCTCACTGGTGAGTGTTAGAGTGATTTCAGTAATGCAATTCTCTTGATTCTCCAATACTACATATGTAGGTCATCCAGTTCGATTTCGTCGACAGTTTGGGATGGAGAGATTTGTTTTCCGCAAACTTCTCCTTGAATTACAAATGCGATGCAATTTAAAAGCTACCAAGCATATTTCAACTGAGGAACAGTTGGCAATTTTCCTGCGCATTGCCCGCACTGGCTTGGGGAATCAAGAAATGCAAGAACGGTTTCAGAGAAGTGGTGAAACCATTTCAAAGTGTGTAAATAAATTATATCTATCCATGGGTTTAACCATTCAATTGTGACTTGACTTTGTACAGGTGTTTTCATCGCATCCTTGATATGCTTGTATCCAAAGAGTTCTATGGCGCCTATGTTTGCTTGCCTCCTGCTGAAGTTGTTGCACCTGAAATTTCTGAAAATACTCGATTCTTTCCCTTCTTCTCAGATTGCCGGGGTGCAGTTGATGGCACTCTGATTGATGCCTTTGTGGCAGAAGAAGATCTTTCACGTTATAGGAGTCGCAAAGGCAGGATTTCTACAAATATTCTGGCTGCTTGTACTTTTGACATGCAGTTCTGTTATCTCCTGACTGGTTGGGAAGGAAGTGCTGCAGACAGCCGAGTATTTGATGATGCACGCAGAACTGATTTTGCAATTGCACCAGGGACTTACTTTGTTGCAGATGCAGGTTTTCCCTCTTGTGAAGCCTTGTTGGTACCATACCGTGGGGTTCGCTACCATCTTCAAGAATGGAATCAGAGTGGTTTGAAGTGAGTAACATGTCATTTTCTGATTTGCAATACAAATTATACAATATATATATATATTTAGGCCTGTAAATGCTCAAGAACTCTTCAACCTCCGACATTCCTCTTTGAGGAATGTTGTAGAGCGCATTTTTGGAGTATGCAAGAGGCGCTTCAAGTTGATGGTTGCTGCACCACAATACAGTCTTTCCACCCAGGCAAAAATCCCTGCTGCATTAGCTGCTCTACACAACTTTATTTGCATATTTGACCCTGATGATGGTGCACTTGATGATGATGGTGATGGTCAGTCTGAAGGTGGATCTTTACCAGGTGTGATGGGAGAAATTAACCAAGATCACCTTGGACACTATATCACTCAAGCTGAGAAGGATAGGGCAAATGAACGACGAGATAATATTGCAAATGCAATGTGGGAACAATACCAAGGAATCCTAGCTGATCATGAAGGAATGTAGAAAGGGTATAAGCTGGGTAGCAAGTGATTGTAAAGAATGGAAGAAAAGAAGGAGTTCCAAGGAATTAAAGTGTAGTTTGTATGAGGGCAAGTATGTAAGAGAATTTAGAAGTCATCAAGCTCACTTTGAATGTACTGAGTACGATGAGATTTATCTGATATAGCAAGAATAGTATCAGCAAAACTGGTGTCACATCGAATAAGTTTGAAAGTCTTTGTCAACTCATCTCCTGAAAGATCCTCATCTTTTTCAATCAGCTTGATGGCTGCCCTTTTGCGCTCTGGAGAAGAAGCCAGAGTCACATTTGGGCCTGCTACTGATGATGCCAGACGATCAATTGAAGAAGCCATGTCCACCATAGCTTGACTGCCAGATGGCTTGCGGTTGTATCGATCTTCATTTCGACGGCGCTTGGGAAGAGGTATTTCACTTGTAGGGTCAGCTGTCCTCCTTTTCAAAGAAGGGAGATCAGCAGATGCCAAGGAAACAGTAGCAGGGGCTGAAGACTCAGGGGCTGGGGTAGGTCTACCAGAAGTGGGTGGTGATGAAGGAGTGTTCACAGATGAAGGCTAAAGCAAGCATATCTCAGAATATTCCAGTAAATTTATTGAGACACTTACTGTCTGAGACTTGGATGCCATGAGAGAAGGATCAATCTCCCAATGGTTATCATCATCACCATCAAAGTCATCAGCACCCAATTCTGGGTTATTGGCAGTATCATCACCACCAGGATGGAAAGCATCATGACCAGTAGCATAGGTCCCCTCAATAAGGTCCTGCATCTCATCAAAAAGAGGGAAAGAATGTTTACGCCATTTCCTGTAATTGGGGGATTTCTTGGCATGCCATTTCATTCATGAAATATGAAAAAAGTAAGACAGAAAAACATACAGCAAGTAAAGCTTCCCAGACTTCTGGAGTAGCAGTGACAACTTTCTTTGCATCATCCCAACCAAAGCCAGAGAGGTCACGGATGTGCTTGACCTCCTTATACTCCTTTTTGAGCTTTGAAAAACAATTTAAGTAGAAAACATTACAAAAATGTGGAGCACACACTGAATTCCAACGATTTTGGCAACTAGAAGCAGTCTTCTTGATGCCACCATAGACTACCTCAGTCCCAGAGAGAGCTTTCTCAGCAGAGGACCAAGCAGCATTATGCCAGTTACCATTGCTTGTCTGCATACCCTGATCACGTTGCTTGAACAGTGTCTCAAGCAAGATCATGTCTGTATCAGCATTCCAGACAGCACGCTGAACCTTAGGGGCAGTGGGAGCAGTGACAGTAGAAGCCATAATTCAGAATGAGCCAGTAATGACAGGACAGTAGGGGAAGAATACAGGGGGAGGGAAGAATGAATGGAACAATCTGTGCTGTTTCCGAGCTCAGAACTCATGGTGTCTGCATGTCCTTTCTCAATATGGAAGGTGTGACAGCTAACCTAGCCTAACTACGATGTGCCGAACGGTTTTTCTGGCTAGGTTACGCCAGCTGCGTGGGACCTTCCTAATTAGGAAGCTAACCTGGCTAGGGCTAACCTAACTGTAACCTAGCCCGTTTTCCGAAAAGGCCCTAAGTTGAATATCATCACCATGACCCAGCATCAACAGTGAGAGTTGAGTGGTAGAACAGTGGTTTCCTGTTACCTTAAGCACTAGTGATTCAAAGTCCAGTTGCGCAACCGCAAAAAAGACCGGCAACCGGACCGGACCGATACCGGTTGCAACCGGACTGCGGTTGCCGGTCCTGGCAGTTTTGACTTCTGCCCGGTTGCGGTCCAACCCTTTTGGGCCAGAACCGAAAGACCGGTTGGCAACCGGTTACAACCGGTCTTTTTGGCAACCGTTTGGGTGGGTTTGAGGGATGGATTGGGAGTCGGGCACTCGGATGTCGTTCCCCTGTTCGACCTTCCAAATTGGGTAATTAATAATAACAGAGTGAACTTCGCATTTTTGATATGTTATAAAGTAGATATTACTGTTATTACAAGTTAGACAAGTGGGTAGGTAGGTTGGTGGATGGATCTGATAGTAACTATGTTAATACAATCATTTTAATGGGTGGATTGGCCAGTGTGTCATCTTCTAATTTTAGCAGCAACATCGCATTTTTCTAACTTTAGTAACATAATCGATTATTCTAAATTTAGCAACATCATCCAAGCACCTTTGCGCATCCACCTATGCAACCCTTTGTATGCAACCATTAAGGGAAAGGAGGGGTGGATTGGCCAACAGGGACTTGGGTGGTATTGCTAAATTTGGAAATTTCGAAGTAATTATTGTGAAATAGCAATAATATCATATCATTCTAATTTTAGAAACGACATCTGAGTGCCCATTTACGAATCCATCCCTTATATCTAGTTATTTTTTGATTTTTTTTGATTTTGGGGGTGGATGCATCAATGGGAACTCAGATGACACCAAGTAATGCATGGTCTCAGTTGGCAACCGGTCATGACCGGTTGCACATTTGAGCTGCAACCAGTGTAACCGGTCTTGACCGGTTTCGGTCCGGTTGCCCCAAAATCACGAGACGAAAAAGACCGGTCTCAGTCCGGTTGAACCTAAAAATAGGCAAAAGACCGGACCGGACTGGACTTTTTTTCACTATTAAGCACCCACTTCAGTCATCCCAGTCCTACCCACATAAAATCAGCTGTACATGATTCTTGATATGGACTTATTTGGGTAACAGCATGAGCAATAGTTAGCATTGTTGCATCAGGACATACTACTATTGGCATACTAAGGCTGAGGTTCCATGTGTGGTAAATTTACTGTTGGAATATTTCGGGCCGTGCCGAGTGCGCCGCTCATTTTCCCCATTTGGTACATCCGCATGGCATCCACATTGCACAATCTACCTACGTATATAGCCCGTAAATATCCTGTATCCCCCATCCGTTTGCCCCCCAATGTCCACCGGGGCCCAAACTGACCCCTCTTTGTCGTTGTGACGCCGTCGGGATTTCCAACATTTACACTTACTGCCCCTAGGTTCTAGCAGTCAAGTGACAGGGGCATGGGGGAGTCCAAGAACATGAGGCATGCCACATTGCCATTACTTTGAATTCTACTCAATCAAAACACAATTCCACAGTGGTTTTTGGATCAGCACCCCCTACTCCAAAGCCCAGTGTTTGAAGCTACTAAGCTCACTAGTACCATTCAATCAAGGCAAACTGTTATTGGGCTAATACATATGTGCTAGTACTTGAGAAATGATGGTAGGGTAAATCTATCTAATCAGTGATTGAAAAAGAAGGCCAGCACAGTACCACAATACTACCACTTGGGAGGAAAAGACTCAAGACTCATGTGAGAGTGACAGCTCTAGAGAAGTAGTGGAAGATAATTTGGTGCATCAGCTCTTTTCCTTTTACCATCACCTTCCAGATTAGGAAACACACCAAAAATCAGCATCCAAACCTGCTCTACAAGCAACACCCCCCGAGAGCCCCTGATCACCCCCTCAGTCTGGCTTTCACCCTTTTAACCCTTCCTTTTCTCCTCGTGTTGCCAGAATGGCAGATCGAGGGAGCCCCCCCTCCCACCCCGCCGCACACTACCATACTAATAAAACTCCTCCCGATAAAAGGTCCCCCACCCCGGCGCTCTCCTACATCAACCAGGTTGCCAAAGACCCAATGTGGGCCCTCACCCCGCTGCCCTTGCTACAATACCTGACAACCCAACAGCTGCTGGACCTGGCTGAACTCTGCAACTCTGGCATCAAGTATGACATAAGCCCGTGCTTCACAGGCCTGGTTGACAACGCAGAAGACCAGCAGCTTGGCTCACCATACAAAACACTTCCTTCTTCCCTGCCCCCCCAAGGGAAATTCTGGGACGACCCTGATGATGATGACATGATCACAACGGTCTCACCCTCACAGTCCCAAGAATGCAAATACAACCCTAGAACGCCCTGCCCAAAGCATAAGGGTAAGAGCAAGAGTAGCCGCGCAAATTGCTACACCCCTGTAACGGTCGAGATTTCGTTTTTATTTCATTTCATTTTCTTTTCTTTTAGTTATAAGAAATTCCCACGCTTACCTAAGAATTCCGCGGAACGACGGCGTGGGGATGACGAGTCTGAGTATATATACCTGAACGCTAGTTACATGTCCCTTAGTCTTATGATTGTTTCTGTCGTCCATAGACGCAATCTCATTCTCATTTCCAATCTGCGTTTCTAGTCTCGAGTGTCTTAGTGGTTGTGTCGGGATCACCTCCTAACAAAATCATAAGACTCTTAACACTACCACACTCGTTCGTTCGTCGTTGCCCACAACGGACGTACAACTTATTCGACGGTCACTGTGCTTGATAGCGCTAGTTGCCCACTTCAGATACACTTACCTCCTCACGCTGCACATCGCGCGTATCCACTACCGTTTGATAAACCCGGACTCGAGGGTTAACGAGATAGAACAAGGACTGCTCTAAACTTAGAGTTGCAGACCTTGTAAAACTACGATTCGTTCGAGTTTGGGCGTACCTATTCGATCCATAGGAGAAAACGAACTAAAACCAAACGAACAGTGTAAAGAACTCCCTTCGTCCCTGTGAAGATAAGAAGAATGCCGTATACACCGACGGAGGCGTTGATAGGAGCATGCATAGGATTATTAGCCGCATTGATAGGGTCGTTAGCACCGGCCGCAGTACGAGCGTTGTGGTTGGCGGCGGCCCCAGTAGACCAACGAAATGCGGGACATGGCGTAGCCCGAGCGATAGGAGAAATAAGGGAGGCATTCAGAGAACCTCCCAGACCCCCCAGACCACAGATGAAAATCGATCCGCCAGAAGCGTACGAAGGCAAACCCGAAAAGATAGCACACTGGCTGAGATTGATGAGAACGTACTTCGCACTGACAGAAGTACTCAACGGCACTCAGATGATCGCAATCGCTCTCCAACGGATAAAAGGAGGAACGGCAAATAGGGCAGAGAATTGGGCCGGAGTTAAACTCCAAGAATTTATGGAGTTTATAGACGAAATAACAAACACGCCGAGAGCAAAAGATTACACATGGACGCAGTTAAGAACGGGAGTGGCACCGAGAGATGAAGTAGTGGGAGTGGTATCACCTGCAGGAGAAATGGTGGTAGCCCCGAGACCGGCGGAACTAGGAATCGCACCGTTCACCCACCAACCGCCATTTGATGACTGGAACGACTTTGAAGCAAAAGCACTAGCGTTCTTCATGACCACAGAAACGAGAGATGAAGCGATTAGACACCTGAGAGAGTTGAAACAAGGAAAAAGACCAGTGGAGGACTACATTATCGACTTCAAAAGCTGGGCGCAACTGACGAACTTCAACGAAATTGCCTTAATCGCCCAGTTCAAAGGAGGGTTGAACCCACCACTGGGAATGAAGATAGTAGAGAACGGAGCGCCTGGGGATGGAGCGACAGCGGGAGATTTACAACTATGGTATGACCGAGCAACGGCATTGGACAAAGCATGGAGAGACGGACAGAAATTATACGGGACAACGATCCGACCTATGTTTAGACCAAGGTTCTTCCAAAGTCCCATGTCAACGCCACAGGAGACGAAACTGACTGCGGCGTCCACAGGGGCAACGGTTTCAACCGCAACTCCTTCCGGATCGGGATCAGATCCGAACGCCATGCAGATAGACCGCAGAAGAGGACCGGTTAAATGCTATAACTGCAATCGGTTCGGTCACATATCGAGAGATTGTAAGGAACCGAAAAGAGAGAGGAGAGAAGTGAGAGAGTGGACGATGAACGCCCCCAAATGTGAAAACTGTGGAAAATTGGGACACATGACGGAAGCATGTTGGGGACCTAAGAGGGAAGTGAAAGAGATTAGAGAAGTGACGTGGAAGGAAAGAATTGATGGAGCGACGGAGGAAGAGAAAGTTGAAATAGCGGCGTTGATGGGTTTTCAGAACAGTCAGTAGGCGTATCTCCAACGATACTGACCGAAGAACATTATGTCACGACCCCTGATGTACAATATGAAGATTCTGAATTGAATATCGATTGCATTATGTACGAACTCAGAGGGTTAGAACATAAATGGAGGAACAAAAAGATAACGACAAAAAAGGACAAATTAGAGACGTGGAAGGGACCGTGGATGGTGAGAAGAGTGTGGGAACAACCGGAAGAAATAGCGGTGCAAAGTTTAAAACAGTGGGTGCATAAAACGAGAGAAAGGGAAGCGACAGCAGAGACTGTGAATGCGTTGAACGGAATGACGGAAAAAAATGCATTGTGGCATTTGCAAAATTTAAAAACGAAGGAACGTTATGTGCGGGGGAGAGGAAAGAACCAAATAACAGTCGGCGGCGTGATCACCACACTCGATACCTTTCAGAGACATAAAGTAGAGATACTTGTCGACTCGGGATGCACGGGCTCTTGCATTAACGAAAAATTTGTAAGACATCATAATCCGATCGTGAACTGGAAGACGGGCTCACTCCTTATGAAAAATTGCCCAGGTACATGCCACGTAGAAGGAGAGGATGACGACGCTATAGACACTGAGGGCAATAACGAGACCAGTGGAACACATGAATGGGAGGAGGGAGATAGATTGTTAGCGGTAATGGAAGGGGAAGGAACGAGTTGGGGAATAAGAGCTCACGCAACCACGGCGACTGAAATAGCAGTAGCGAATCAGATAAAACGCGATGTGAAAGATATCGTACCCGCTCATTATTTAAGTCACCGAGAAGTGTTCGACAAGGAGACGTTTGATGAATTGCCAAAACGAGGAAGATGGGATCACGCGATCGAGTTGGTACCTGGCGCCCAAGCAGTGGATTGTAAAATCTACCCACTGAATAAAGAGGAACAAGGGCAACTAGATGCGTTCCTGAAAGATAACCTAGAAACAGGGCGGATAAGAACCAGCAAATCCCCAATGGCATCGCCGTTCTTTTTCATTAAAAAGAAGGATGGAAAGTTGAGACTGGTACAAGATTACCGAAAACTGAACGAGATGACAATCAAGAACAGATATCCATTACCACTGATATCTGAACTAGTGGATCAACTTAGTCACGCAAAAGTATTCTCGAAGATGGACATCCGGTGGGGGTACAATAACATACGGATAAAGGAAGGAGACGAGTGGAAGGCAGCATTCAGAATGAATAGAGGGTTATTTGAGCCATTAGTAATGTTCTTTGGACTCACGAATTCACCGGCAACCTTTCAAACGATGATGAATGATATATTTAGAGAGGAGATAGCGGAAGGATGGGTGGTGATATACATGGATGACATATTGGTGTATTCTAAAGATGAAGAGACGCATAAACGACATGTGAATCGAATCTTAGAAAAATTAAAACGGTACAAATTGTCGTTGAAGGCCGAGAAATGTTGGTTCGATCAAAAGACGATTGAATTCCTAGGGCTAATAATATCACACGACTCGATACGCATGGATAAAGCCAAGGTACGAGCGATATTAGATTGGCCCAGACCTACGAACAAACAAGAACTGCAACAATTCCTGGGATTCGTAAACTTTTATCGGCGATTCATACGAGGGTTTGCAAAAATAGCCAAATCTCTCACACAATTGACAGGGAAAGAAGGATGGATGTGGACGGTACTACAGGAAGAAGCGTTTATAGGGCTGAAGATGAGAGTAGGAGAGGAGGTGGTACTAGCGATACCGTCAGACAAAGGAAAATATCGAGTAGAAACGGACGCATCGGACTTTGCCATGGGAGCAGTATTATCTCAACAACAAGAAGACGGCACGTGGAGACCAGTAGCGTTCATCTCGAAATCGTTAAATCCCGCTGAAAGAAATTATGAAGTGTACGATAAGGAACTGTTGGCGGTCATGCATGCCTTATACGAATGGTCTCACTATTTGAAGGGAACGGAAGAACAAATTGAGATTCTAACCGATCACCAAAATCTCACTTATTTCCGAAAACCTCAAAACATCAATCGAAGACAGGCACGATGGGTACTGGATCTACAGGAATATAACTTCGTCCTAAAGCACAGACCCGGAAAAACCAACACCAAGGCCGACGCCTTATCTCGCAGAGCGGACCATGATAAAGGAGAAACGGATAACGAAGGGACGACGTTGTTGAAAAAAGAATATTTTATACGAGTATGGGAAGAAGGAGATGATCTGCATAAAATGGAAAATGAGTTGAGAAAGATAAATCCGAGGCAATGGGAAGAGAAGGTCAAAAAAGCGGTGGAAAATAAAGAAGATGGGTGGCGAGTAAGAGACGGGGGATTGGTGACGTGGCAAGAAAGAGTGTACATTCCGAAGGTCCAAAAACTACGAGAACAATTCATCGCGGAACATCATCGTTGGGGACATTCGGGAGTAGATAAAACGATTGAACTAATACTACGAAACTATTGGTGGCCGGGAATGAGGAAAGATGTGGAAGACTATGTACGCAGTTGCCGAACCTGTCAGACAGTGAAACCGGACCGACAAAAGAAAGCAGCGCCCCTCCATCCCAACGAAGTACCTAGAGGACCGTGGAGCGTCATATCCGTGGACATGATTGGACCGTTACCTGAATCCAAAGGGTTCAACGCAATACTTGTAGTGGTGGACCGGTTCACCAAGAAGGCGTACTTCATACCCACGAATACGACGTTGTCAAGTGAAGGAGTAGCAGTGCTATTCCGAGATCACGTTTTCAGAGAACACGGGATACCGGAGAAAGTAATTAGCGATAGAGGACCACAGTTCGTATCAAAATTCATGAAGGAATTATACTGCGTGCTCCGGATCAAAGCCAACCCTTCAACGGCGTACCACCCTCAAACTGATGGACAGACCGAACGAGTAAATCAGGAAGTAAAAGAATTCCTGACGATGTTCGTAAATCATCAACAAGACGATTGGAGTGATTGGCTGGCAGTAGCCCAATTCTGCCATAACGATCGAGTACACTCGGCGACGGGATTCTCTCCTTTCTTCTTGAATAACGGGCGAAATCCTAATAAAGGGCTTGAATTGACGGTAGAACGAAAGGTGCAAGCGGTAGATGAATGGGTTGATCGACTGGTGGAAGCATGCGATCAAGCACGACGAGGACTGAATAAAGTGGCGGAAAATATGCGAAAGCAGTATGACAAAAAGAGACAACCAACACGGAATTATCGAGCGGGGGATAAAGTGTACATTAGCGCTCAAAACCTCCCTACACTACGAGTGACGAAGAAGTTAGAAGGGAAGTTTGTTGGGCCTTACGAAGTAATAGAGAAAGTAGGGTTAGCGGCCTATCGAGTTAAGATACCGGCATCCTGGAAAATCTACAACGTCTTCAACGAAGTACTGTTGAAACCACATACGCCGGCCAAATTCCCGAAACAGAAAGCACAAGAAAAAGAGTGGGATAAGAAGAAAGAGGAGGATTATACGAAGAGAGACGAGGAATTTGAAGTGGAAGAAGTGATCGATAGTAGACAGAGGATGCAGAAAGGAAGTCGGACGGGAAGACTGGAGTATTTAGTGAAGTGGAAAGGATACCCAAATGAGGAGGCGACATGGGAACCGGCGGATAATCTCGAAAACGCCCATCGCAAGGTTCAGGCGTTTCATAAAAAGAAACCGAGTGTGCCAAGACCACTAGCGATGCCCGCCAAGTTTTTCCAGAGATATCACAACTATACTGATCTGCCGGTCCCTCGACGACTGTTTGGATGGGAAGACGGGAAGTTCGACGAAGGGTATCTGAAGAATATGAATAAGAAGTGGGTGGAATGGAAACACATGCGGAAGATGGCAAACGAAGATGATGATTCTCGAGACGAGAATCTTAAAGAGGGGGTGGTGTAACGGTCGAGATTTCGTTTTTATTTCATTTCATTTTCTTTTCTTTTAGTTATAAGAAATTCCCACGCTTACCTAAGAATTCCGCGGAACGACGGCGTGGGGATGACGAGTCTGAGTATATATACCTGAACACTAGTTACATGTCCCTTAGTCTTATGATTGTTTCTGTCGTCCATAGACGCAATCTCATTCTCATTTCCAATCTGCGTTTCTAGTCTCGAGTGTCTTAGTGGTTGTGTCGGGATCACCTCCTAACAAACCCCCTGGGGCTGCTTCCCTCCCCTCTGGCCTACACAATCCACAAGCTGGAAAAACTGCCCTGTAAATCTCCTGGATCGGAGCCAGCCGTGGATACCACCCCCCTCAATGCGCTCAAGACGTGCATCCAGAAAGCTCATGAGGCTCAGAGTGCCCCAACTCCCCCTCCCACCGGGGACAACTGCGACACACCAGTGGACATCAATGCTGAGCATAAAGCACTGGCCAGTATGGCAGCCCTGCTACGAAGCGACACAACCGCCCACCTGAACATCCCCAATCTAATTGACACAGTCTGATGAACCATCCGAGACATCCTCTCAGACTCCCCAAACATTTTCTCTCTGGGATACCTCATCATTGACATAATCTCCCCTTTCAGGACCTGTGGGTCTAGAGACAAATTGTAGATGTTGTCAGCTATATCGCTGAGACTAGAGTTTCAAAGTCCGGTTGATAGAACCAGAAAAAGACCGGGACTGGACTGGTTGCAACTGGACTGTCGGTTGCGGTTGAGGCTATTTTGAATCTCACACAGTTGTGGTCCTTCCGAAAATAGCACATTATGCAACCGCAAGACAACCGGTTGCAACCAGTTGCAACCACCGACAGGCTGTCGGACAAGGGGTCCAAGTTGCACATATTTATTAGAAATTGTATGACTTAGTAGGTCCTAGCACAGTACTTTATAACTTGAGGCTTGGGCTCAGATTCAATTGGGGCACAAACAAATAACAAATAAATGGTAATTTAAAAAGTCATGCTACTTGCAAAACAAACTGAACTCAATGGCTGCTCATCAAAAGAACTTGAAGAAGGTATCATGCAAGGATAAAGGTTCATCCAAGTCATCCAAGTCGAAGCAGCAACATAATGATTCCAGTGATGAAGAAAATCAGCCATGGAACATAAAACGGCATAGGTGTGATGCCGACATTGTGGTTCAAGTTGTTGATGTCAATGATGAGGAGTCCGAGTCCAAAGGGTCCATAATAGTGCTTGACGATAGTGTTTACAGGTCAGGTTATGATGACCGAAAAATAACTGTGACTGGACCAGACCGCTACTGGTTATGACTGGACTGTTGGTCACGGTTCTACAGTTGCGGACAACCAAAGTCCACATGTTTTCCAATCTCATTTCTATGGCTTCAGAATCCATCAGAGTACCTTTCTTACTGTAGAATAGGCTATTTAGGATTATTATGAAGAGATTTGCATGAGCCAATTGTTGAATTTCAACATTTTTTTTATTTTTTGCCTCCAAAAATTGGCCGTCCCCCTAAATTTGCTCCTAAAATCACCAAAAAATACCCAAAAGCTTCCTTTTAAGTGTGTGAACATGATTCTGTAAAAAAAAGAAATTCCACAAGCCAATCATTCACAAATTCCCACTACGTAAGTAGTGGGTTCAGTGCTACAAGCAACTGACAATTTGTGTCACATGTTGATATGCAGCGAGCGCACTCAACCACAAACCAAACCCAACAAACACCTGAAGTGCAGTGGCACCCTCTTAGTGCAGGGAACTGAAGGTAAAGGAAGGGATTGAAGAGGATTGAACGACGGTCGAAGTTCGCTTTTGTTTTGTGAGTCCAGGAGACTTCTCAGACGCCTTGTAAAGTAGTATTTGATCGAATAAGCAGTAGAGGATGAGTGTGGCAAGGAGGGGAACCTAAGATAGTTGAAATCACAGCTAAATGAAGAAACTCAAACTTCTAGAATGCAGAGAATCACAGAAAGAACTAAAAACCGCAGTAAGGCGCAATTGCAGGACTCCAAGGACGCAACTCTGGATGCAGTTAGGCATTATCGTGGGTAACCCATGGGTACAAGATCTCAAACCCACACCCATACCCACTAAATACCCATACCCATGGTGTATGGGTAGGTAAACCCATGGGTTTACCTGGAGGGTCCTGTGGGTATCAAGGGTACACTACCCATGATGTCAGACCCATGGGTTTAACCATAATTCAGTGAGAGGATAAAGAACAAATAACAAAGAGAGGGCACTAAAGAAAGAGAGAGGCAGGCAATATCCATTCTGAGTCTGATTATGTCACAGTCTGTAATGAAGCAACAAACGACATTTATCATTCAGTACAAAGTTGGTGACTAGCAAGTGACAGGCAAAGTTCTACTAAACAGCTACATTTAAATTTACGGCCACTACCTCCAGCTCCGAGTCCTCCTGAGCCTTCAAGTCAGGCATCTTAGTAACATCAAGAATATCTTTGTCCTTGACAAGGCCCATCAAGCTCCATGCTCCAAGGCAAAGGAGAGCCCGGATTGATTGTACATTGAGACGACTACGCACATGAGAAAGCAAAAGACGGCCCCAACTGAAAGTTCTCTCGACGTCGACTGAAGTAGCTACAGAATACATGTCAGTAAAGCCATAACCGGTTACAAGATGAGGAACGAACCAGGGATTGATAAATAGTCAAAAGCCATTCGGGACAAGTGAGGATACGTTGTGCGGTGTTCATGCCACCAGGCTAAGACGTCGGGGGTGTGTTCTACATCTGCGGCGAGATACCTGGCTAGTTCGTTGTGGGCGCTAGCCGTCTGCTCTGGTGCAGCCAGGGCCGGAAGGTGGTCAAATATATTTTTGGATTCCTAGCAAAGATCCCAAGTTAGCGGAAGCACAGGAGAGTCATCGGTAATTTAGTATATACCTTTTTCGTGCCAGTCGTAATTTCTTGCTCATCAGACTCAACTGTTCCTGGGATCTCTACCTCAATATCGCTGTAACTGCCCTTATATTCATCCCTAACTATCTCCTCTGCTGTAACAATCCAAGCCCTTTCCCAAGATGTAGTCTCAAAGTATTGTAGCTTGTGACGAGGATGTAAGACTGTCGGGATGAATTGGAAGTGTAAGCTTTACCTTGAAGTCATTATAAATGATGTAAAATACATACCCATGGCGATGCGGTAAACGTCTGAGCTGTCCGTTAAGGAGTAGTAACGGTTGAGTGTCTTCTTTCCAAGCAGCAGGGCAGACTTAACGGCAGTGGTGAGTGACTCGTCTTCCTGTTTCTCAGTGAGGTATTTATGGATGTGATCTATTGCTGGGATGACCGTGGCTAAGTTTGGTGTCTGGCGGGAGAAAAAGAGTGTCGAATCCTTGAAGATCTAACGAGGATTGGGCCAGGAATCAGTGAAAATATTGACAAGCTCAATAAATGCGAGCTACCTTCAGCGCCGAATGCAAGTCCGTGGCAATCTTCCACTCCTCATAAGACAGCTCCAGCGCACGCAGATTGTTTCCCCGAGCCTCCACCATTGCGACAATCCCAGTGCGGTACTGGATTGCGAAATCGAGCATGTCAAAGGTGGAGTTCCACCTCGTGGCGACGTCACATGGCATGAGCCGCTCATGCAACCCCAAGTCCCGCAGCGTCGACTTCCATGCAGGCAGCAATATAGTCGACGAGTTGACAATTTTGTATGCCAACTTGCGCAGCTGGGTGCAGGAGAATGAAAATGGGCACAGATAAGTGGCAAAATCATACCTTTGATAGCATTTGTTTGACCGGGAGCATATCTGTTCTCAGCTGCTCGCGCTCAGCCTCTTCCATCTCGTCCATCACGTCGATCAAGCCTTCATCGTTATCTTCTTCCCTAGTCTTGTTGTCATCCTCATCAACCCCTGAACCATCAGAGTGATCGACGTGATCGAAGTCGACATCAATGCCATCAACACTCACCACCTTCATCAGATCCTGCATCGATATTGGCAGCGCCAACGACTTCACCAGGTTGCGGGGCATCAAACTCACGCAAGATTGCTTTAACGACAAGATTGACGACGTGCAGAAAGCAACGCGTGCGTGTCGCTTGGCCGCCAAATTCAGGGATCAATTTGCTGATCTCCCCAATCATCGTGTCGTTTGCTGATGCATTATCGGCTGTAACGCCAAGGATCTGAATCAAAGTAAGCGATCTGATGCTCCAAAGGGTCAATAGTAGGCATTGACGCACCTTTTCAGATATTCCAAAATCTTCCAAGACTTTTACAAATCCCTGCGCGAGAAATACCCCAGTGTGCGATTGCGGTACCTCAACGACATCCAGGAGAGTCGATAATGGCATCCGTTGTATTGGAAATGGACAGAAATTGCAATAAAAGCCCGGTGGTTGGGTGAGGTCCAAGCGTCGGTGGCGAAGCTCAGACGTCCTTCGTATTCCTGGTGTGCGCTCAGCATAAAATCTATTTCTGACCAATCACCCAGAACTGACCTGCAGCATTTTAGCTATGCGCTCCCGGGTGCACTTAAATACAAGCCTTACGTCCCGGGATACAGTCTGTTGCGACGGAATATAGTACTCAGGCCTCCCCGTCTTCATCAAGACGTTGAAACTGCAATCACGGACAATGGAAAAGGGGCGCAGGCTTTCTGAAACCCAGCGGACGATCTCCGCGCTACAATAAGGTGATTAGATTAAACTTTATCAATGATTGGAAAGCTTACTGAGTCTCTGTCTTCGAATGTTGTCGATGCATGTAAGTAACATTTCCTTTTTTGCGCTCAAATGATGCTGTAATAGTTCCATCACGAAGCAATGGTTGAACGACTGATTTACGAGCAACATCACAACCATTAGCTTCATCGGCAAGCCTAACGGCATCGTCTCCCCAGCATCGTTTTGCATGCTTTTGCATGTTACTAGTGGATTTGGCATCTTTTGTGTCAAGGTAACGTCGTACTCCTTTTCTGCATCCCTTGGCAACACATTTGAACTCGTGATAGCGGCGGCCACCTTCATGTCCTATAAACGGGTCCGGCGCATAGAACGCATAGATCGAGGATGTCCATTCCTCACGTAAGCGCACTGTTGACACAGGTAAGCCTCGAAATCTATTAGCATAATCCAATCTTACTCATTTCAGCCTCGGGATCCTCTTCAACTATTTCTGGACCACTATCAGTATCTTCCGGGTTGCTGTCTTCGCTAGTGTTCGAAAGTCCGGTTCAGTCCGGTTTTTTGCGCTATTTTTGGTGCAACCGGACTGCAACCGGTTTTTGAAATTTCGGATTTTGGTGCAACCGGACCGAAACCGGTGAAAACCGGTCCTGCAGTAGGGCAGGCTGGTTTTGCAACCGGTTGCAACCGGTTTTTGCCCCAAACCGCTTATGTAATACTGAAAATTTCGAAATATACATAGATAATATCCTAGACCACCAGATAAGCTATGTTACGGACATTGGATATGTAATTTTTCAAGATTTGACATTTACTACATTAATACAAGTGGTTGAATGGGTGGATGCGAAAATGGGCAGTTGGATGTCGTTGCTAAAATTAGACTAAAGTGATGTCATTGATATGTCTCAGCAATTTGTTATGTCTCAGCAATTTGTTCAAGGACATTTCTAATTTTAGCAATGTTATCCAAGTCCCCATTGGCGAATCCACCCTCCAACCCTCACAATAGTTGTGTACAAAGGGTTATATAGGTGGATGCATGAAAGGGCAGTTGGATGATGCTGCTAAAATTAGAATAATTTCTAATTTTAGCAGCATCATCCGAGTCCCCACTGGCCAATCCACCCCTCCACACCTCCCAACGGTTTCCGTAAAAGACCGGTTGCAACCGGTTACCAACCGGTCTTTCACTTCTGGCCAAAAAACCCGGACCGAAACCGATTGCATCTCAGAATTGCCAAAACCGGCAACTGAAGTTCGGTTGCAACCGAATTTGGTCCGGTCCGGTCCCGGTCTTTTGCCGGTTGCACAACCGGACTTTAGAACACTAGTCTTCGCTGCCAACTGTTCCGACTGTCGCGGGCGTAGTGCTCGGATCAGATGCGGTGTGCGATGCAGGGACAGCCGATTGGACAGCTGAAGGAGCTTCGACGATATTTGGGGTAGGGACTGACTCGGTCATGCTGGTACTCGTACTAATATTGGCAGTGGATCTTGCTTTCTTTGCAGCTGGCCTTTGAGTAGAAGAGGCAGAACCGGAGACGATCGACGCCAATGAGTCACCACGGCTTCGCTTGGATGTGAGCGAAGTGAGAAGTTCCTTCCCACCTTTTTCTGTCGGTTTCAACGGACGACGCCCGGCACTGAACATGAGAGAACAGAGAGCTGCTGGATTGAAGGTGCAAAGGTAGCGATAAGTTTACGGATCGTGGATGTGAAGGCACTGACTCAGTGGCCACATTTATAGGTGCAAGATGCAAACTATCTTCAAGCTACATCCGATAATTGTGTTTAAGAATCTAAGATAATACAGGATATCAGCACATGATCATACTGCTCGACATGCCAGTGGTGATAATGAAGCATGATGCCAGTGCTAACTAGTAACATATGGCCTTCTCGACATGACAACAACACAGCTTGCACTAGTAGCATATGACCGAAGTTAACATATGACCAAATTCTTGACATGACAACAACATCAGCATGCGGGCTTGAGACGATTCCATGATAATCAAATCAATACCCGGTGGTCACCTCAGCAACAGGGCCGTGCAACAGGTCAGAGCCGCATGCTACTCGACCCGCATTAACTTGATTGAAACTTGGATTCGCCGATAATCAATCCGAGATAATCCAACCCCACTGACTGACTGATTGGTACTAATATATCCATATGATCCATACATCATGTGACTACTGTACTACTGTACCCATACCCGGGGCCTGCAGGTAACGGGTTTCCTGTGGGTCACGAAATTGAAACCCATACCCGACCCACCATGGACCCATACCCGCAACCCATGTGGGTACACCATACCCATGATAATGCCTAGATGCAGTGAACTCGATACTAGCTTCCAATTTCGACTCTGAGGGAAAGGGGAAGGGGAAATCTATTTCTCTGTCTATCTAAGACAGAATATATAGTGTAGTTATTTTTAGTTAGGCTAAAGTAAAAGGGAATGGGATAGGTAGCTAAGTAAGTGCTGTGCCAACGAGCACGCACCAATATTCTAAATAGAAATGGGATTTTGTGAGTGCAAAGTAAAAGAAACTGAAATGAAATGAAATAAACGAAATTCTATACAGCGACCGCGGCGCTGACGTTGAGCTCTGAGAAGTGGACCTGAGGATAGTCTGGGATGATGATTGACACTTGACGATACTTGGGTGCTGAGTGGAAAGCGAGACGACGCTGAAATACAGGGGAAATGAACTTTATCGAAGGTGACCGAACTTCTTCTAGGCTCAGATGTATTCGTTCTGGAGTCATTCTACCTCTGGATGATTAAGTAAATCACGCAGGATGTCGACAACATGCCAGGTAGTCATGCAAGGGTAGATACAGGGTGCCGGGACGAGCTGGGGGAATATGTCTCCTTTTCTGGTCATGAGGAGGTAGTGGGTGTGGCATCGGTCGATAATGATATAAGGGCCACCATGGTCGATCTCCAGTCCTCGTCCTGCGATGTGTGGCCTATGGACAACCCTATGAACTAGCTGTCCGCGCCCTAAGTAGATGGTACTCTGGTTGCCTTGCTCAAGACCGAAATACTCAATGCGATTGATAAGGTCGAGCTCAAATCCATTTCTTCACCTGTCCTCCGCGCTCTGCTCTGGCTCATCCATCCATCTCCTATGCCTTATCTCGTCGCCGGTACATGGGGTGACTGTAGCGTGGAACTCTCCTCCTACAAGCGGGGACACCGAAAGCCACCTAGATTGACTGAATATAGCTCCTAGTGAATGATACCAGTCGCCGCACCTCCTGTTAAATGAGGGTAGATGCTCCCATAGGGATACGCTGGTTCTTGCAAGCTTTGTATTGGCGTGTTGTCTCCTTCTCGGAAAAGGGGATACTTGGGTGGAGGCATTGAAAGTCGCTCGATAAGAGGCCATGCTCTATCGCCGTTCTCCTGGATCACATTTGACGAAGAAGACAGGTCTACGCGAGAGCGTGTCCACAGCATGAGCAGGTGCAATAGCTTACCTATTGCGATATGATCTTAGCACTACCCTTCAGCGTAGTAGTGATAGTAAGAGGAAGAGAATGGATTGTCCTATTCTACGATACAGGACAGGTTTATATACTAAGAGAGAACAAATATGTGTCTACATATGTGTAAGCGTATAGTATAGATGAGAAGATATGGCATGCTAAGCACACCATAAGATGTGATCATGAGTATATCATGATGTCACTATGATATCATAATGAAGTCATTATGATGTCATCTCTATGTCATACATAAAGGATGACGCGAGCGATATGAGTAATATTGATTGTAGTCAATCAGTAGTTAATCATTCTATAAATATAATTCTATATTTAACACACCCCTTCGCTTAGATATCCTTTATTTAAAGTCTATAATGTTCTCATCATAGAAAGGATCTATAGCCGATTCAAAATCGTCAAGAAGATTTTCTAGAAGTTCCATCAACTTCTCATGTGATAGACGGTCTATTCCATCTAATTCAAGATTTTCCCAATCAAGAATTAATTTCGTCAAATCACGAATTTCATCAGAATCCATCCTATCTGGTCTTCTGATTAAGGAATTTGTTGAAGTTGGATATTCTTCTAAAGAAAGTCCCAATCGTTCTCTAAAGAATTTGACCTTTTCAAAGGATAAATTCTTAGTCATGAGATCCGCATTTTGTTCATTTGTTGGTATGTATTCGAGGACTACCTTTTTAGTCTTGATCAACTCACGAACGAAATGATAGCGAATATCTATGTGTTTGGAACGATGTTCTTGTGCAGGATTTTGTGCCCAAAATATAGCGCCTTGGTTATCTACGCTAAGTAAGATGCTTTTAATGGGTGCACCTATTTCGTAAAATAGATTTTCAACCCATGCAATTTGTCTTGCAGCATCTGATAAAGATATGTACTCTGCTTCAGTCGAAGACAGGGCTACAGTCTTTTGTTTTCTACTCGTCCAAGCAACTGCACCACCAGCTAACATTAAGACATAACCGTTTATAGATCGTCGTGTATTACGATCAGCGGCCCAGTCAGCATCAGCAAAGGCTTTAAATTTATTATTGCCTTTGGCACTATAAACGATTTTGACGTTTAAGGTATGAGCAATGTATTTGACTATATACAAGGCCTTTTGAATGTGTTCTTGGGACGGTTTTGATGAAAATTGGGACATCAAAATTACTGCATAGATTATATCAGGCCTAGTTCCTAAGGCGAGATATAGAAGGGATCCTATTATCTGTTGATAATAAGAACGTTCCTGTGATGTGCATTCTCCTTCATTTTTTATAGGAGCATACCCAGCAGGTAACGTTGTGCGTACAGACTTGCAATCTTCAAGTCCAAATCGCTTAACAACCTTTAAGGCATAAGGACCTTGATCTATTACTAAGAATCCTAAATCACGGTTGTAATTGACTTGAATTCGTAAATACTCTTTGATCTTTCCAAGATCACGACATTCCCACATCTCCATAAATTTCTTTTTAATGGATGCGATGGTGGAATCATCATTTCCCATAAAGAGTATATCATCGACATACAATATGCATATCGTGATGGTATTCTTGCTTTTACGAACGTAAACGCCAGAATCAGACAAGCATCGCTCGAAATGCAATGATTTCAACGATTTATCAGCTTGTTTATTCCAGGCATATGATGCCTGTTTCAATCCATATATGGCTTTCCTCAGCCTATATACTTTAGATTCTTGTCCTTTTACAACGAAACCTTCTGGCTGGGCCATGTAAATATCTTCATCAAGATCACCATATAAGAAGGCAGTTTTTACATCTAGGGCTTGTATATCCCAGTTTTCAAGCACTGATGTGGCCAGAAGTATTCGGATTGTTTCATATCTCGCTACAGGCAAGAATGTTTCGTCGTAATCTAATCCGGGACGTTGACTAAAACCTTTAGCTACGACGTGAGCTTTTTTGCGTCCATCGGTTTTTAAGTCGAAAACCCAACGACATCTGATTAGGTTTCGTCCTTTTGGAAGATCAACTAACTCCCAAATATCTCTAGATTGAAGAGATTTAAATTCGTCATCCATTGCAATCTTCCATTGTTTATACAATTGAGGATTACTGGAGCGCATTTTAGATATATCTCTATAGTCATATGGAATATTATCAATAAGAGGAACAGCCGCTTTTAGAAGGAAATGAAGGAATTCATTTCCAGATTCATTAATCATTCGAGTTAAATGATCATGTTCCGCAGATTTTAATTCAGACTTTAAAGCGAAGATCTCTTTAAGTAGAGAAGCAGATTCATTCATTCTATCAGGGTTCCTGTCTGCTGACGGTGGATCCTGAGTCGAAGAACTCGGAGTTTTATCTTTTAACTGTTCTCGTAAAGCATCTCGCTTTTGCTGAATTTCCGCTTCTATTTGTGCAGGAGTTTTATCTCCATACACGTTGTCTCTTTGTACCCTTGGAACTGGAAAACGACCAGAACGGCGAGGACCTATTTGTACAGAGGGTGGACCAGGATCAGATATGATCGGTGGAGGAGGTCTAGGTCTCTGAGCAAATTCTCTAAAACGATCTCTTTGACATTGTTCAAATTGATCAAATTCTCGGTCCGTCATAAATGGGTTTTCTATTTCATCTCGATCTCTTTGATTCAAAGAGAAGGGATTATCTTCATCCATAGGACTACGAGGCGAAGGTGGCCTAGATACATATGGTATCGGTGTTATAGGCCTAGAAGGAACAGGAGTCTCCTCTTTTATTTGTGGAGAGGGAGTATGTCTAAAGGGTTCAGGAGTTTTACGTTTTTTAAACATATCACTCATTTGTCGTTTGAATTGATCTCGTAAACGAGACTGTTTATCAATTCCTTGACCCTTTTTCCAATCATCACGTTGTCTACGATAATTGTCACATCTTTCTTGTTCTCTTTCTTCCCTTTGCCTTCGGATATTATCATCCAAAAAAAATCTCTTTGACGATCGGCAAATTCATCACCGTCATCATCATCGTTTGAATCATCAGAAGGGTCTGACTGCTGTTGATCAGGAGATGCACCCCTTCGATCCAAACTTGGTGAGCGTCTACGACTCGGAGAACGTCTACGGTTCTCTGGGAGTAAGTTATCTAAATCCAAATTTTGTGGAGGGCGGTTAGGTTCCTCTTGAGGAATCGCCTCCCAGATCGGACCAAGATCTTCAGTAATTATATCTGCAGTCTTTCCTTTGCGCGGAAACCTGTTTTCAAAGAATGTAGCCTGGGAGGATATGACCAGTGTGTTTGTCAACGTCATGAACCTATAGCCTTTGGTTCCTGATTCATATCCTACAAAAGTGCATAAAACGGATTTTTCGGACAGCTTATCCGGTCTCCGTTGATCAGGGATAAATACCCAGGCTTCACATCCAAATACTCGAAAGTATGATACGTCTGGTTTTTTATTAAGAAGATTTTCCAGAGGGGTCTTCCATTTAGTCCGTTTTAGGGGAGTGCGGTTGTACACATGCACAGCCGTTCTGAATGAGAACTCCCACCAAGATTTCGGACATCCTGCGTCTAATCGCATAGCCTCAGCTTTGTCTGACAAAGTCTGATTCATGCGTTCAACGCGACCATTTTGTTGTGGGGTGTAAGGAGCTGTCTGTTGATGTTTAATTCCTTTGGATTTAAGGAATTCTTCAAAGGCTTTATTTACAAATTCCCCCCCTCGATCAGAACGGAGGTGAGAAATAGGTTGTTTAGGATCTACAAACTCATTATACCATCCAGTAAAATATTCTAGAGTTTGATCTTTGGTTTTTAATAAACCAATCCACGTATACGAGGTGAAATCGTCAACGATAACACCAATATATTTGTATTTGTGGTAAGATATGGCTGGTACGGTCATGAGATCCATATGGAGTAACTCAAAGGGACGAGTAGCTCTCTTTGAAGACAGTTTATAAGGTTTTGCCTTCATTTTGCCTTTTAGACAACCTTCACAACATAGTTTCCCTTCTGGAAGTGTAACTTCTTTCCATCCATTGACATTTAACGGTATCTTCGAAAAGACTTCGTTAGATGGATGACCAAAACGTTTATGCCAGGTCTCGTAGTCTAATAATTTTTCTATAGACTCTGCGTTTGGTTTCTTTGTCGGTCTTCCAAGAATTAATTTAGAATTCCTATTGGCTAAGCCAGGACCAGAAACCAGTGTAGGATTCATTATAATAATCCTACCTCGAGCGTAAACTAATGTATCATCGGGCATAAGATAATGTCCTTCGATACACGTTCTACCCGAGTCTGTAAAGGAAAAGACTACCATCTTTTCATCTTGTTTACAAGTTAATCCTTGTCGGATCAATCTGCCGTTTGAAATCAAGCGTGCAGTTGCCCGTGGCATATAGAGGACAGGGAAGAGCTTTACGAGTGTTGTTTCACCTGTGGATAACTTGTGTTCAAGAATAACTGTGCCCAGTCCCTCAAGACGATCTAAACCATTAGCAGTTTTAACACTGTGGTTTTCATTTGCAGGAAATTCTCTGTATTCAGAGAAGTCTTTCCTACTAAAGGTAAAGTGATCAGATGCACCGGAGTCACACATCCATAGTGTATCTCCAGTTCGTTTCTCAACACATTCCGGACAGGGACATGTCGGATGTACTTTATCCTTAAATTTTCTTTTATTGACCGCTAAACATGTAAAAGGTTTCTTAAACATGTTACCAATATTATATGATCGTTCGATCATATTTGCATTATAAATGGCAGTATCACACGACTTATCTCTTACGAGGCAGTTTTCGTCTAAATTTTCTTTATAATTTATACTATCATATAGTACAGATTGTTCAAAGAAGGAATTTATAGTACGACGATGATGTCCCAATTTAGGGAACACCATTTTCATCGCTGCCTCTATAAAGAGAAAGTTAGCCATTTCCAGCTTTTTAATGGTTTCATACCATTGTTCGCCGTTATCTTCATAGTAATAATCGTCATAATATAGTTCAGCTTCCTAATCTATATCCATATTTTTATAATTGATATCGTCTGACGATATCCCCATTCCTCGGTTCGATTTATAGGACTCAAAGTCCTGTTCGTCTTTTTCTCTTTGTTTGCCTTTGCTAGAGCTGGCAACTGGCTCGGTGATGTCATAAGGCCCAATACGGGCGACGGTATGTGCAGAACTCATAGTATGTTCTGCAGCTTTGGCAGCCTTATCTGCCTTTTGGCGTTCTCGGTTCCTCTCCCAGTTAGGACCACGTGTTTGGCCCTCAACTTTACCCGGCCAATTTTGATTTGCCGGAGGAGCAGTAGGAGCCGGTGTTTGAGCGCCTTGTGGAGGCCTAGAATAAGGCCTCCCCCCACGTCCACGACCTGCTCCGCGGCCACGTCCGCGAGCACGTCCTCGTCCTCGACCACGTACTTGTTGCCATGGTTGCTGCTGTTGTTGCGACGTATTAGCCATCACGGCAGATTCAGGGTGCCTTCGGCGCCACTCATTCTGAATTAAGGGAAGTATCCCTTGGATCGTAAGATCCGATGGTTCTGTTGTGGCTAGAACCACAGCGGCAAAATTGTCCCAATGGCGGGGAACGGCTGAAAGTACAATCATTGCTTGTACATTTGCAGGCAATGTAATTCCGCTTGATGCTAAGCGGTTTACGATGGCGAGGAGGTCGTTTAAGGATTGTGTGGGATCCTTTTTATCTTGGAATTTCCAATTTATTGCTAATTGGAAATCATTGTATATACCGGCAGATGTTGTCACACCATATTGTTCTGCTAAGTTCTGCCATAGAACTCGGGCAGAAACTACATGTTCATTGATCTGCTGTATGGTAGCAGTACATTTCATGTTTATGGATCCGAGGATGCGATCATCCTCGATGACCCAATCATCAAAGGCCTTTTTGATAGCCTCTGCATCATCAATCATTTGTTGAGTGATGGCAGGTTGTGCCGGTTGTGCCGGCATTGCAGGTATCACCGCTTCAGTTCCCGTTTCTGGAACTGCTGCTGTTGCTGGAACAGCTGGAACAAAGGCTTGAACTCCTGTGTCCAGATAAAATTGTTCCAACGGCATTATCTGTCTTGGACGAACATAATCAGTTTTTAGGTACCGATATAAACCTTTAGTTTGTAATAGGAAACGCATCATGCGTTCCCATTCTTTATAGTTAGTTCCATTCAAAACGGGAATGGAGCTAGGGATCGTCAAGTCGTTAGACATGTTAGACGAGGAAGGCGGTGGTGATGATTATGATATAGGCGGACAAAAGACGCCAAAAGAAACGGAAGTTTCTTTGATTTTCGAGGTTTTCGACCTCTTGGTTATCTCTTTTGAGATTACGGCATGTACGCCTATTTGCTATGTGTTGGGCTACTGAAGTGCCCCTGGGTGGAATCCAAAGATCTAAGGTGGGCGGAACACCTTCTTCGATAGCTTCTTGTCTACGACGATGTATTATTTCGTCTTGCAAGGTACGACCGTTTCTAAGTCACGCGGCTAGGAAGTGATCTCTTCGATCGTGAACTGTAACAGGTCCACGAGTTGTAACACCGAATCTGGTATCACTGTTGACAACACGAACTATCGTCCTAGAATAGGACGTAGATGGAATTGGTGCCGGTGTATCAATAAAAGTCCGGTCCCCTAAGATTAAGGGAAACGGTGGGATTGGAGCATCGTAAGAAGGAGGTAATCTCCGGGCAGGAGGAAATGATTCTCCTTCGGCTTCGTAAACTGGTAGCGGAGTACTAGTTTCGGAATCCAGTTTTCTTTCCTATTGGAGAATTTAATGAGCTTAAAGCTTAATTAAAGCTAAAAGTCTAATTCGTCTTTATTAAGTTACCAGGGTGCCATAGACTAGAATGTCAGACTATATAGAGTTCCTCGGTTACGAGTACAGTCCATATTCGGTTAAACCAACCAACCCTGTGTAACTTTGTTACAAGCCAAGCTTAGATAAAGCTCAGATTATCCCTGAATGCTGTAAATGACATGCAAAATCAATCGCTGGCTCAAGCACTCTTGGGCGAACCACGGTTTTACCCGTTGCGATTGTAAATAGAAATAATGTCTGGTCCATAAACCCCCCAGACCATTATATAAGCACGACCAGTAATCAATATGAAACTTCTAAATGGGATTATGGGATCACCATAGAGCCCAAACTTAGAATGATCCTATCGATCATTCCGACTAAAGGAGTCCCTAAGGGCGCATCCTTAATAGACTGCGTGTACCACCCACAATGAGGTGTCAGCACGTCCTTTATACTAGAAGTTTCTATATACGAGCCATATTGTATTATAAAGCCTCTAAGGGCTTATGATGTTATATCGTGCATGAATACCCCAGTCACATCACAGAGGGCAAGTATAACTCTGTGGGGGCCGACGTTGCCATGCCAGCGTCGAGAAACATAGGTAATACCCTTATCCCTGGGTGTCTAGGAGATCCCCCTAAAGCCCTAGGGTCCGGGCACATGTCATTAGCGCATATGCCATATCAAGGATTAGTAATATCAAGATGATAAGACCATATCAGGCTCGCTGCGATACTATACCAGTGGGACATTATGTCGGATGACGAGCAAGCGAGCGGCAATGTGGGTCCTGGCAATATCGACGGCGGGGCCCATAACCTGACGAAGAAGACAGGTCTACGCGAGAGCGTGTCCACAGCATGAGCAGGTGCAATAGCTTACCTATTGCGATATGATCTTAGCACTACCCTTCAGCGTAGTAGTGATAGTAAGAGGAAGAGAATGGATTGTCCTATTCTACGATACAGGACAGGTTTATATACTAAGAGAGAACAAATATGTGTCTACATATGTGTAAGCGTATAGTATAGATGAGAAGATATGGCATGCTAAGCACACCATAAGATGTGATCATGAGTATATCATGATGTCACTATGATATCATAATGAAGTCATTATGATGTCATCTCTATGTCATACATAAAGGATGACGCGAGCGATATGAGTAATATTGATTGTAGTCAATCAGTAGTTAATCATTCTATAAATATAATTCTATATTTAACAACGTTGTTAGCTGAGAGTGCTGGGGAACTCATCTGGGAAGAATGGGAAAGCGTCAAGAGCAACACTATTCAATCCAAGTCCTCTTTTTCCATGCCACATGATTCCGAGGCTGCTGAGGATGATCGCTGATGCGCTTTTTGATGCTCCTTGCTGATCCTGCCTCGGATGAGTCATGGTCCGCAACTCCACGTGATCCAAATACTCCGAAATGCCTAAGGCCTAGGACTTGAACCTAATTGAACCTGTCGCTCTTCTTTTGAGTTTGTTCTTCCTTTCCAGCTTTGGTCCACTTCAGCAATCGTCCTATTGCTTTGGTAGGTCTTCTATTATGCGCGTTTTCTCCATCCAGCCACTCCTCCAGTCCATCAATGTCACACCAAGCTGTCACATTTCCTTACTGTACTGAGCTACATCCGCATATAGATAGATGTCTTGTACGATTGATTACCCACTCATCCACATATTCAATCAAGTTTCAGTCTGTGCAATGCTAATTCTCAACCCGATGAATGAAAAATTAATACTTTCCAATGAACCTGCTGATGAAAATATATAAAACTATATATTATGATAATAATATATTGTAGATATTTCTTATCTTATCAGATTATCTTATCATATCTAAGATAAGATAATCTTATCTATCTCCTTTAGTATAGATTAAGTAGATATAAATACGCTTGCGTCATAGTTACTAGATATGATTCCTTGTGAATCATATATCGTCATTCTACAGCAATCTGTCAAGAATGAACTCTATAATATCTGTCATACAGCAATATGTCAGATATGACAGAACCCTGTAATTTCTGTCAATCATTATGACTAGAAATAGATCATATGATACGTTATGACTCACATATTGTCATATGATGAGTCAATATGACGATAACTGTGTAATATGATACACACCTTATCATCCAATAGGATAAGGTCCGTAGATAGCATAGTTTACACTTATTTGTATCTCAGACAATATATAAGGAGGGACAATTCGTCGTATCCTCCTAACTTCTTACTCTCATCTACACATCTTATAGTTGAGCCTCAGCTCCTATAAAGTCCCTCAACACACTCTCCCACCTTCTTAGTAAGTCGGTTCCTTACTCAGTACCATGCGCTGCGCTGCTGCATTGGACTCCATGATGAGGAGAACCCAACTTCGTCACCTGCGAGCCCTGACATTGTGAAAGATATAGGACCAACCGTAACCAACACATATGTCACATCCCTGTTTAATGTTTGAATGAACCATGAGAAGCATCCGCCCCAATTGTGATCAGCTTTTTTATTTTACAGCCGTCTTCTGATCCATCATCATCAATACCAACTGATACTCCCCATTCTGGCAAGGGCCTTAAAAACGGTTCGCATGGCTAATCCAGTCACAGCAAAGAACAATTTGAGCAACCACTTCACAACTCACCCTGTATTATTTCACCCAGAGTCAGTTGCCTAACATGGCGCTAGAAAGGGGGAGACCCTTATGGTGACTCCTATTTGACACTCTAATATATGAACAGTCTCGGTGGCTCATTTTTGTCATCCATCATTGTTTCTGGATTTGCACATATGATAATCACAACATGTCATGTATCGTTCGACCCTGTTGTCATCAAATCCAGTCCTTTTTACAATATATTTGCACCAGACATATATGGCAATGTGAGTCATCAATTCACAGGCAAGAGTTGCAGTTGAAAAGTCCAGGCTCCTTTCAGCCACAGTGAATGCAGTAGTCAGCATCACGACTATCTTTGCACTCATGAAGCAATTGAATGTTGTTGATAACATTTAAGTGTTGTTTATAAACTGAATCGCTGTGCAAAAAATCTTTGTATGCTTCGGACCACGATGCTGAATTCCTTAGCAGATTGTCATAGCGATGCCAAAGTTCAGTTCGAGAACCGCAGTTCGAACCTGAACCGGCTGAACTGAACTGGGGGTTCAGTTCAGTTCTGGTTCCGGTTCAGGACTTGGGCATTGGGTTCAGTTCTCGGTCCAGCCTTTTGGCCAGGATCCCGAACCGATGCAGAACCGGTTCGAACTGTGAACTGAACTAGAAGGCAACTGAGTGGCAGCAGCAAATATAGGAGAAGGATAGAAAGGAGGACTAGGAACAGGGCAGGAACGTCAAAACGTCGAAACGCCGAAACTCTGCCTTTGGCATGTCACGTCATATCACTTGTGTGACACACTGCAAGAAATAGTACTTGACAACTCACACAGCGGCACGTGCCCAGCTTGTTCACTCTACAAGCCATCCGGTTCACTGCAACATAGTCCCATGTCAAGCTACACCATTCATTAACCCTACCTATGCAAATTCCATCCGAAATCCCAAACCCAAACAGACGGTCACTACCCATTATGTCATGTCACACAATGTGACACATAGCACCCCAACAGACACTGCGACACTGCTCGCACCAATGTGCTCAACACATTGGCCCAGGGAGATGGGGAAGGAAGGAGGAGGATAGATGGACAAGTAGGCGGGGAAAACAGCAGGTGGAGAGCTTCGAGACAACAAGAAAGAGAGCGAGCCAAATAGAGGTAAAGAGAGTCTAACAGAGCCTAACAGAGCTCAAGAGAGTGCTCGAGGAGGCTCCACCACCACACTCGCTACTCGGCATCAGCATCGACAACCACTATGGCATCTGTAACCAACATTCGCCATGTAAAGGACACAACCGACCACGTTCAAAATGACGAGGCACAATCCAGGATAGGAATGTCCAGCATGACATTAAACTGTGCCTGACAATGTGGCAGCAACATGACACACCTGGAGTGGTCCAGTAAGACCACAACTACATCCAACGCCATACGCATGCACTCCCGAGCCAACAACGCCTCAAGACAAAAAAAACAATGTACAAATGGTACAGCGACCATCAACGGTGCAGCACTCTCGACATGCACATCAAATCACACCCAGAGCAATCGACGCTCACCGACACCTGCAACGCACACCTCAATTCTAATGGGGAACACCTCTGGACCACAACGCACAGCACTTGTGCCACACACATGCAACACCTGACAATGACAGTACCACACGGTGAGCAAACACGCCCACTGTCCAGCACTCAACGTCCACCACTGCTTGCCACTGCCTGCCAACTCACGGCTCACACCGGCACGCCTTGGCGCACCATGCTTGCACTAACAACGTGCACCCACCTCGTACAGTGTCCGTTGACACTCACCACTTGGCATCAGCATCGACAACGACATTCAGTGTCCACTGGCACCCGATTGCAATTGTTTGATGCCCATCACATACAATGACAATGGCGTACCTCAATGCCCATTGCATCCGATGTGCAACGCAGTGTGCTCATGCAATATGGTGTAGATAGTACATTCATGTTCATTATCTATGGCAACTAGGTATTTTTTTTTGACAGCTCTGGAGGCACGTGGGAGTCATCAGAGGGCAGGGGGAGGTAATGGGATGTGGTCAGTAGCTGGAGCTGGAACGGGTGGCATGGGGGGCTTACCTATTCATTCAGGACTGTTACGGTGCATTGCAGACATTGAGGATGGGTGGGATTGATGGGTTGTTGGATGTGGGTGGGTGAGTGGGTGACATGGCACGTTGATTGATCGCACATGGGTGGGCGTTGGAGACGGGTGTGGTCATGGGTGGTGAGAAAGGGTGAGGGAGGTGGAATGGATTGGTTAGTGATGGCGAGAATGGGAAAGGAGGGGTTACGCACCATACACCTGTCGTTGTGGGGGTCTCTCCCTCATCCTTGCGGCACTTCCTCGTCTTCTTAATCAATTTGTCCAATGTGGTGGAGATGGTCCATTTTCGACCACTCCTGTTCTTGGGTGGCAAAACTGGGGCAGTGTTCTGTTGTGATCGCCTGTGGGCCATTGTTGATGACAGGGGCATCAGCGAGAGTGTGTGTGATGTGACAAGTGACAGGTGAGTCACTTAACTTAACTAATGCCCAGGCCATTCCCCACTCCCATGAATTCTGCATGGAATCCGTATGGACTCCAGGTAATTAATGTCATTCTGTGGAATTTCCTTACATTCCACAGAATTTGCCTGGAATCTGTATGGATTCCTTCTGGATTCCTTGTGCCTTTTTGGCAGAGGATTGAGTATCCTCAAACCCCCTCCAGAATGCCTGGGGGAGGGTAAAGAGCTCACTCGGTACAGTGGGTCTGGCAGATGGAGAATAAAAGTGAGCATGTTACGGGTGCAATGCTGCAAGAGAAGCAAAGGCAGTTTGAAAATCTTCTTGAGGTGCCAGAAAACGAAAGGCTCACAGGAGAAGGTTGGGTAATGTCAATCAAGAAGGCATACAAGTTACAAGAGATTCGTCGTCATGGGGAGGCAGCTTCTGTGGATCCTGATGCAGTAGAAGCAGAGAGAGAGGCAGTTTCAAAGATCTTGGAAAAATACCCACCAGCAGACCAGTGGAACTTTGATGAGACAAGTCTCTTTGCATTGTAAGTTTAGCTTGACTTGTAAAAGACTATCGGGCTTACTTGAATGTGGTTAGTGCTCCTCCCGATTGTGGACTGGCAACAAGGCAAATGAGCAGGAAAAAGAAGAACAAGTTTTGGTTGACTCTTGGCTTTGCATGCAATGCCAATGGCAGTGAGAAGATGCCGATATTTTTATTGGATACTCAAAGCAGCCTTGCATCTTCAAGAATCAAACACCTGCTTCTCGTGGCTTCTACTACCATAACAACAAGAAGGCCTGGATGACAGTGGAATTGTTTGAAGAGTAAGCAATTGATTCAGCCACCCAGAACTCTGGCACTTACATCAGTTAGATGGGTAAAGGCCTTTGACATCAAAATGCAAGAGGTGGTAGTGTTTAAAGGTCTGGTTTGGTCTGGTTTTTTGCCCAAAATTGAGAGAACTGTGACCGTGACTGGTCATTCACCAATGGCCCAACCCCAGAACCAGGACTGGAACTGCTGTAACTGGTCACAATCAGTTTGGTCAACCTTGGTCAGCCTCAATGGACCAGTTATGGACTGGTTCTCTTATTGACCGGTTATGACCAATCTAAAAATAGAAAAATACTCCGCCCATCCCAACACTGCAATGGGCAGAGTATTTTTCTATTTTTATTACAGATTATTCTGACATGTCACTGTCACAATCCTCAAACCAAGTAGAAAAATACTCTGCCCATCCCAGCACTACAATGGGCAGAGTATTTTTCTATTTTTATTGCAGATCATCCTGACATGTCACTGTCGCAACCCTCAAAACAAATAGAAAAATACTCTGCCCATCCCAACACTGCAATGGGTGGAGTATTTTTCCATTTTATTACAGATTATCCTGACATGCCACTGTCACAATCCTCAAAAGAATAGAAAAATACTCCGGTAATCCCAACTTTGCAATTGGTGGAGTATTCTCTTTTTTCACTAGTCATGACCGGTCATAACCGGTTCCACATCAGTTATGCAAAATGGCCCATCAGCTGTGACCGGAACTGGAACCAAGTGCTGACCAGTAGAACTGGGACTGATGGTCCAGTCATAATCAGTCATGGTTCAGTGTGGTTCCGGTTATTTTCTGGTCACTGTGACTGGACCTTTAAACACTAGAGAGGTGGGCCACCATATCTAGATGTCTTCTCATCAACAATTCCAGTGGTCACACAATTGGCTATGAACCGCGAAACATACACATTGTATTCTTTAAGCCAAATTTGACCCCATTTGTACAACCACTTGATGCGGGTGTTATTCGCTGCTTCAAAGCACATTACTGCCAAGCATTTTGTAAGCGTGCAATAGAGCTTGATGAAGCAGGCAATAATCATGATATCTATAAGATTGATCTTCTAGAAGGGATGATTATGTCACAAACGGCATGGAAGGAAATCCTTCCTTTGATGATTGAACATTGCTGGGCACACACTGGTATACAAAGGTTGGTGTTGCATGCATCCACAAACTTGAAATGGAAACTCACCATATTCCATAGCTGGCCCTATGATCCAGCTGCTATTCCTGTGCACATGAATCCACATGCATGGGGCCATGAGATAAAGAAAGGGTCAGCTGGATTGTCGTGGGTATCTAAGATATCCACTTCATTGTGAGCCAGATGTTGTGGGATTGGATGAGGTGTACTATGTGTCATAGGGTGGCATTTTGTTGACATCTACGTGAGTGTCCAGCACATATGGAATGAACAACACCTTGGTTGTCTGAATTGATGATTGTGAGTGTCATGGAATCCAACAGCAATGAGGGAGCACATAGCTAGCTAGCTAGCTAGCTCCACGGCAACCATTTTGGCCCATCCAATTGTTAAATATGCGCTAAGTGTTGTTGAAACTCACTACAAATGTTGTAGTAGTTGTCTAGCCCTCTGATAGACTCAATACATGCTTTAGACGTTCACAAATGCGGTCTATAACAGTTGATAGCAGTAATATCAAGTCTATATCCAAGTGTAGGTACTGTAGTTCTTTACATGTAAGGAAACCTGGCCTGTTTGGTTCTATTTACTACCTATCCCATCAGGCATGAGTTTAGGTGTCCACTATATCGCATTTTGTCCACAGACACAACCGCTACACCTATAAACTAACTCATTATAAACAAAACAAAGAATATAGTATTGTAACACTAAATATAAAGGATTTGAGCAATATCTGATGTTTAATCACTCAATATTCAACACTTCCTCCTGATTATACATCACTCCACTCATCTAAGCTTCCCCCCAAACCTATCCATCCTTCACCTTCCCCCTAATCCTACTAGCCTTCATATCACAAGACCCATAAGTTTTTGAAGAAACATCACTTTGACTCTGGGCAATGCCTCATTAACATATTCTTCGTCTACAATGGTCTCACCAGCAAGATAACCAACATTATTATCTCCCACTTTGGCAACAAAAGGTACATGACCATCTTTTTCAATTTCATTATAGACTTTGAGATATGTACATTAAACCCTCTATGTTGTGTAAGGTATAAGACAGAGAAAAGATTATTCTGTAAGTCTGGTACATGTAACACATTAGCAAATTCAACCTCTCTAGCTGGTTTTCCATCTATAACTGGTTTAAATACAACAGACCCAACTCCCTCTGTATATCACAGTATGATCTGCCAACCTAACCTCTTTTTGCATTTTGGTGCGGGTTTTGAACCAATGTCTATGTGGGATCATATGAGAAGTGGCCCCTGAGTCTGTATTCCAGTCAACACAATGGTCAGCAGAAGTCCCAAATGTATTATAATGAACATGACTTGCATCTCCTGCCTTTTCAGCAGTCTCTGCCTTATTGGCACTAGGTGCAGCCATCACCTTGTTTTTCGGACATTTTGCCACCATATGCCCTTCCTCTCCACATAAGAAGCATGTAAGCTTCGTTTTGAACCCATTATGGTGACCACCACCTCTGCCACCTCTATAGTTCGATGACCCTGCTCTATTGACCTCTCTCCCACATCAGCTCGACGTTTTTGGTTTAGTTCCTCCAATTTGAAGGCTTGGAGGATTACACTCTTGTCCAACTTGTCCACCAATAACAAATTGGAAGTCAAATCAGCAAAGCTCTCTGGTAGAGCACGAATCATTGCCATACACAGCAATTCATTGTCCAATTTGTCCAATGTGAAGTCACTAGGATGAAGATTTTTAATGTGGGACATTGCCTTCTCCACTCTGGTTGCCACAGCCATGAGTGTCTTGTTGTCTGCCTTGTGGGTAGAGAACAGCTCATCATAGGCAATGAATCTTGCACCTGGCTTTTGGTGCAAGTGAGCCTTTTTGAGACTGTCCCACATAGCTTTTGGATCATCCTCTTGGTTTTGAAAATGGACACTTTGGTCGCTTTCTACACCCAAGTAGATTTCACCAGCAGCAGCTTTCTCTACTTTTGTTTCCCACTTTGCCAATTGATCACCATCACTGGTTTTGGCTGGTTTTCAGAATATACATGGCAATGCCAAACAAGGTCAAACATGAGATATTTGCAAAATATTTTTTCAGATATGACAGAAAACTGAAAAATCCCAAAAATTTCTCAAAAGTCCAAAAGAATTATGTGATTACCTTGCTTGGGTTTATTCATTGAGAACTTTTATGCCAAAATAAAACCAAATAACCTGGCTACCCTGGCAGCTGCATTGCTCCCCCTAATTACATTTGCAGTACCAAACATAACCAAACACAACATACTTTCAAAATACTGTTTTGAACACAAGTCTTTTTTAAAAACAATGCTAATTTACTACTAATTTCATTGAAGGCATGTATGTACATGCATGGGGTGATACCAGCCTTGAAGGACCTCATTGGAAACCATCAGGCACCCACTGCAATAAGGTGGGAATGGTGGCTGTTAAAGTCATTATCTGCAATCTGTACAGATTACTACCTGTATCTGTGCTATTATTGCCTATCCATATTCAATCTCAAATACCAAGTGATGCTAGTGTTTCTATTTCCAGTCTTGCAGGACTGAAAAAGACCAGAACTGGACTGGACCAGGACTGATTTGGACCAGACTGTGGTTTCAGGTCTTGGCAGGTCCAAGGGCAGTCTGGTTCTGGTCTTTTTAAAATTGTAAAATCAAAAAAACTGCAAAAGACTGGTCCAGACCAGTCTAGACTGCTCATAGTAAAAGGTGACCAACACAGTTGTATTCTACCATATTTTAGCTTTTTTTTGAGCACTCAAACATCCAAAATGGTGTTAAAAATGCGCCAAGTGTAGTTGCAACTGACTACAAATGTTGTAGTAGTTGTCTAGCCCTCTGATAGACTCAATACATGCTTTAGACATTCACAAATGCGGTCTATAACAATTGATAGCAGTGATATTAAGTCTATATCCAAGTGTAGGTACTGTAGTTCCCTACATGTAAGGAAACCTGGCCTGTTTGGTTCTATTTACTACCTATCCCATCAGGCGTGAGTTAAGGTAGTCTCGTGCCCAGACGTTTAGCTACAGAACGGACCGAGCGGACTCCTAATCGGAGTCAAAAATCCTGAGAGGATTTTGCGCTCTGCGCGTTCGTAGAACGTCTGGTGCAAAATAGTCGTGAGGGGGGGGGTCAGTCCTTAGGTAATGTGCAGATGATCGGTGGGAGCCATTTGTAATCAATTCCCGCGCATCTGGGGCTCACGCGTCAAACAGCGCTTGCGTGTGAATTAGCCTCTTTCTGGGCCACATCAGTTAATATACTGGCTGATGGCTTAAGCTTTGAGTTCGACCGGGGTTATTGGGATCACATGGAAGCAGCTTAGGCCTAGATGGGTGGTATATCAGTGTTCTGTTGTATTTATAGGGCAAAGTTGTGTGTGTTTGCACATTGAGCTTTCACATATACCCCATTCTTGCTGATGGGATGCTTGGCTTCTCCCCCCACTGTTGTTTGGTATGTCCCTCACTGTAATTCTCCACAAACTACATGCTGATAATGCTTATACTGCACAGGTTGACTGGGATATTGTTCCCCTTCATTTATTGTGTCATGAGTGATTATGAATTCAGTTGCAGTGATGATGAGGATGATTATAGGACAATGGAGGAATTTGGTGCAAGGGAAAGTCATGATGAGGATGGGCAGTCATCCTGTGATGATGATGCACTTCCCCCTGATGCTAGCCCTAATTATCAGTGTACACAGATGCTTGGCAGAGCTTTGACAGGGCAGAATCTTTGCCAAAAGGTTCTAAAAGTTCTGAAAACAATGGATGAGGAGGGTTTGGACCTCCCATTATTCCTGGATGCACTTAGCTGGGGTGATGCAGAGTGTATCTCAAATGGAAAGATTAGATATGCAAGAACTACCCTCCTTGGTAGTCTGCAACTGCCAAGGATATTGAAAAGATGGCATAATCCACCTCGTGAAAAGCACAATAAGGGACAAAGAGCAGCTGGTGCTCATGATACATTGGAGAGCTTTGCCATTGATTGTGTTTCAAACAAAATAAAGGAAGAGATGGACATTTCTGCTGATGTTTTCAAAACCCCTGGTGATCATATTGTGGAGGAACATCTCATGTCTATTCATTTGAGAGAGCTGCAGAAGCAGGCTAGTGATGGGATGCCTGTCTTCTGGTCTATTCTTGAGGCTGCTACAAGTAATAAGGATAAGAAAAATAGGATCAATGAGAAAATGGTATGTCCCTTGGCAAGATCTTAGTAGCTTCATGATGGTCTGACTGTTGAGTAGTATATTCTGAACATAATGGCTCAGTGTCAATATAGCCGCTCAAATAGGCGCAGCAGACTGCAGAAGCTGTGGGCTGTTTATCTGAAGGCTTGTGGAATGTCAGCCAGGGCATTTGATGCTATGCATAATATTGGAGTTACCATGAGTCATCGATGGGTTTTAAATTCATATGAAAGACTTTCTGGTGATGCTATGAAGAAAGTCCAAGATGTTGTGAAGAAGTATCCATGGAGCATTTCTCATGACAATGTAAATCTCCCTATGCGTGTATTTTCACAACAACTTCACAATCAAAGCCATTTCATTAGTGGAACTGCTGGCACTGTATGGCAGCTTCCAGTCTCAGCAAAATTAGCTGATGGTGCAAACAGGAGGTTTAATAAATACAGGGCTGAGCATTCAGGAACAGTGTTTTCTATTGATAAAATGCTATATGGAAGTGATGATGCAGATGATCGCATGGATACATGGTTTGCTTATCATATATGCTCCTTCTTATTGAACAGCCCAGATTTTAAAGATTACAAATACAAAGACAGTCTTTCACTGGCCGAGCCATCACCTACAAATCAATTAGCATGTGGAGCAGACAATGTGGTGAAGCAGCACATTCTTGGAACATGTGCAAATGAGGAAGCCAGCTATGAAGGGACTATGAAAGTAATTGATGAGTTTTTCCACCAATTATGCCTCAGTAAAGATGAGGAAAAGGAAAGAATTGGAGTGGAACAATTTATTCCTTGGCTTGGTGATCAATTGACTGTTGATCATCTAAGAGGGATGTGGAACTATCGCCACGAGGATCATAATTCATTTGACAGACTGGACTATCAGTTGCCAGTATTTGGCTGGTTCCACCTTATTATGACCTTTGCAAACTCATTGCACAAACAATATCTGATGAACTCTGCAGCAATTGGCAGTCTTAGGCAAGCTTTTGATGTCCTCCATCGAAAAGGATTAGTTGTGCAATCCACTAAAGGCCCATTTTGGCACAACCTTGATGAGGCAATACATCACATTGCTGAAGCACATTTTCGTACATGTTGGCTAGAAGCTGGTCAAGTAAACAATCTCAAGGATCTGACACAAAAGATGCCAGGGGAACTGAAGGATATGTCAGTAAAAATATTGAGGGAGCATGCTTCACAAAGGGCATTATATCACATGCAGTCTAAGCCTGATAAGGAAAAGGATCTTGTACAGATCCAGTGGACTATGTGGAATAAGGATGTGCTGCCATATATTGAGCTTCGTCATGCAGTAAGAGCTGGTGATGTGGGGCGGATGGAGGATCTTCTTCCACTTATGGCCTTTCGATTCTCAGGAGGTGGAAATACTAATTACACCACTGAAATACTGGAGCTTTTCCAGGGGTTGAATCAGGAGTGGCCACAGGAAATATGGTTAGTGAAAATTGCAATTAGTTTCTGCAAGAAAAAGATTCTCATTTACCTGTAGTGATTATATAAAAAAGTGGTGCTGGGTAATGACACGCACTGGGGAACCAAAAAGCTTTTTACCATATGACCTGGCTCAAGAGCATAACATAGCTGATATAAAGGTCCATTATCGGTCTATGGGACCAGCAGGTGCATCAATGGATTACCTCAAGAAGGTATCTCCAGCTATTCCTACTCTGCGTCGTGTGCAATGTCATATGGAGAAAGAATTTGGGACATACAAACGAGGAAGTCATCACTCTGCACCAGACAAGGAAGCAGATATTGTCCTTCTAACAACTCAATATATTGAATCAGCTCTGCATGTGTACCAACCAGGGCGCACATTACCAAGTAACAAGGCAGGTGTAGTGAATATTGTTGATAATGGTGCCCAGGGTTTGGAGGGTGTTATAAGGGATTGGTTCAGGCGGCGCTCTTTGAAACGCTCAGCAGAAGAGATTTGGAACAGTGGAACAGGGAATGATGAGGATATTCAAGCAGAAATTTAGGTGGTCATAGAATATTCTTGTATCTTCAAGCTACATGTTTCATTTCTTACATGTATTAGTACATAGTACTATATGAATATGCCTTTCTCCACTCACAGTTGTCCTTGTGTTCTAAGCTTTTATGTAGAACTGGAGAAGAAACAATAAATATAATTTAGTCTATGTGCATCAAGTGACCTAGGAAATGGCAGGGGTATGGCAAGGCCAGCCACCCATGGCCTTCAACCTCAATCAGTCACCCTCCCAGACCCCTACCACCTGCCACCACTATTTTCATGTGCCAATCAATCACCCATCATTGCTTAGCCTTGAATGCACATCCACCGAATTTATGCATAATAACTAAGTATTACAATATGGTAATAGTAATACAACATGATTAATTTGGATTCTGACCCCAATCTCCAGGCAAGTGACTTTGGTTTTGTGGTTGGTTTTGTGGTTGAGAATAATGAGGGATATAATGATATTGCTGATGATACAGTGCTTGAGGTTGAAGGTGATAAGGTTGAGACCCTGGTTGCTGATAATAGTGATAATGACCTGGCTGATAGTAATAGTGCCCAGGTAGACCTTGAACAAGAGGCTGAGAGATGACAGGAGAATGCATGAGACCAGGGAAAGCTGATTGAGACTGAGGGATGACAGGAGAAGGCATGAGACCAGCCAGGACAGGAGGAGGCATGAGACCAGGTTGAAGGGAAGAAGCAGACATAAGACCATGACCAGGAGGAGCTGAAGATGCAACAGCAGGTAGAGAAACAGAAGGTGTGGTGACAGCAAGATGAGAAAAGGATGGCATGTTCAAGACCGCTGAGTTTCCAAGCACATTTGTGTTCTGCTGTGATTTAGCTCGAGAAGGACGAGGTGGTTTTGGTTGAGCTTGACGTATTGCCTTTGCTTCAGCACGTCGACGCTTTGCTTCCTGAGCCTCTAGAGCACGTCGTTCTTCTGTTTCGCGTTTCTTCTCTTCACGTTTCTCTTCAAGATCCTTGAAGTGACCTAGATCATAATCAGCTAGACATTTCAGGACATCCAGGCCATGTTTCTGGGCATGTGTAGCACTCCAGCCCTCGCCAATAAGGTCCTGAACAGTTGTAATGGTCCGCTTTGAGGCAAGAGAACTGAGAATGTTGTCAGGAAGGAGGCAGTGAGGTCCCCATGGGCGTCGTAGATAATGAGCCTCATATGTCTGAAGGCGCCAAGATTCCAGCAGTTGAATAGCACCTTGACGGAACTGATCACGACGTGTTTTTGGCCCTATACAACTGCCAGTGCATACAGGCCAAGGAATGGATGTTAAACATACCATTCAAGCTCGTTTCTGACCCCTCCAGTTTGATAATTCCTGTAGCAGAGCGCTTCCTGCTTGTACTTGCACCAACAAATGAAGTAACTGCGTCAATTGGCTCATCCTTGACCTCCTTGACCTCATTTGCCAATGGAAATTGCATGAGGTCATGAGTGGTCCCAAGACGACGGAGACAATTGTCACAACAATCGCCAGTTGGTTCTGGGATGCTTGAAAGCCATGATAAACCTTTGAGGCAAAGACTCACCTTTACGGGGCACTCCATCATTAAAATACAAAGATACGACCTCTCGTCGACACTCCAAACCCTTGATACCTTGATGTCGTCAAAGAAGATAAGGGTCTGACGAAAAGATATGACATTCCCATCCTCGTCCAAAGAAATAAGAAATGAGAGTGACTCGAGGTCACTCTTTGCTGCAGTCATTCGTCGGACAAACCATGTAATATTGGGACGGTCGGTTCCCTGGTTTACATGGAATATCGATTCCGAGTCCATGAGGAGGGTTTTCTGAACCTGTGCAAGAATGACGGGTGGCAATGTCGCCGAAGTCGCAAGTATTGGTACCTTAGCAGGAACGAATGCACGGAGTGTCCCTAGATCAGCATATGACTTTCGGAACTTATCACCCCACTGAGAGATACAGTGGGCTTCATCAATGACAAGCACAAGAATATTTTTTGCAAAGGCATTCAAATTGAGTAGCGAACGGAATTGGACGTGTTCAAGGCACATCTCCGGCGACGTGATAATGACGTTGTAGTGTCGCTTTTTGAATTTCTAGCATCATACATATAAGAAACCATGTTCACATCATGAAAATGCGAACTCACCTTATGAATATCCTTGCTATACGTGTCCCCATTCACCGCTACAGCCTTCAGCCCAATTCCCGAGAACCTAACAGCCTTTCCTGGCTTTTAGCTGCGCTTTCAGAGAATTAATTACGAAAACACTCACCTGATGCTCCTCCAACGCATTCAAAGGTGATAATATGATCACCATCTTGTCCGGAAATGCGAAGAGTGGCATAACGAAGGGCATGGATTTGCCCGCACCTGTCCCAGCATCCAGGCCTAAGATCAAGGCCTCGGCAACATCAAGTTGCCAGTAATACGGCTTTAAGCCGTTCATTCGCTGTTCAAATTCTCGCATGATTGTACCTCGGGTGAGTTCGGATGAGTAAGCGCCGTCCTGTGAGCGCATAGAACTTGAAGCGGCAGTCCGAGTGTCGTCGAGCAGCTTTTGCGATATAGTGGACACCTTAACTTAGTCTCGTTCCCAGCCGTAATGAGCAAGTCGATGTGCTATCAATCCCATGTGTCGGAGTGAGCCGGGCGGAGTCAAATTTTTTGAGTCTTTTCGCATGATTGACTTGCTCTATAACGTCTGGCGCAAAATAGTCACGAGGGGGGGTCACTGCACAGCCCCTCATCACATAAGCTGCTGGCCCTGGCCGACGGCCTCGATATGGAAGCGGATAGCCACGATCGCTTCCAAATCCATCAGAAATGTGCTCTAGTGTCGCGTTTTGTCCACAGACACAACCGCTACACCTATAAACTAGCTCATTATACACAAAATAAAGAATATAGTATTGTAACACTAAATATAAAGAAGCATTTGAGCAATATCTGATGTTTAATCACTCAATATTCAACAAATGGTTGAGATCTGAGCTTACAATGGTAACATTTGTTTGAAGCTATATATAATATGTGAATTTTGTTGTTGCAACACTCCAGGTAAGATATTCTGAACATGATTAATCCAACTATGTTCTAGTACATCCAAGTCATTTTTTGACCCATCAGCTATAAGAAATGGTTAACCTTTGAGGTAGTATGATCTTGGCACTCCCTTTGGTACTCTCTTTGGCACTCTCTTTGGCTATGTTTGGCAGTCTTCTATAGAGTATTGTCAAAAATGGTTTTCATGTGGCTTCCCTACAGTGCAGGTGGGTGTGAGAGTGAGAGGGTGCTGTTGGTCCAATGGAGTATAGTTTAGCAGTGGGAGGGTACAAAATGCGATATAGTGGACACCTAAACTCATGCCTGATGGGATAGGTAGTAAATAGAACCAAACAGGCCAGGTTTCCTTACATGTAGGGAACTACAGTACCTACACTTGGATATAGACTTGATAGTAATTTACTGCTATCAACTGTTATAGACCACATTTTGAACGTCTAAAGCATGTATTAAGTCTATCAGAGGGTTAGACAACTAACTACTACAACATTTGTAGTGAGTTGCAACAACACTTGGCGCATTTTTAACAAAATAATCCCATAGTATTTGATTCAAATGGACTTGTTTTTCTTCTTTTGTCCCAGAACAGGGAGTTACATGGGAGTCCACGGGGAGTCCCTACTCTTCTGCCAACTTTTTTCTTCTTTTTCCCAGGACAGGGAGTCCCCACCCTTTTGTCACTTTTGGTCATTTTAGTGGGACTCCACTCCAGGAGTCCAGGAGGAGTCCACAAGGAGTCCACAGGACTGAGTGGGGGAGTGTGAAGTGCTGAGTGTGAGAAACTGCTGACTATATATATATGACCCTCACCATGGTGTTTTACATTATTTGCTCTATATCAGATAATATGATATTCTAGGAGTATGTGGCAAAAATCAACATGTTGCATGGGAAACTAAAGGCAACATGATGGCATTGTTGACCTGGACATGATTATTCAGCATAATTCCCTTATTATTCCACAGGCCTATTGCCTTGGCATATTTATATGTCACAAGTGGCATGGTGATTCCATTAATCTTGTTGGGTTCTCCCCCTGCTAATATACAATGTTGATGGTGAAGCAGCAGCAAACAATGGACATCCAAAGGCCAACCAACTCTGACTCTTCTTCTCATCATGGCAAGAATGTGATCACCAATCACAATGAGACTGACAATGCATCGGATGTCATGGCAGGGAAAAAAAGGAAAACAGACCTTTATCCGGAATCTTCAACCAATGCTGCCCCTCCTGCAGGTGACACCAAAATGGGTTGACATGCTATTTGTGTTACAAACTCATTAATCTCAACCTAAGTTGTAATGACAACTCCAGTTATGATTACAAGTCTAAGTCAAACATGTGACTATGTATTCAGTTGAGATACAAGTTCAATAACTTAGTATCTGAGGACAATTGTGGTTGACAAGAGGAAACAAGTAAGATTGAATTACTAGACTGCAACAAACAGCTAGCAATTAACAGCTAAGTCGAACTTAAGGTTCAACTCTAAAGTACAGGCAACTTACATATATACTTGTGAGTACAATGAGATGTACTAATTAATGGATAAAGTTAAGTACAAAAAAGTAAATATATGTAAGGACGGTGTCATATGTGGAACAAGGAGTTGGTATAATAAAGAATGAGCTTGTCCGTATGAATCAAGTATAAAGGATATGACAAGTAAGGTAAGCATAAAGAAAAATAACATGTCTGATGTATCATGTAATCATAATGTGGGAGTCCATACCATGTTGTAACAATTTGCATTTGTTCTGCAGCTTCTGCTAACATCATTTACAGCTAGGGCTGTACACCTGTACATTATGGCGTGATGGCTCCATTGCATCAGCAAACATGGCAAAAACCTGATTGTCTGATAGCATCTGTCATCCAATTTGTCTGATTGTCTGACTATCTGACAGGTGCTGTTGCACTGATTGTCCAATTGTCTGGCTGGGTGGAGACTGATGCCATGACCAACTGCTATGACCATTGCATCCCAATCAATGCCCTACTTGGCACCTCCATGTTCAATGTGAAAAAGCCTGAGGAGCATTTCCTCCCTCATGATATACTTGGTATGTTGACATGCTTTCCCAAATTTGTCCCAGCTACTGAGCCAGGATCCTCCCCTAGAGCCCCCAGGTGAGCGAGCTCCTGGCTCAAGTCTTCCCCTGGGTGGAGGCTGAGCAGGTGGCACTTGAGGAGTGTGAGCGCAAATTTGGCCATCCTGCTCATGACATTGCACTCTGCCAGTTTCTCAGCCTCCTTATCTGGCTCCATGTCCACCTCAGCCAGGACGTTGTAAGGGAGGAGTTCATGTTAAAAATGCGCCAAGTGTTGTTGCAACTCACTACAAATGTTGTAGTAGTTGTCTAGCCCTCTGATAGACTTAATACACACTTTAGACATTCACAAATGCGGTCTATAATAGTTGATAGCAGTTATGTCAAGTCTATATCCAAGTGTAGGTACTGTAGTTCCCTACATGTAAGGAAACCTGGCCTGTTTGGTTCTATTTACTACCTATCCCATCAGGCGTGAGTTTAGGTGTCCACTATATCGCGTTTTGTCAGACACAACTGCTACACCTATAAACTAGCTCATTATACACAAAATAAAGAATATAGTATTGTAACACTAAATATAAAGCATTTGAGCGATATCTGATGTTTAATCACTCAATATTCAACAGTTCAAGCAGGGCTTGGTTGGCATGCAGGAGCAGATGACTTGCCTGGAGGGTGCAGTTGGCATGCTTTTAATGGCAAGAGGACATCCACATCAGCAGGGTGAGTCTCCTGTTTCTTTTAAGACCTGTCAATCTGACAAACACCTGGCTTTCTAGCTGCTCCTGCTCCCCCTCTTCTGCTGCTGCCACCACCACCATCACCACCTCATCCTCAATCTTGCCTTGCTCCTCCCCTCCTCCCCCTCCTGAGCTCCCAATGCCAACACTCATCCAGTCTGCTGCAAACCCTGACACTGGCTTGCAAGCCCAACGCTGGAAGGACCTCACATCCCACTTCCCACATTCCCAGCTTCTCAAGCACAACTGGGAATGGGCATCAAACAATTTCCTCCCTGTCTATGTCTTCCAGCCACCTACCTGCTTCCATTGCTGACATCTGGGTTGAACACATGGAGGGTTTCAATGGGTATCTCCCTGTCCAGAAGCTTGACCAGTGTTGGGGTGCCATGTGGAGGTGCAATCAAGGTGGACACGCACTGAGAACTGCTGCCAGAAGAAGATGATCACCCTCATGGAGTCCCTCCTGGCCAAGCCTCACTGGGATGCTGAGCAGGCCCTCCAGTTCTTGCATGAGGAGTATGAGGCCAAGAAAGGTATGACTCTATGTTCCTTTTGTGACTTCCTGAAAGGGGCTGGAATGGCAGAGGTGTTGAATGCAACTGACAAGCACCATGGAAGTGCCATAGGTGGCTAGAGAAGGCAGTACAATAGTAGGTAGGAAGGCACCTGAGGTAGCCTGCAGGTTGGTAAATAGGTAGGTTATTAGGTAGGTAACTAGTTAGTACTGTACTCCCAACTCAATCATGACTACAGTTGACTATCTCATAATGCATATTGTCAGGCTGGCCAAAAAGCTATGCAAATTTATGCAGTATCAGGGTTATGCATGACGAGAATTAGCATATATTATGTAATCATATTACTAATCAAATTTTCATCACAAACACTAGCCATCGTCGAATGCTCAGTAAGTCCAATGTCACCATCAGCATAACCAAGCAGATAGATGCTTTTTCAAGTTTCTCACACATCACAATGGCATTGGTGAGGGTGATCTGAGGAAATGGGTCATCCTTGACATCTTCTTCACCATCCAACTCCTCTACCTCAACAACCTCTCTGCTCTTGATGGAGATCCTTTGCTTTATTTTGGCAACAATCTCAACATCATCATGGACTGCAACCTCATCAGTGCCACCATCTCTTTCCTTGGGTGGCTGGATAAGGTCTTCCACCATTGGGGCTCACCAAAGATTCACTTCTTCACAGTTCATCAACAGAGGTCATGAGATCCCTTTCAATTGCAGCAAGCTGAGGTGCTGAGTCAGATGATTGTTTTCTTGGGGCATTGAAAGATCTTCAGACATGAGCTTTGAGCTGCTTTGCCAGCAAGCTTTTCAACAGCTGCTATTACAGCTTCAATATCCACTTCTGCATCCATCACAGCTTTAAGCGCAGGTTGCCAATCATTGTCAACATAACACTGTCCGAGGAGCAACTGCAATTGAGCTTTTGCTTCCGGAAGTGTTAAAGAATCAGACAATGCAAACTTCCTCAAAAGGTTCCTTCCCCCTGCATGCTAGATGTCTTGTGAACTGGCCACCCTTACATGTGCACCTTAGCCCTTATCTTATTATGAAATAGATAGACAGCCATACAATATCCAACATAATACCTGAACCTTACCATATCTTATACACATCATAGTATAATATGTATGACATTATTGGTGTTACAAACATGTCATGTCACGTCTTTTTTGTGTGGCACAGCCACTGCTCTCTATTTGTTCTTCTCTTTACACTCTCTTTGTCATTGTTTATCTGGCTCATATTATGCCTTTGCTCCCTTGAGGAACCTACGGTGCCTGTTGAGCTTGACTTAACAGTGAGCAAACAAACGTAACAATTGGTGCCATAAATCTCACATGAATACACCCCACAAGCAACTTACACTTAACACCTGCCACCATCATGTTCTCAGACCTCACCATCTATGTCCAGCACATTATGGACACCCATCCAAATTCAAGTCATTCACAACATCAATCATTAGTTTCTCACAACTCCACAACTTACAATCCACCATGATCCCATCCTCACCACTCCAGCCTCACAACACCATACCCACTTCAACCCATGCAGCACCCTGCCACACCCTCTGAGATCAACCACATGGAGACACACCATATCCCATGGCACCAACAGTGTATCTCTACCCTCAATCTCCATAAATCAAGCTGCCACATCAATGGTATCACAACCCACAGTACCCATTTCTGTTCACAATGCCTTAAACCTAGCATGGGCACTGGCTACATGCTCTAGATATGAAATCAGTGTCAAGGAATACTTAGCATTCTGCAACACTAAGAAAGTTCCTCAAGATGCCCGGCTGCCAGCAGGTGAGATGTTATTGGCAATGTTTGCAGCCTCTTTGGTAGGCAAAATAGCAGCTCAACCATCAATGCCAAAATCAGTGCTGTCAATGCGTGGTACAGCACAACCAACCTTGGAGAGGGCACACATTACTCCAATACATTCTCAAAGGCACAGCACCAAGTGTTGTTGCAACTCACTACAAATGCAAGCTAGCCTTGTGGGTGAATCCTTCTCATGCCTCATTGACACACTTGCTGGTGAGCTATGATGTGGGTGGTCTCCTCCCCTCAATTCATAGATGCCTTTGTCATTCTCTGATTGCTGCATGCTGATTAGTGATTGACAGCCTGCAATCAGTCATTGCAACCAGCTCTTGCCCACCCTAGAGCAATTGTCATACAGACTAGTATTTATGTAGTACAGCCTACCAAGCTACATACCGACTACATATTGAGGAAACAAAATTGACTCTGTGCTAACCCTCCTCAAAGTGGTAGAACATCCTCTACAGTGACAACCCAGACTCAAACTGACATGGTTTTGGATGTAATCAATGAATCCAATGAAGGTCAATTTGATGACATGTCACCATCTCAAGATTACTGCCAGTATCAGAAAGACGCAATCATCACTTTGTCAGGAGTCTGTGGTGAGGTGGGCACATTCAGTGATGAATTGGATAGCAGTGATAACTCTGACTTGGATATGGAAATTGTTTTGAACCCCACTCCAAAACAAAGACAAAAGCCTCAACAGAAGCAGTCTGCTCAGTGAAAGCCATCAAGTAAGAAAAAAATCAAGGGGATGATTCAGATGAGGAATTAGATACATTGGATAGTAATCCTGGTGCATGACTGCATCTATGGCATTGCATCAGTAACATGACTCACTGACTTTCTCACCAGTATTCAAGATTCCCTCTGCCATGAGGAATGCTAATGGTAGTAACAGTCCATTCATGATCAAATCCTCCATCTCCCTTGTCTGGTTACAGTACAAGCTTGCTAATGATAAAGTAAAGGCCCCAACAATGTCAATCCAAAACAATGACAAACTTTGAATTTTCATGGAGAGGATGAGAATCCTTCTTGTACCTCAGTGCTTGGCTAGCAGGAAGTGCTCCAAGCATGTTCCCACCAAGAATACTATGGTTTGCTTCGAAGATGCAGCAGTAGTCGAAGGAAAAAAGGCTGAGAGCTCCAATGGTGACAAGGGGAAGAAAAAGGTGCAAGTCATCAATTAGTTTATGAACAGCTGTCCAACACTGACATCTTTCTGTAGAATGAACCAACACCTCTTGACAAGTATGAGACACAATGAGAAGCAGTGATCACTGAACTACAAGAGAAATGGTGTTGTGAATATCACTCAAAGGGGAAAGAAAGACTTATACTGTTATGTTGATCTGGGCTGAGCCATCAAGACTTTGGCTTCCGGGCTAACTGGGTGGTATGTATTTCCCTTTCAGTTTCATGACCAGAATTATTTACAAAACAACTATGTGTCTAGCAAGACAAGGATACAACTGTAAATGTGAAGCTTGGATGATTGTCATATTTTCAAAATTTAAGTACATTGAAACTATTCTAAGGGTATACCCTAAATATAGAAGGTCAGGTAGGTGCATGGATGCATGAATTTGAGGGTTACTGAGCAGATATGGAGTGTTGGAGGGGTGGATGCATGAAGTGACTCTTGGATGACATTGACATTGTTGTTTCTAAAAATAACCAGTTGCAACCAGTTTTTAATCAGTCTTTTGTTTTTCCCAAAAGTAAAAGACTGCAACCGTTTGCTCCTGCCAAATCAGGCAACCACAACCAATGGTCTGGTTGCAGACCGGTCCAGTCTTGGTCCAGTCTGGTCTTTTTTCGGTCCTTGCAACCGGACTTTAAAACCCTACCAGTTGGATATGCTTTCATGAGATCTTTCAAGGACACCACTCACTATGGATCACCTCCTGGGATGAGGAGGCCACAAAACAATGTTCTACAACACAGAAGAAGTTTTGACACTTACTTGTCCATACAGTGGTTGTTGTTTCAATATTGAGCTCATGAATCATCTCATTCAGCCCAGGATTCAAAGTAAGTGTACATGATGAGGTGTCCCTGGGGCTAGGTCAGTTGGTCTGGCTTTCTTTACTCTTACACCTCCTCTTTGAACAGTTGGTCCATCAACTATGATCTGAGGGGACCATTCATCATTATCACAAAAACCGGCCATCTCTATGTTCTGGAGGTTATTTCACCAGCACCCAGTAGCAGTCCATCATCTCATTCTGGCAGTTACAACCTGGCATGCCATGTGCCTTCCTCAAGACCTTGTCAGACATCAGGAAGTTCATGACCTTCTCCATACCTGGAACAAAGGCCATGAAGGCTTGTAGTTTTTGGATTTGTTTCAGCTGTTTTTGAATGTGGTCCAATAGTTCATCAGGTGGTCAATAGTGTGCGCAATGGGTTATCAAAGAATAGGGATTTATTGGGCAGCCATTTGTGTTATCTATGTATGGTGAGTCTTTCAATAACATGGGTAGCTTTCATCATTGGTTTTCATAGCCCCAGGAAATATCCTTTCATTACTTTTGGGCCTTTCATTTCATTAGGTTTCATAGCCCCCAGGGAATATCCTTTCATTACTCTTGGGCCTTTCATTTCATTACTTTACCTGGGCAATTTCATTACCTTTTAAGGAAATTGCCAATTTTGAGTGATTTCCTTTTTAGGAAATGAGGAATTTGATTGATATCCACTGATTGATTTTCAGGGTCAAATTTCCTAAAAAGGAAATGGGTAATGTAATGTGCACTCTAGGATCCAGTGGTGGGTTTTGAAAAATGGAAATAGCACCCTTTGGCCTTGCCATTTTGGGAAATATCTGCTCTATGAAAACTAATGAAATGAAAGCTACCCCATGTTATTGAAAGACTCACCATAGATAACACAAATGGCTGCCCAATAGAAAAAACAACTATCCCCCTACTACATGAAATATCACTCTCAACTGCCTGCAACTGTCTGCCAAACAGACCACAAAATATAAAAAGGACTCAGGTTCCAGTCCCTTCCCTCCAAACAAAACCAACACCTGCTCTGTCCACCTCTTCCCCATTGCTGAGAGGACTTTACACTCCCCCCCCCATTCCGCGCGGATTCCGCATGGATTCCACAGGGATTCCATGGAATCCGCACTCATTCCACACTGCTAATGTAGTCTTTGTAGTCTTTTTTTGTAACACTATCTCCATTCCACACTCATTCCACACCCATTCCGCGCGGAATATTCCGCACTCATTCCGCGGATTCCGCACTCATTCCACGCTCATTCCACGGATTCCACACTCATTCCACACTCATTCCACACAGATTCCCTGCAAATTTGGGCAAGTTAAAAATCTTAAAGGAAAAATCATGATTTCAAGTGAAGTCAAACTCAAGATAGTTGTGTTGTTCTTTTCAAATTGAAAGGTTATAGAAAATCTTTAAAAAGTATGTGATAAGGAATGCTATGAAAGCTAATTGATGTTGTAATGGGTGCTTGTTTGATTTGCCAGTGCTGTTCAGGCTATATCATCAGCCATTTGTCTTATACTGCTATGTAGATGTCCAGCCTTCCTGTCAGGGAGCAGGTGGTTACATACAAGTGGTTTCTTGTGATGGTGATGAGAGGTGGAAGTTAACCTTGATCACTGTGTTGGTATGGACTCCCACATTATGCACACCTGTACTTTTAGTTGGACAGGCCCAATTACTTTCTATATGTACTCATCTTATATGACTGACTCTGAGTCATACTTAGTTACCAATTCCCTCTCTAAGTTCCTATGATACCTTATGCAGTTATCTCCATATGTGTTAAAGGCCTATACTAGTATTCAGTAGAAGTTGAACCCCAAGTTCAACTTAGTGTTCTATCACTAGGTCTTGCCTAAACAATGTTATCCCATCAGCATTGTGTTCAATGGGTGTCTCAATATTAAGACTCAGTATCCTATTGTATTAGTGTTAGTACTAGTCTATATCAACAATCGCATGGGAGCTTACTACTAACTTTAAGCAGAGACTGACATGATCATCATAATGGACTGACTGTCACCAATATGCTACTAATGACTTAACCATCACCACCATGTATTACTATCACCAAATTACTGGCAAGCACTCATCTCAGCCCCCCTTCCTCCCCTTGAAACACATATCTCAAATTCCTCACAACCTCTAACCCTCTCACATTTATTCATGATCTGACAACTCTTGAACTTGTCATGGGCAATTGGTGGTCATTGGTTGTTGCTGGCAACCAACAGCTAATAGCAGCCCACTGCCCATGATGAGCATGAGATTTGATAGCCCTGGCTACATTCACAGGAGTGACTGACCTCAGCAACTACTCATCATTGCACATTAAAGTCACATTGCACAACTTGTGGTTGCAACTACTTGCTTCCACTACCAGCAGCCATTCATCATCACCAGTAATCCCAAATTCCTGAAACTGACAAAACCACACTACTGGATGCCTCTGAAATTGTGTGAGTTGTGGCTTTGCAGGTGGTCACACATGGAATAGTGATACCAAGAGACAAAGTTTTTTTTTGTTTGCATTTACCTATGGTTTGGCTTACTTTGGTGTCAACTCTTGCATGACCTTGATCACATGATTTTTGCACATTGTGTGAGATTTTTTGCAGACTTTTCAAATTTCTTACACTCACATCTGAAAATGTATTTGACAAATAGATCAAGTTTGACCTCATTTGGACTCATAATTCTTGTATGGCCAGGATCACATGATTTTTCTGCATTTTTTAAGTATTTTTTAGAGATTTTATCTCAAGTATAACAATGCCAAATAACACCAAATAACCTTGATGGCATGATTTTTTGGTATTTTCAAGTATTTTTTTATTCCATGTGCAAACAGTGCCAAACAATGCCAAACAATCAACCACATTTATCAGAAATGAAAGAGTAGTCAATTCCATATATATACATGCATTCTACATAGATTCCATGCAGATTCCACATAGATTCCATGCAGATTCCACACAGATTCCATGTAGGATTACATATGTAACATATGTTAACATTTGTTGAAATCATGTGGAATGTGTGTGGAATATGTGTGGAATCCACGGATTCCGCGGAATCTGTGCGGAATCCACAGGGAAGGGGGGGGGAGTGTAAAGTACTGATTGCTGATGACACCTGTTGTCTTTTGCTTGAGAATTCTTCCATGATCAGCAAAGTTCAATCTGATTATGTGCCTTGTTGTCTTCAAGAACTTGGAACCAGTGTTCAATTTCAAGTGTTTCAATGCTCAGAGGACTTGAGGGCATCAAGCTGTGGTTTGCAGCAGGGCCAGGTGGCGTGCCAGCATAGGGGTACTGAGGTGGCCATGATGGAGGAAGCATGAATGGAATTGGCATATAATTCCCCATTTGGAAAGGAGGTGGACCGGCAGGTTCATCAGCCTGAGATTTTGAAGCTGGGCCATGCATGTGAGTTGGCTGCACATCATGAAGAATAAGTCTTGAAGGAGCATTTTTACCTCAGTTGACATAAAAATACTCCGCCAATTACAGTGTCATCATCAGCGGAGTAGTTGTTACGTTTGTTCATTCACTGATAAGTCAAGCCTATCAGGTACCGTAGGTTCCTCAAGGGAGTTCCGGCACTTAAGAACGTTCAAAGAATAAGAGTGTTATCGGATAAGTCCTCAAGGGAACTTAGACGATAACGAGACAGATTTTGACTGTTAAAACTAGACTGAGGTCTAGTCGTATATTTGTATGATTTATATAGTACAAAGTACATACGCAAATATGGTAAGTATATACACATGTGATAATGAAAACGGTTACATGTGATAATGAAACGGTTAACATGTGAAAACGACATACATGTGATAAAAGTAATTGGCATATGATAAACGATGAATGTTCCGGAAGGAACGCATATGCAAATAATGACATAGGAGGAATGACATAGATGATAAGATAAAAAAGATAGGCCATGACGTACGTTTGTAACAGTAGTATTTCTAATTTAGTTGACTTAAAAATACTCTGCCCATTACAGCATCACCATTGGCAGAGTATTTTTTATACCTTAGTTGACCTCAAAATACTGCACCCATTACAGTATCACCATTGGCAGAGTTTTTTTATTACCCTAGTTGATCTAAAAATACTCCGCCCATTATAGTATCACCATTGGCGGAGTTTTTTTACCCTAGTTGACCTAAATTGACCTAAAAATACTCCACCCATTACAGTATCACCATTGGCGGAGTATTTCTTTTTACCTTAGTTGACCAGTTCATGACAAGTTAAGACTGGTTTGTGACAAGATCCAGTTGCAACCGGTCTTTTGCGGTTGCAGTCCGGTCCTTCTGGATTTAGGCATTCTGAAAGACCGGTCTTGGTCCAGTTGCCCTAAAAATAGCTAAAAAACCAGACCCAACTGGACTTTAAAACCCTACCAACTGGTAGTGACTCTGGCCATAGTTGTTTTGCCACTTGTGGACTTGATGATCACCACTGGGGAATTGGCATGTAGGTGAGACCAAAATGTCAAGGGGGTCTCTATGTATATCCAAGTGCAGGTACTGTAGTTACAATGTAAGGAAACCTGGCCTGTTTGGTTCTATTTACTATCTATCCCATCAGGTGTGAGTTTAGGTGTCCACTATATCGCATTTTGTCCACAAACACAACCGCTACACCTATAAACTAGCCCAATATACACAAAATAAAGAATATAGTATTGTAACACTAAATATAAAGCATTTGAGCGATATCTGATGTTTAATCACTCAATATTCAACACACTCTCACCAGATCCCTTGCTGAGCTCATTCATAGTGATTGTCACTGACTTCCTAGTTGTCACCATCCAAGCTACTGATCCAGGCCACAATAACTTCAGATTTGTTGGTCATTTTGTGAATGTTTGCTAGCCTTCACTATTTCTTGCCTGTCTCAAGATGTTTCATATGATCTTGTTCTGGCCAATCTTTGTCAGTATCATTTTGGTCATCCATGTCAAGCTTATAAGTTCATATCATCCATATGATGATAGTGAGAGGAAGAGAATGGATTGTCCTATTCTACGATACAGGACAGGTTTATATACTAAGAGAGAACAAATATGTATCTACATATGTGTAAGCATATAGTATAGATGTGAAAGTATGGTGTGCTAAGCACACCATAAGGTGTGATCATGAGTCTATCATGATGTCATTATGATGTCATCTCTATGTCATACATAAAGGATGATGCAAGCGAATGATGGCCATAGTCTATCAGTAGTTAATCATTCTATAAATATAATTCTATATTTAACATTATTGACAATAACTGGTTACAGTCACAGTTATTCAAAATTTGGGCAAATAACCTGACCTGACCTGACCTGTAAACACTAATAATAAAGTGAACAAGCTCTGGCCATTGAAGTGAAATTGAGTGGCAGTCACAATATGAGAATTGGGTGACAAAGTGAAGTATATGTATTGTGAATGCAACTGGAGGGTGTCCTGGAATGCTTAATATTAGGGGACCAAATTAACCACTGGTCACAAAGGCATTTCACAGCACTATATTGAAATTAGCTTCTGGCAAAATGGCTAAAAGTGTTTGACTGACTCATACAAACTGCTCTCTGGTGGGACCAATCCCTCATCGGCTCCATGGGGAGATGAAGGAGAGGTATCAAACACTGTTGCCACTGGAAGAATATGATTGTTAATGCATGGTTTGTATTACTTTTCTTATCATACCTTCATTGCTGTTTTGAAAGCTGTTGAGCTGTGTATTGAGCCACTCCAAGACTGCACTGGCAGTGTCAATATTATCTGCAGTGTGTTCCTGAGCTCAAACCTTTGCACTGATGACCTTCAGACACATTGCAACAGGGACATTCCTGCACCTTGACCTTTATTCAAATGCAATGAGACATCCAGATGTGCATGGACCATGGACTTGGACAGGACTTGTTGCAGGTAAGCCTTGTGTTCCTAGTAGTAGATCATTGAATATACACAATTCTCTCTCTCTTTGCATCTGATTCCTTTCCCTTCTCACTTGGTGACTTGTGCATCATTCCACTCTCTTCCTCTTCACCCTTGGCACTCTATCACATTCTGCTACCTCAGTCAGACCTCTGAAGCCCCTTCGGCCAAACACCTTTCCACTTTGGCCTTTGTTACATCGTTTCACTGTTACACTTTGAGACTGTCATACATCAGACAGGTTACAGCATCTGGAGTGTACACTCCTCAATGATGGGCTTGAGACAGAATTTGTTCTTGTTCATGGAATATGCCAATGTCATTGTGATTCTCCAAAGGATCTTCTCAAAGATGTCATCTTGTGGTATGCTTGTAGTCACCACAAAGGGGACAATGATGATGACAGGGGATGTGTGATGGGGCAATAAGGCATGATGGGGGGTAATGATGGGAAATGTCAGGGGGTGACAAGGGCTAGAGAAAGGGGACAATGAAAACAATACTAGCAGCAGGAGGCACAGGCAATGGGGGAGAAATGATGATATCATGAGGGGAAGCAGTGATGATAATGACAGCAAACAATGATCACAACAATGGCAATCAAAGAATAGATTGTGTGCACAATGATGGGGGCAGCACAGGGTGATGACAATGAGGGGGGTGATGATGACAATGACCAAAAATGGAAGGGGGGAAATGGGGGGATGTGAGACATGCAGCTGGAATGGGGGCAATGAGGACAACAATGACAAAACAGGGAATGGGGGATATGAGACACAGCAGCCACAACTTTGGGGGCAATGAGGGCAATAATTACCAAAAAGGGAAAGGGACAATGGGGCAATGAGGGTGACAATGACTGAAAAGGGAAGAGGATGTGATCAGATCATGAGTAAGAATATGCACATGATGAGGGGAACTGGGGTAAGGGTAAGGGGGAAGGAAAACAACAATAACAACAAGGGGGGGGGGGGGCAACAACAACAATGATGATGAGGGGGGTGATGATGATGTCACAATTGTGACCAAAAAATAGATTGCACACCTGAAAATGCACCTTGGCCCTTCAGGCCTGGGGCACCATGCTCAGTTTATTTCAAATATCTCAAGCTTGGCTGTGTCTGACCTTATAAATCTTATGTGACCTGGATCACATGATTTTTCTGCATATTTTAAACATTTTTTCGAGATTTTATTGCAGGTTTTAACAGGGACAAACAAGGCCAAACAATCATTTAAACACAAACAAATGCAAATATTTACCACCCCCCCCCAAATTTTTCTTTGGATTTTTTTCACATTCCTATAATAATCCCTGATTCTTATAGGAGTCCTATGGGAGGGGGAGTGTAAAGTACTGGGGGGGATCACATAAAGGATTAAAAAGAAAACATCATAATCTCCAACATGTTCAAATGGGTGAAGACAGCAGGCACTCAGCTACTCACTAAGAGTTGGGCAGGTACCTCAGCAGGAGCCTCATGAACACATCATGATATCCCATCACCACAACCAACCAACCCTTGAACCAATTACATTGCAATGTCAGTGGGAACTGGTATCCAGCCTCAAAGACAGAACCAGATTCATATAAGTAGGGATATATCATCCCTGTGACTCATTGACCAGGGGAGACTCCATGTCGATGACAAGGATGAGGGGCCGACCGTTTCGTTCCCCTGCGGCTTCTTCAAAGGTGGGGAAATGATCATTCCTGAGTTAAGCGCCAAGCTGAGGTGACATCCTTTTCTTCCTCTCTTTTTTCTGATCTCAGCTGCTGACCTTGAAATTTAGGTACAAGCCAGGCCATATCTGCTTTTTCCAGTCTGCCCTCCTCTTTCACTATGTCGCTCCATTCTTTATCACTCCCTATCACTCAGGGAGGCACAACACAACACCAGGAAGGATAGATAGGTTCAGTGTTCTTCTACCCCCAGGAAAGCCTGAACCAGCTGGAGAACAAAGAGCCAGGTTGGGGATCTTCCAAAGGATTTGGGATCCAACTGGCAACTGTACTCCTGAACCATTCATGGAAAGGGAATGGCACTGAGCCTACCTACCCCTATGATGACCCAGACATCAAAGCCAAACTTGGCATAAAGCGGGAGCATGGTACCATAGTACACACCAATTATCCCATTTGAGGAATTCTCCAGCTTCCTCCACAATAGGGCAAGCACTCTGGTGGACATTGCTGTTGTCCATAATCTGAACTTAGATGAGGTGATGAAAAAGCATGGTATCTTCATAGGATTTGATGTTGACAGCATTAGTAGAAATTAATGATGAAGAAACTGTGGCTCTGGCTGACATTCAATGTGCTATAAAGCAGCTGGACAAGTTCAACAAGCAAATGACATTTTTGCCAAATGCTTATGCAGCAGCAGCCATCCATCAATGCACAATACAATCCCTATTAATCAAACTGGGAATGGAGAAGTGCATCAACATAAGCAAAGAGCATCAAGCAGCAGGTGGGTATCCATCCATCCATCCATCTATGTTGCATCTATGTTGGAGGTTTTTGTTGAATTATGCTCTGCACAGACTCCAGAAAACTTTTAAACAGCAGAGAGACAGTGAATGAATTCATGTTTGACCTTGGTGAGCTTGTGAGGCAAATGGATGAGAAGAAGTAGTGCCCATAGCATAATCCATATGTAAAACATGTACTGCACATGCTCACACAGCCATGCAGCCCACAGATTGGACTCTGTCACCCCCAGGGGCCAACTCTGTACCTTGGACCTTGATCTTATCTCAAACTACTCTGGACCCTCTCAGACTCCACAGACCTCAAGGCATTCCAACAATTTTACAGTATTTTTGGTGAATGTCTAGTAGATGGTGTTCACTTGGGTGAAGTGGGTACCTGCAGTGCACAGCAAATCCGAGGCTGAGTTTATGACCTATATTATGTAATATTTCTTATAATATATATATATATGAGCCAAGTTTTGGTCTTTGGCTAAACTCAGCCAGTATTGGGAAGTAGCAAAGCAACTCAGGAAGTACCATAGCTTAAGAGTGTTACATCAAGCCAAAAAAAAACCCCAGGGGAAACAGCATAAGACCAAAACCTCTCACTTCATTTTGAAGTACCATCAAATTATTTTATTGTTTTATTGTCCCTTACTGTATGTAGTGATGTGCCTTGTTGTAAAAAACCCACAAAAACAAGCACACACACTGCACCTTTGACAATTGCAGGGTCACCTGATCAGCCAGAAAAACTTTGTATTTAAAGGGGGACATAGTTCACATGTCCCAATTTAGTCAGAGGTCTACATAATAGGCTGCAATGAATATCTCATTCAATAGCTCTTAGGTAAACCAAAACAAGATTAGTTTACAGGTCAGGTCAGGTCAGGTTATTTGCCCAAATTTTGAATAACTGTGACTGTAACCAGTTATTGAATGACCCCTAAACCTAGTAACTGTAACCTGACCAGTTGTAACTGGTCACAACTGGTCAGGTTAACCTTGCATAACAATGGGCATTAGAGATGTTGCACATCCTGCCCAAACTCTTCTAGATGAAGGTAATGTTGCTTGAACTTTGAGCTGCTGGTTCTGCTTATCTAAAGCTGGTTTTGTAGCAAAATCTAGATCTACAATGTCATGAACGATACTCTAACTTTTATTTTTCTTTGTTTGCAACTTGCTGACTAATCAGGTCACATGACCTTGCTGACTAAGCTTACTAAGTAGTCATGTGACCAGACCAGTCTCCAAGCTATTTATATCTTATGACTCATAATGACTGCACAGCTATTGATAGCCTGCTGCGCTTCACACCTTATCAGCCAATAGCGTACTAGCTGTAGATAAGGCTTGTAGTATACCTGCAATACGGACCCAGAGACTTCAGTTGAGTTCTCTTGGGGTTTCCTCCTCAATAACCTCCCTCCTCTCTTCATCATCTTCTACGGCACCTCCTTACCCTTACTCTAGGGTTTGTAAGAGTGGTCCCAACATACAGGCAAGATTCCGATGATGATCAATCACTTACTCAGCTGTGTCAGGGCTATAAGGGGCAGTTGACAGTGGGAAAGTGTGCTGGAGCTGTGGGTCCTGACTTGTCAGAGGCTGTTAAACAGAGGAAGTTTACCATTGTGGCGGCAAAAGTGCTCAGCTTTAATAATGAGAAGCAAGTTGGTTTTGAGGACCAACTTCTTCAAGCATGGATTTCCGCAGGATGGTCATTCAACTCCATCATGGATCTGGAGATGTGAAAGCTTTTTGCAATGGTTGCCCAGGCTGGCACAATCATCCCTGATCGCAACAAGCTTTCCAGTATCATTTTGCAGCAGGGTGTCACCAAGATAGCATCAGGAAAACAGGTTCCGACTTAATTGACTTATATTGGACTTAAACTACTTGCACAAGTAAATTAAGACAAGATTAAGTAACATTTTTTTGTCTTAGGTGACTTAAAAATTAAGACATTTAAGACACTTTAAGACAGGTCTTGTACTTTTTTTACTTAAATATGCACTTATTTGACTTAAAGTGCCTTATTTTTCTGTGCTACAAGCCTGTTCACAATAAGAATTAAGCCATATAAGGCAGTATAAGTCAGATAAGTCACTCCAGTCAGTTAAGTGATTTAAGTAAAATTTCAATAATGGTTAACTACCTTTCTACTAGTGACTTCAATACTACTACTTATACTACTTATACTACTTATTTAATGCCCTATGAGATGTGCCTGGGGGGGCAAGTGGTGTAGAGGCCCTCCTTATATACCTTGGGCCCTGCGCACAGACCATTTTGACTGTGGGAAATATTATGTAAGCATCAAATGACATCAAAATGGTACTCTTGATGTTGAAAAACTCGAATCTAAAATTAGAATTACCAAATATGGCTTAGTTGATGAGATATTCATGTTTTTTTAACTTTCCCATGCTGGATTTAGTGACTTAAAGTACTTAAGTGGCTTGGTTGCTCCTCCCTTGACTTAAATCTTCTTAGTTGGCTTAGATGTAAATGTAGTGACTTAATGAAAAAAGTTGTAAGTAAAATAAGACACAAAAGGTGTCTCAAGTAGAAAAAGTTGGAACCCATTTTCCTGATGTAGAAGGAAGTATGCAAGAAGAGACAAAAATGAATATGCAACTTTGCAATGTGATGGATGGAAAGATATATCTAAAAACCATTTGATTGCCTTCATGTTCACTGCAAAACGAGAGGTGAGGAAACTTACAAAGTCATTGTTGCCCATGTTTGACTGCTTGAACTCAGGCACACTTTACTCATGTACATAACTTATCAGCCCAGTGTAAAACTGGTGAGAAATATGGCAGGATCAAAGCCCATATAGAACCCTTAGCAATAGCCATCAATGTCGCTCAAGGGGCTAATACATGCTGTGTTACGTTTGTTCGTTCACTGATAAGTCAAGCCTATCAGGTACCGTAGGTTCCTCAAGGGAGTTCCGGCACTCAAGAACGTTCAAAGAATAAGAGTGTTATCGGATAAGTCCTCAAGGGAGCTTAGACGATAACGAGACAGATTTTGACTGTTAAAACTAGACTAAGGTCTAGTCGTATATTTGCGTAGTTTATATAGTACAAGGTATATACGCAAATATAGTAAGTAGGAATGCATGTGATAACGAAACAGCTACATGTGATAATGGAACGGTTTACATGTGATAATCGACATGCATGTGATAAAATAGAATAGCATATGATAAACAATGAATGTTCCAGAAGGAACGCATATGCAATCAATGACGTAGCATAGATGATAAGATAAGAAAAAGATAGGCTATGACGTACGTTTGTAACATAGCCCTTCTCCTACATACGAAGTCCAATATTCACCAAATATTGAATTTACTTGTGACTACGTGTCATGATTGTGTTTGGCATCGCTGTCGTAGGTGTAAGAGTCTTCATTTCCTTGCCAGGGATGACGGTGGCGGCAGCGGTTGTCGGTAAGTCGTTCTTGAAGAGTCGGTCGCTCTTCTCGTGTATTCGAGGCCATCATAGTGGCGACAGGTCGTGTCGACTGTCCTCGTGTGGATTGGCCTCGTCGGTTTCCAAGGTTTCGTCGTGATGGTGGAGGTCCAGTAGTAGTAGTAGTGAAGCGGTTGCCCGGAGGGCGAGTATTTGTTCCTCGTCGTCTTCTTTCAATAAGCGGGGAAGGTTTGCCTTGTTCGAGTTGGGTGGAATCGATAGTAGTAGCGGGCAACGCGGTAGTAACATGTTGTTCAGGAATTCGTTCAAATGGTGTGGGTTGTGGCTGGGTTATAGCATCTGGATAAGTGGGAGGAGGGGTCTCTTCATGCATCGGATCTCGGCGTATTTCTCGTCGCCTATGGTGTTCGGTAGTGTGATGCGGACCTCCGCACATGTAACAGCCTTGAGTTCCAGGAACATCTTCTCCGTCGAGGGCTAAGTTATTTGGTTCAAATGACACCAATCGTTCAGCGCTTGGATCAGGTCCGTGGAGGTGGAAAATAGTGCGGCGGACTGGGTTTTCAGGGATAGGGACGTCGCGTCCTTCAATAGTGTGTCCTGTCTGAAGTGCGATGACTGCGGCGTCTTGGTATTCATTGCTATTATTGGGTCTGTGAGGGTTACAATCATGTCTCCATACGAGATTGTTAATCGTCGTTTGCAGTTGTCGTAGTATGGTCGTATCCCAACCGTCGGGAGTCAGCATTGGGTTGAGACGGTCGTTAAGTTGTCGAATACGTTCGAGAGTAGTGATGACAGGAGTGCGGGGAAACACGGGTCGTCCGTGCATCCAGGCCATTCCAGTATCTAAAGCGGGTTGTCGTGTTGGTTGGATGAAGTGGTGTCGATGTCCAGCAGTGGTAAGACGGACTGCTTCTTCGAGGTATACGTCTCCTCGTAGATCACAGAACCAATGGATATTGTTCCAGATCATCAAGGTGATCCAGTGGTTACGGTGCGGTTCTCTGAATCGGCGGGTGAGATTAATGATAACATTAACAAGGGCCATTAGATCGGGGCGGACATATCTATTCAAGATGAACAGATAGTTGTTGGCGAAAGTCCAAGACGTAAACAATGTCCAGATTCGATAAAAGGCTCGTCAAATTATCGGATCGACGAAGGAAGGGATGGCGTAGTGCATCAAGATGACGTCAATAGCAGGGATATCAGGTGCAGGCACATTAAAATTGTCATCGTTGACAGAAGCGTGCTGAAATAAGAACCTAGGAATAGGTCCTTCGGCAGGGAGTCTAGGCACTGGGCTCATAGATCGAGTATAGGTTTCCCTCATTAAATCTAATGGGGTGTAAAGGGGCCTTGGCGATGGGGTGTTTTCTGGGAAGACGATAGGGATCGAGATGGGATTGACAAGTCTTTCATTGATCTCGTCATCGGTGATGGCGTTAGCGGTGACAACATCGAGTTCGGCGGCGACAGCGTTAGCGGCAGCAGAGATGGCGGCAGTGGTTGCAGCATTAGTGGCGGCAATGGTCCTTGCTCTTTCAAGGTAGTTGTCGACGAGTTCTTCGTCGATGGGAGGAATTCCCATAGTAAAGGTGGTGGTGTTGAACATGAGTAGTCCTTCTCGCATGATCCGGATATCTTCAGGGGTAGTATCGGGACATGGTCCGCGTGTGTAGGTGATGACCATTTGGTCTCTGGTGGCGAATACTTGAGCTACCATTTCCTGCATCTCAAGTGGCACAGGAGTATTAGGGGGAATAGCGTTCCCCATATCTGTGACATTTTGCATTAGTTCTTCTATCGTAGAAGCGTTCAATGATGGGAAGGTATAAGATGAGTCAGAAGATAAAGAATCTTCATCTCGTGGTATGAATTCCTCGTCAGAAGGAATTATAGGGAACCATTCTGTACCGATGGACGTATAATGTAACATACAGATGGGAGGAGGAATTGGCAATGGCGTGGGCGATTCCTCTCTAGAAGGGGTCGGAGGGACGGTTTCCTCGACGACTGTTGAAGCGGCTGGAGTAGCAGCGGCGGACAGGTTGTTAATGGGGGAGGACATGGTTTCAAGAACGGCGTTTTCGTGGTTTACAAGTAGTGGGGATAATTGCTGTGATTCCATGTTGTTCTTTATATTCGTTTAAGGTCTCCTCGGAGTGTTCTAGGTTTTCCTCGGTTTCCCATGAATTGTCAGATGTCGGATAACCTTTCCATTTGACTAAAAATTGCCATTGGTTTCCTTTTCTTCGGTGCAAGACAATTGTCTCGATTTCGTATTCTTCTTTGTTATCTATAAGGTCTGGGGTTGGTCTAGTAAAGTTTGGACCATGTGTTTCGTTTTCATGATAAGGAGTAAGGAGTGAGACATGAAAAACAGGGTGAATCTTCCATCTTGGGGGAAGTTCAAGTTTAACGGTGACAGGTCCTAAGATCTTCTTGATCTTGAACGGTCCTTCTCGTCTAGGCGAGAACTTTCTTATTTGTCCTGTTTTCAGGTTCCGTGAGTCTAGCCATACCAAATCTCCTTCTTTGAATGCGGGAGATTTCCCTTTGACTCGTTGAGTCATTAGCTGTCTAGCTAATTCGTGTGCGGCGAGAGCTTCGTCTCGTATTTGCGTTAAGACCTTGAAGCGGTCTTCAGCGGCGGGTACGTTGATTCGCGGGAATGCTGTGGGGATAGCCACAGGCTCTATTCCAAACATGATTTCAAACGGCGTCATCTTGGTAGATTGATGTATCCGTTGATTGTGCGCGAATTCTGCTAATGGCAGGTGATCTTTCCATTGTTTTGGATGATCAACGCAGTATAACCGGAGGTAGGTTTCTAGCTCCTGATTGAGTCGTTCTGATTCTCCGTCAGTTTGCGGATGAAAGGCGGTTGACTTTCTATGATCAATTCCGAAGATTTTGCAGATTTCTTCGAAAACTTTGGAGGTAAATTGTGGTCCTCTATCAGAGATGAGGGTTGTCGGTAACCCATAACGTTTGTAAACGTCATTAATGTAAGAATTGGCGGTATCCATAGCGGTAAAAGATTTTTTGCATGGTATGAATATTACGCCCTTTGTTAAGCCTTGATCGACCATGGTCAAAACAGAATCAAAACTGTCGATAATTGGCAGATCTGTGATGAAGTCCATCAAAACTTGTTCGAATGGGCGTGTGGCATGGGATTTAATAGGCATCAAACCCAGTGTGATCGGGTGTGTATTAACCTTCATTTGTTGACATAAGGCACAGCCTTCGACCCATTTAGATACGGTCGTTGTCATTCCAGGCCAATAATAGTCACGGCGGATAAGCTCTAATGTCTTTAATCGTCCAGGGTGACCCATAACTACGGGGTCGTGATGTGATTTGATTATTTCGTTTCATAATTCTTCGTTTTGAGGAACATAAACGCGTCCTTGATAACGAATGATGTTGTCGTCGTTCTTCCAGTCATTAAACTTTGATCGGAGGGGTAGTTTTCCGTGTTTAAGACCATCAATTACAACTTTAGCGAATTTGTCTTGTGGCAATAATTCAGTGATTTTATCTGCCCAAGATACATTGATCGCGGCGATAACCATGTCATCAGTGATCATGGTTTGCGGGATTTCTTTTGCTTTTGCCTCTTCTTCGTTAATATGGTCAGGGTGTCTCGATAAAGCGTCTGCCTGAATAAGTTTTGATCCAGGGACGTGTTCCAACTTGATATCAAACTCTGTGATTTCTTGCCACCAGCGTGACTGTCTGGCGGTCATCTTTTGTGGATGTTTGTAATATGATAAATTCTTATGATCACAGTGGATCATAATCGTGTGTGGGCTTCCTTTTAGAAGGTGTCTCCAGGTTTCAAACGCTTTCTTTATTGCTAGTAACTCGCGATCGTATACTTGATATCTTTGTTCGGTATCGCTTAACCGATGACTGATAAATCCGCATGGGTGCAGTTCTCCATCAGATCCCCGTTGTTTCAGGACGGCTCCTACCGCCCAGTTTGACGCATCGGTCTCTAACAAAAATGGTTTCGTCGGATCTGGCATAACTAGAACCGGTTCTTCTAGGAATTTCTCCTTTAATGTGTCAAATGCTTTTTGACACTCTGCATCCCATCGGAAGGGAACTGTTTTCTTCCTAAGTTCCGTGAGCGGAGCTACTATTTCGGCGTAATTTCCTATAAATTTCCTGTAAAAATTCGCGAACCCTAGAAATGACCGTATTTGTTTAACGGTTTTCGGTTCAGGCCATTTGCTGATTCCAGCGAGTTTTACGGGGTCCATCATGATCTTTCCTTCTTTAACGATCATCCCAAGGAATTCAACTTCCTTGGCAACAAATTTACATTTTTCCAGTTTCAGGAACAGATCGTTTTCTTTCAGCCGTTGCAAGACTTGCTTAGTGCGCTCCCTCGTTTCTTCCTCGTTCGCTCCATATATCAACATGTCGTCAATATAGACGACTAGCCATCCTTCGGCTATCATGTCACGGAAGTATTCGTTCATCATCGTTTGAAATGTTGATGGTGAATTGCATAATCCAAAGAGCATTACGGTAGGCTCGAAGAGACCACGGTTCGTTGTGAATGCGGCCTTCCATTCGTCGCCTTTCTTTATTCGCACATTATTGTAACCCCATCGGAGGTCTAATTTGGAGAAGTATTTCGCTTTTCTTAGTTTTAATAATAAGTCGGATACTAAAGGAAGGGGATAGGCATTCCGTTTCGTCCAGCTATTGATGTATCGGTAATCTTGGCAGGGTCTCAACTCTCCTTTTTCTTTCTTTGCAACGTAAAAGAAAGGAGATGCCTGTGGGGATTGTGACGGTCGAATATAACCTTTTTTGAGCTGTTCGTCGACCCATTTATTCATTAGCTGTTCCTCATGGATTGATAACGGATAATTCTTTGCCACTTTAGGTTTAAACCCTTCTTTCAGATCTATCGCATGATCCCATTGTCGTGAGATGGGAAATCGTTCTGATGTTTGTTTATCAAAAACTTTTCTCCATTTGTCATATTCAGGGGGTAATTCTACTTTGGTAGATTTATCTTTGTGTTCATGTGCGAGCGCTTGAGACGCTGATGTTTTCGCTTGGATCCAAAGGTGATCAGTCTCGAGATCTTTGTCCTCATCTGCATTCAATTCTTCTTCTTTTTGGATATACCGAAGGTACATTTCGGTTTCTTCGTCATAATCAAACGTAGTTTCTTCTTCCGGATCAATCTTCCTTCCGTCGGGGAATCTAACTGTCCCTTCAGACCAATCTATTCTGGGGTTGATTTCTCGGAGCCAAGGTAATCCTAGTATCAGTTGTTGATCGCCTAGTCGTGTGACATAAAACCAGTCTTTAAACCGGTTGTCTTCGATGTTATAGCTTATCTGGATTTTATACCATATATCTCCAGACTTGTTATTTGTTCCGTCCACATTTCGCACTGGGATGGGTTTCTTTAAGCGAGTGATTTTGTTCCAATTGACGAGTGAGCTATCGACAATTTTTCCTTGCGCGCCTGAGTCGATAAGGGCTTTGGTTTCAGTACTTTACACTCCCCCCCCCTTCCCTGTGGATTCCACATGGATTCCGCGGAATCTGTGGATTCCACACACATTCCACACATATTCCACATAATTTCAACAAATGTTAACATATGTTATATAAGTAATTCTACTATGGAATCTGTGTGGAATCTGTGTGGAATCTGCATGGAATCTGTGTAAAATACATGTATACATGTACTCCCTTCATTTCTGATGGACATGCATGTTTGTTTGGCACTGTTTGGCATTATTTGCACATGATATAAAAATCATCCCACACATAATTTCAACAAATGTTAACATATGTTATATATAAGTAATTCTACTATGGAATCTACATATGTGGAATCTATGTGGAATCTGTGTGGAATCTGCATGGAATCTGTGTAAAATACATTGAGTTGACCACTCCTTTCATTTCTGATGGACATGCATGCTTGTTTGGCACTATTTAGCACTATTTGCACATGATATAAAATCCCAAAAAATTCATAAAATTCAAAAATCAGGAGAAAATAAAGATCTACTGTGTATTCTATGTAATCTTAATATGTCTAGATGCAAATAATACATAATCAGCATGGTTGTTTGGCATTGTTTTCACATGAAATAAAAAATGCAGAAATTTCATATCTTCATATACATTGTTAACATTCCTATGAGTACTAGCTAGCTGTCACTAAGTATCATGTCACTAAGTATCATCATCATCACTCTCATTACTACTTTCTGAGGAGTCATTGTCATCATCATCCTGTAAATCTGCCTGCCTTTGCAAGACTTGGACTGTGTGATATGACAACATTGTATGTAAAAGCCAGTCAAAGTTTGCAGGTGTCATTCTCTTTAATATGGAATCAAATCCACCCAACCATGCATTTAATTGCTCACAAGCTTGTGTATTAAATGCACTTTTCTGATAAGAATTTCCATCCCTGCTTGTGTCAGTGATCACCAGATTGGGTGCTGATCCATTTAATGGAGCAGGGTTGCAGAATTTACGGCAAAGCTCATCTGTTGCTCGATGATTTGTGTAATGATATGAGTCCACAATGAACCTTGAAGTTGTCTCCCATGTATCCCAACTTCCATTTGCGATACTAGACCGCAATACAAGGCATGCTTTATCAATACAAATATATTCAGGCCTTATTTCATTTCTTGGGTACACATGTTCTAAAAAGTTTAGGATATTTGTTGGTGATTCAGCTTTGGCAAATTTAGCCCATGCCACAACAACTCCACATGGAGCACATATAGTTTCCACACAATAAATTTTAGATGGTACAAATGTGTCTCTCTCTGTGCTCCTTCCAGCTTCTTCATCATGTGGTTGTGGCTCCTGTTCATTGGATTCCATCCATGGCCAAGTCTCATCAGACCGCCTAAGTGCTCCCTTATATCCATCTAGATTTCTCTGCTTACGGTTTTTCAAGAACCTGTTCCACTTTGCCTGATGAATCTGACAAGCCAGGGTGCCCTCAACCTTGATGTTTGAGCAGTTGGCAGCATGACAGAGTGCTCCATACATATCCTCATGCAAGGCACAGTATACACCCCCACGAGCATTCAATAGCTCAGATGTACAGCCAGCATATGAACACATTGTGTGCCCCATTACAATTCCATCCAGTACAACCATCTTTACCCAGGCTTCACTCTGCTGAATTGTTTGTTGCTGTGCTACTTCAGCAGCAACTTCATCCATTCCCACAACACCTGATTGATTGTTATTTATCTGTGCATTTATATTTTTCATGTGCTTCTGTGTGCACTCCTTACATGCATGTCCATTGGAAGCTCTGATCACACCACCCTCTCCCAATATGTGATAGGCCTCTTTTGTCACTTCATCAATAGATAGGTTGTCTTTCAGAGCAAGGTTAATGTCAGACATAGAACCCATAAATCTTATTGACTCTTGTACAAAAGCATGCCATATTTGTCTGCGGCTTACTTTCCTGGAGAATGACATTTCATTGCCAAAAAGAACATTGTTACAGAATGCTGTATATGCTGCAGCAGATGCATGGAAGTTGTATGCACCATTCAAAACTGCAGCACTAAACTGACGATCAACCCATAAGCTTTGACCAATTTTCAGGTACTTTGCAGAGTTTAAGTACACCTTATCATACTGTCCTGATTCATTAGGTGTGCGCTCATGATCTGCATAGTATGTTGTCTTGCAACCTCGACAATGCCCTGCTAACACTTGAACATCTTCATAGACAGTGAAACATTTAATCAAAGTGACCAGTGGTATGTCCCTTATCTTTGTAGACATAATAAGAGCATGTGGTTTGCATGTCATAGTCTCACAGACAACAGAATCTGGACATATAACATGGACAGGTTGTATATCCTTGTGTGAGATGGGCTTCATTTTGCCAGTAAATTTCCCTGACTTGTCATATGGATAAAGCCTCAGTAACTTGACCAACTTATCAAGTGTTATTGCCACATCAGCTGTAATTTGGTCATTTTGTGTAGCAGGGATTTTTAACAGATGACTGTCATTCTTTTCAAGCCTCTGTATCAATGGTCATGCAAGTGCTGTCATCCATGAAGTGACAGTTGTAGACCTTTCTCCATCAAATTTCTTTTTCTGCTGGCGTCCATGGAGACTCAGGAGTTGCACATTTTCTGTTATGCTGAACAAAATCACAAGAACACTTGTCAATGAGATAGATGAGCTGAAGTTCTGCTCAATAAAAGCACAGAAGTCCTTGAATTGTATGTCTGGGAATGACCTCTCTTTCCCTGGGGTTGCTGCAGAGACCATGGGCAAACATAACAGCATGGCCAATATCAACCACAATCCATGCAGACTTTGAAAAATGATAACAATCAACCTGCATAGTTGGAAAATAATAGTACATTTGAACTACAGAAAAGATTCATTTACACATGATGGCTTACTCAGTTTTTTTCCCTTTGCTCCTGGTCTGATGCTTCTTTGAGGCCGCTTCTTTCTCCTGTCTCTTCCTGTCAGTGTCCTTTGTCCCCTTCTCATCCTGCTTTTTCTTTCCTTTACCCTTTGCTTTCACTTCCTTGTCCTTGTTCTCCATCCAGTTCTTCAAATCTAAGAAACAATAGGAACCTTTTTCCTCTCCCCAAACATCACCATCAGGAAGTGCTCCCTCATCCTCTTTCATCCACTGTAGCATGACAAGATAACTGGGCAATCTGGAAAATAAGTTTTTGACCTTATCATGCCACATGGTTTTGCCAACAAACAACTCCACAATCTCTGTCTCAGTTGGCCTTTTTATTCTCCATGCTCCATCACTGACCATCTGCTGTGAGAGTGAAATAGCCCTCAGACAGGCTTGATATCTCTTATAATATAAGCGCAATGGACCTTCAGTCTTGACACAGGGGTCCCTGAGCAAGTGGCTAGGGATGCCAAAAGTTCTGATCAGCTCAACTCTGTAGTCAGAGTCTGAGAGGGGAGGCTGAGCAGAAGGTAAATGGCTGGGCAGAGGAGCACTAAGTGATTGTGCAAGAGGCTTGGGACCACCTTCATCTTCCTGGATAATTTTAGTAATAGGTGAATATAAGCTTGAACAGATGCTCACAATAGCAATAGCAAGACTATATTCACCACTTTCCTTTGCCCAAACAATCTCATTATCATCCTCTACTGCTGTCTCAAAACGACCTTTAACATTCCAGTCACCCTCCTCATATACATAAATCCTGTTATTGTGCTCTGAGGAATCATAAGCATGGCATTTACAGCAAATGGATAGGTTACTCACTTCTGACAGGTGAATACTTTTTTGCCAGTTCATTTAAAATGGGAGTCAGGTTTCCCCCAACCTTTATCTTCAAAGTCATTTGGGGCTTCTTTTCAGAAGGATCCTCTCCAGCTCTGAAGACCTTTACTTTTCCAAATAATGATGCCAAGTCACTCCCCAAAAAATCCTTAGCATCCCCAGCATTAAAAACATTTCCTGCTGCCTTGCCACAAAAAAGACCACCTGTGGTGCGAGAAGACCCTTGAAGATCATGAGAATCATCAATCTGAACATCTACCTACATGTTGATATGGCTTTGGTTGTTTCAATAACATGACTCACCTTCATCTTGGCCAAAGAAATTTCCACCACCTGATCCTTTACTGTGACCTCCACCACTATCCATCTCAGACATGTCAACCTAGACCAATTCATTTTATAATTTTTTTGGTTGTAGTTCAAAATGACATACCTTGGATGTATCACCACCATTGCTGCCTTGCTCTTCAGAAATGTCAATCTAGGTCAAAAATTGTGAATACATTTATTACTTGCAATGACAACTCATACCTTGGATGGACCTTGTCCAGTTACCACACCTTCCTCACACTTCTCTCTAGTAATGTCAATCTGAGCCTCATGGTGAAGATAAACCTATTATTATACATATGAACACATACCTTGGAAAATTCTTCTCCAACACCATCTCCCATCTTCCTCATCCCCTCAGTCTGCCTATCATCCCCTATTTCCTCAATCACATCTTTGCCACCCTCCTCAGGACTCTGCTCACCCTCCTCAATTGCATCACCCTCCTCAGGACTCTCATCCTCCTCAATTGCATCACTCTCCTCAATGCTCCCACTCCCACCCCCCTCACTCCCACTCTCATCATCATTGCTTTCACTCCTGGCTGATCCCTCATATTCACTCCCACTGCTCACATGATCCTCTACTGCAATTTATTTATGTCAGGTGATATCAATGAGCCATCTAAAATGGTTCACCTTCAACTTCAGAACGACGGACACGCTTTGAGAATTGACTTGGTGTTGTTGTGAGAATTTGGATATTTGATGAACGTGGACGTTCAGGTGGGGCAACCGTAGTCCCCCTTTGCTGCAGAACCAGCTCTGCTCTAAATATATTTCAATTAGTTGTGGTGGATTGCACGGGGGCAGTGGATTGTATTGTAAGGGCACAGGTGTGTACAGGCGAGAACATGTAGGTACAGGTGGATATGGGTAAGTACAGTAGATATAGGTGGGTATGAGCAAGTGCATGTAGGTATAGGTGGGTTGCAAACGGGTACAGGTGGAACGGATGGATTACGGTGGGGTACGGTTGAGTTGTGAGGGTGGTGGTGCGTGGTTTGGCGAGTGCGAGATGCCGGGTCGTTAGTCGTGGTGCGCGTGGATGTGAACGGGGTTGGTGACGGAGTACGGATGGGTTGTGGCGCAGTGCGGTTGAGTTGTGAGGGTGGTGGTTGAGTTGGAGGGCAGGTAGTGGGCGGTTCGGACAGCGCGAGGTGACGGGTAGTTGATAGTGGTAGTAGTGGGCAGCGAGCGCGAGGTGACGGGTCGTTGATGGTGGTGCGCGCGGACGTGAAGGGGTACAGGTAGGTTGCGACAGGGTACGGGGTTGAGGCGTGGCATGGAAGTGCACGGGAGACACCGGGTTGGGCGCGGGTGAGAACGGGAGACGCCGGGTAGGTGCCAGGTCGTCTGAGAAGGGATGTATATGGTATGGGGGGTTGGTTGAGCAGTGTGAAGGGACCGCGTGACGGTTTTTTGAGTTCGGAGGAGGCCAGAGGGTGTAGGGTGATGGATGGGAGTATTGGGGTTCATTGGGAATTCCGGTTGCGCGAGATGGTCCGATGTGATTGATTTTCGAGTGTAGGTATGGCATTGGGAGATGGGCAGGGTGGAGACGAGACCATACATCAGTAAAATAAATGAAAAAAACGGGCGCTACGCACCCAGTAAGGACTCTCGTGCTGGTTTCTGCTACAGAAGCTGCCGCGTCTTCACAGGCACGAGCAGCAGATGTTTTCCTAAAAAAGTCAGCATTGATAGTCTAAATGGCGAGTGACGCACCGTGATCCCTTCTTCTTTCGACCTTTCCTTTCCTTCTCCTCCTCCTTCTCCTCGTCAATACGACGCTTTTTGACCGTTTTCTTCTTGAGTGATCGAGTTGAGGCTTGTGAGGCGGCTCGCTTGCGTCCAGTTCTTGATGTTGGTGGTGAAACAACGGCGGCGTTGGACTGCGATCGGGTGCGAGTCATGGTGCAATGGCGGACGCTGAGAGATGTCACGTGTGACAGTGAGCAACCGTTATGCGCGTTATACAGAGCACTCGGAAGATGCCGAGGGGAACTGATGAGGAATCCACACGGAATATTCCACGCGGACATTCCGCACTCATTCCGCATTCCGCGTGGAATGGGTGCGGAATGGGTGCGGAATTGATGGGGAATGAGTCCAGAACACACAGCCATTTGTAGTGTACATACCAAACATGTTATATTGTGCGGAATACTGGGGATTCCGCACAGATTCCGCTGAATCCACGCGGAATGGGGGGGGGAGTGTAAAGTCCTCCCGGAGACAAGCAACTTCAGTAAATGAACAAATTCATCAGTTGCCACGGTGGTGTCAGTGGCCTTGAGAGAGAAATATTCCATCTCGTCTACGCCGCGACGGAGACGGTCTCGCCAGTCCCTCAGCTCGCCCTTGGTGAGTTCCGGAAGGTCGGGTATATCGGAGAATCCGTCGTCAGTTAGAGATTCGTCTTGGCTGTCGTTGTCGGGCTCTACCTCAACTTCTGGACTGAGATGACGAGCCCTGGTGTTGCGGGGAGGAGGCTGACAAGATACAATGAGGAAAGTGAAGCGCTTTGTGGAAATAGACTTACACCACCAGGTGAAGGGGAGCGACCACGACGAACAGCTGACTGAGGGAAGATGATGAGTGAAACACTTGATTGTTGTGGCCCGTACTTACAGGTACAGATACAGAAGGTTCATGGGAAGGGCAAATGCCCGTTATGCACTCCGGTTCACTGTTTGGATTCAGAAAGGGGGCTAGCATGCGCCACGGATAGCAGGCGTGAGCGCTGGGACTGAAGAGACCTTCCTCATTCGATACGGGGCCTTTCAGGTGGTGATCTCTTGGGGCTATAGCTTGGAATTACGAAATGATGAAGGACAGGTTAACTAAGGGACTGACCAATGAAAATAAACGGAACATCGGTGGGTTGATGCTCCAGTTCCACTTTTAATGCTTGGACACGCAAAAAGTCAGCCGTGAATGAGGTCGGCCCTGCGGTACCCGTTTGAAATGTTCTTTTGGCATTTTTCACCTTTGAATTTTTCGGGGCCATGACATCCCAGGCCAAACGCGTAAACTGTTCGCCTACGGCCCACATCACCAAGGCGGCGGGGTAGTTCAATTCCATGCCTAGCGAGGTGTTCATGGAAGGTACGATCGATGATTTGCCAAGGATGATCAATTGCTGAGTTAGGTATAATCAAAGGGAACGTCAGATTGTTCTTGTGTAGATGATCTACTACTTCTCCAAGTTCGCGTATAGTAAAGTTAGGTTGCAGCGGTGCTCTTCTATGGAACATTTTCTTATGAAGCTTACATTTAACGTAAGTGTTATTAAATATTGGGTAATAAGAGAGGCTTACAACAAAGGGCCAGACGGCGCAATTGACTTCAAGTATCAAAGAAGCAGGTGGTATGGGTAATTGTACCCTGGAATTGCAACCACGGTGTTGTTCTGCAGCCACCATTCGTTCTCAGTTGGCTGCTGCAGTGGGGAGCGTGTTGGGACCATTTTGAGTTATGGTAGTGGCAGTGGCCCTCTCATTCGGGTTATCCCAGGGAATCATGACGCTGGTCGCGTACGCAAGTCCAGGAGGGTTTCGAGCTACGACGGCTGCAGTGGCGTTCAGGCTGGACGTGTAATTGATGGCACCGCGAGCACTCGCTGCAAGCTGCGGGGGGGTCGGAGGTAAAGTTATACTCGTATCGGTCTCGGGGGGAGCCGAGACAAGTGGCTGGTGGGCGTCATATCGTTCACCACATACACAAAGTCCCGTAATCTCTAAGATATTCTATAATAGTTTACGTGAGTGATTTTATCATTAGAGGAGAGTAACTCACTGATGAATGATAACTTCCACAGTGACGAGAAGGGCAAGCACCACGTGCTGTGTTTGTAGGCGAGATTGAAAGGTGCATCCACCATTCGTGCCCACACTGGCACTTCTCGGTGGCATCCACTGGTTGTTGGCAAAACTCGGTACCATTTTGATAGACAGTACGGGGACAGTGACGGTTGCACTGAGGGTGAGTGCATCGCCCCCGCTGCGGCAAAGTTTCGCGCTGAGGTACAGATACAGAGCTGTGGACAACCAGCATGCGAGGATGGAGCGGGTAGGAATAGGCGCTACGGGGAAGTTTTTTGGGGGCATTTCCGAGTTTAAATATCTGATGCTTTGTTTATGCAGGTATAAAAAATCCGGCTGAATAGTAATCACTTGTGATGAGGGCAACGGGCGGCTTGCACATGTTTTGACCCGGGAAGCACGGCCAAGTGAGAATGGTCAAAAAATCAGATAGAGTCGGCTTGCTGCGGATTCTGAAGTGCTGGGACACATTTGGTCCATTGGGTGAGTAATTTTACTTGTCAGGCGTGTCAACGTTCGCATTAAGAACGTGAAGTTCGCGTCATTTAGAAAACAGGCAACGAATGAAGTAACTCTGCATTAATAACAAGGAGGAGATTGCAGTAAATGTTCATTGTGTCAGAAGATTCTACGAGGAGGGTGACCAGGTAATCGTGGTAAAAGCCTACAACCTCAATCGTGAAGGGTGGGTAGTGGTCATCCACGAAGGTCAAATCTACATATTCGATCGGAAAGCGAAGGAACATGTGGGTAGCTGTTCCATGGGTCACACATTGATGACTAACTTCCATGCGGCAGTTTCACGTAAAAAGCTAGCAACTCATTCCGCACGATAGTTATCTGTTCCCCGAAATGCCAACATCCAGAGGACAATACGTAGTAGTCATAAGCAGGGACAACATCAGAGAAGTATACCTGATCCGCAAGCTGAGAGTGGTCAATTTTTTCCTGGTAGGTCGTCGCAGTTACATGTCATCACCAATTTGTATCATGGAGGCCAGCATATTAGCAAGATGCGGTCCTTTGTCGAAACCGCAAGCATAAACAGATATCTATTGCATGATTGAATATAAATTTATTGTTTCTTTCAATGTGACACAGAGAGACGAAAGACGGAATCAACGGAAACTGATACATCTACCGGGACAAGAGAATCGTACTTAGTGACGATGCAGAGAGGTATCATTACATGTGTTAGGTTATTACCGCCAGTGTCGGATCAACTTCAGTTCACCTTGTTGCGCATTCACTGTTACAAACGTACGTCATAGCCTATCTTTTTCGTTATCTTATCGTCTATGTCATCCCTCCTACGTCATTGATTGCATATGCGTTCCTTCTGGAACATTCATCGTTTATCATATGCTATTCTATTTTATCACATGCATGTCGATTATCACATGTAAACCGTTCCATTATCACATGAAGCTGTTTTGTTATCACATGCATTCCTACTTACTATATTTGCGTATATACCTTGTACTATATAAACTACGCAAATATACGACTAGACTTCAGTCTAGTTTTAACAGTCAAAATCTGTCTCGTTATCGTTTAAACTCCCTTGAGGACTTATCCAATAACGCTCTTATTCTTTGAACGTTCTTAAGTGCCGGAATTCCCTTGAGGAACCTACGGTACCTGATAGGCTTGACTTATCAGTGAACGAACAAACGTAACAATAAAACTAGACTCCTCTCCGAGCACGATAGCTTTAACGCTCTCACCTCCCATCATTCACCATTGCTCCACGACAATCTAAAAGTACCCCTCCGAATAACGCCAAACGAAACCCCCTTAATCATCTCTATTATCTCGACGAACATTCCATTCATTGGGATAAACGAGAAAACGGCTGGTGTTATACCGCTTCAGGAAAATCAGTACCAGGCCACCAGTTTTGGGTAAAACAAAAACTTGGAAGACCGCCAAATCAGTCCTTCCCATTTGAAGGAGGATTATACCTATACGAACGCAAACTTGCCTTCCACGAAGGCAGTAAACGTTGGTACGCCACCGAATCGGAAACAGGAGAAGAACCATACTTTATTAGAGACGAAAATTTCGAAGGAGAACCCTTCGTAGGAGGAAAAGAGGAGTTATCACGAACCGCGCTACAACGTTGGAAGAAAGCGAACGAACCAGAGACCCTAACCACTAGTCAAGAAACTCCCGTCGCATCACCACACATTCATTACAGAGAAAGCGCCGAACCGTCAGGAGAGTCCGATAAAGAAGACGATAAAAATTCCCTCTCTGAACAAGAGAAAGAAGAAGAATCCCAGGATAAACTCGAATACGCACCTGGAACCGAAGACGTTGTTATACCCACAGTCGAACAACAAGTTGAAGACGAAACCTCAGCTCAACTTATCGCTTCCTTATCCCTTGTAACCAAATCAAAACTCGAAGTTACACGACCCGCACCATTACCCCCTGTTACTTTCCCATATTTGTTTACCCCACCAATCAATCCATTTCCCTCTAGGAAAGGAAAAGAACGAGATATGAGTGGATCAGGACCCCGGACCGAACCAAGGTCAGATCTACCGAAGATCAAACCTCCTAAACCGTTCGAAGGAGATTGAAAATATCTCAATCCGTTCATAGCAAAAGCCGAGTTATTCATGAAAATGAATAAAATGACGGATGCCCAAGATAAGATACAGTTCATTATGTATCATATTGACAGCAACGCTCAACAATGGCGCGACAACAAAATAACTGAATACGACGCCGAAACGACGAAGTACGCCGACTATAACGCTTTTGTTAAAGAACTGAAAGAAGATTGGGGACAAGTAGATGAAGCAGGACTAGCCATGCACAGATTACTCACATGGAGAAAACTCCTGAAGCAATCAATTAATCAATATATCGCACGCGTCGATCGAGATATCAATTTAGCCAAAATCACTGATGATACGACGAAATGTCATCTCCTAGTTTTGGGATTGCCAAACACCTTACGAGAAAAACTACGACTAGGAGGTGCCCCGACAACCTATAAATCATTACGAACTCGTATCCTTGACATAGAAGTGGCAAACACTTTATTCTCCACTTTTGGCCAAACCAAAGAAACTGACGATAAAATGGAAGTCGACGAGGCTGTATTAGAATTAAATCGACAAGCACGACGGATGCAAATTGCAGAAACCTCCATGGAATGGGTAAAAACCGCTGTATGTTATGGATGCAGAAAAACAGGACACTTAATATCCGACTGCCCTAATCCCAAGAAGAAATGACAAAACCTTGGGAACTCACGAGGAAGGGCAGTGCCGAAAGGATGATTTCGAGGAAAATCACGTGGACGAAACAATAACCGCAACAAAGGGAAAGGAAAAGGAAAAAGAATCAGAGCGCTGGATGCGGATAGCGGTGAAGACGACAGTGGATCGTCAAGTGAAGAATCCGACAGTGAAAACGACGAAGACCAGAGAATCGCCATCATACGAGAAATGGCGAAAACATTACCACGCAGCGCCCGCCGAAAACTGAACAAGAAGGGTTTTTAGAACGAGACGATGATGAATCAGTGTCCGTCGTCTCCGAAGACAAACAATTATGTATAAATGGTGTAACAGTATCCTCTATATCCAGGAATAAAATCACCATTCCCATTACCAAATGTTCGAATCTGAAAACCGCTGAAACCAAAGCCCTTATCGACTCAGGCGCGCAAGGAAAATTCGTCGATAGTTCGCTCGTCAATTGGAACGAAATCACTCGCTTAAAGAAACCCATCCCAGTATGAAATGTGGACGGAACAAATAACAAGTCTGGAGATATACGGTATAAAATCCAGATAAGCTATAACATCGAAGACAACCGGTTTAAAGACTGGTTTTATGTCACACAACTAGGCGATCAACAACTGATACTAGGATTACCTTGGCTCCGAGAAATCAACCCCAGAATAGATTGGTCTGAAGGAACAGTTAGATTCCCCGACAAAAGGAAGATCGATCCGGAAGAAGAAACTACGTTTGATTACGACGAAGAAACCGAAATGTATCTTCAGTATATCCAAAAAGAAGAAGAATTGGACGCAGATGAGGATGAAGATCTCGAGACTGATCACCTTTGGATCCAAGCGAAAACATCAGCGTCTCAAGCACTCGCACATGAACACGAAGATAAATCTACGAAAGTAGAATTACCCCCTGAATATGACAAATGGAGAAAAGTTTTTGATAAACAGACATCAGAACGATTTCCCATTTCACGACAATGGGATCATGCAATAGATCTGAAAGAAGGGTTTAAACCTAAAGTGGCAAAGAATTATCCGTTATCAATTCACGAGGAACAGCTAATGAATAAATGGGTCAATGAACAGCTCAAAAAAGGTTATATTCAACCGTCACAATCCCCGCAGGCATCTCCTTTCTTTTACGTTGCAAAGAAAGAAAAAGGAGAGTTGAGACCCTGCCAAGATTACCGATACATCAATAGCTGGACGAAACGGAATGCCTATCCCCTTCCTTTAGTATCCGACTTATTATTAAAACTAAGAAAAGCGAAATACTTCTCCAAATTAGACCTCCGATGGGGTTACAATAATGTGCGAATAAAGAAAGGCGACGAATGGAAGGCCACATTCACAACAAACCGTGGTCTCTTCGAGCCTACCGTAATGCTCTTTGGATTATGCAATTCACCGTCAACATTTCAAACGATGATGAACGAATACTTCCGTGACATGATAGCCGAAGGATGGCTAGTCGTCTACATTGATGACATGTTGATATATGGAGCGAACGAGGAAGAAACGAGGGAGCGCACTAAGCAAGTCTTGCAACAGCTGAAAGAAAATGATCTGTTCCTGAAACTGGAAAAATGTAAATTTGTTGCCAAGGAAGTTGAATTCCTTGGGATGATCGTTAAAGAAGGAAAGATCATGATGGACCCCGTAAAACTCGCTGGAATCAGCAAATGGCCTGAACCGAAAACCGTTAAACAAATACGGTCATTTCTAGGGTTTGCAAACTTTTACAGGAAATTTATAGGAAACTACGCCGAAATAGTGGCTCTGCTCACAGAACTTACAAAGAAAACAGTTCCTTTCCGATGGGATGCAGAGTGTCAAAAAGCATTTGACACGTTAAAGGAGAAATTCCTAGAAGAACCGGTTCTAGTAATGCCAGATCCGACGAAACCGTTTTTATTAGAGACCGATGCGTCAAACTGGGCGGTAGGAGCCGTCCTGAAACAACGGGGATCTGATGGAGAACTGCACCCATGTGGATTTATCAGTCATCGGTTAAGCGATACCGAACAAAGATATCAAGTATACGATCGCGAGTTATTAGCAATAAAGAAAGCATTTGAAACCTGGAGACACCTTCTAAAAGGAAGCCCACACACGATTATGATTCACTGTGATCATAAGAATTTATCATATTACAAACATCCACAGAAAATGACCGCCAGACAATCACGTTGGTGGCAAGAAATCACGGAGTTTGATATCAAGTTAGAACACGTCCCTGGATCAAAACTTATTCAGGCAGACGCTTTATCGAGATGCCCTGACCATATTAACGAAGAAGAGGCAAAAGCAAAAGAAATCCCACAAACCATGATCACTAATGACATGGTTATTGCCGCGATCAATGTATCTTGGGCAGATAAAATCACTGAATTATTGCCACAAGACAAATTCGCTAGAGTTGTAATCGACGGTCTTAAACACGGAAAACTGCCCCTCCGATCAAAGTTTAATGACTGGAAGAACGACGACAACATCATTCGTTATCAAGGACGCGTTTATGTTCCTCAAAACGAAGAATTACGAAACGAAATAATCAAATCACATCACAACCCCGTAGTTATGGGTCACCCTGGACGATTAAAGACACTAGAGCTTATCCGCCGCGACTATTATTGGCCTGGAATGACAACGACCGTATCTAAATGGGTTGAAGGCTGTGCCTTATGTCAACAAATGAAGGTTAATACACACCCGATCACACTGGGTTTGATGCCTATTAAATCCCACGCCACACGCCCATTCGAACAAGTTTTGATGGACTTCATCACAGATCTGCCAATTATCGACGGTTTTGATTCTGTTTTGACCGTGGTCGATCAAGGCTTAACAAAGGGCGTAATATTCATACCATGCAAAAAATCTTTTACCGCTATGGATACTGCCAATTCTTACATCAACGATGTTTACAAATGTTATGGGTTACCGACAACCCTCATCTCCGATAGAGGACCACAATTTACCTCCAAAGTTTTCGAAGAAATCTGCAAAATCTTCGGAATTAATCATAGAAAGTCAACCACCTTTCATCCGCAAACTGACGGAGAATCGGAACGACTCAATCAGGAGCTAGAAACCTACCTCCGGTTATACTGCGTTGATCATCCAAAACAGTGGAAAGATCATCTACCATTAGCAGAATTCGCGCACAACCAACGGATACATCAATCTACCAAGATGACGCCGTTTGAAATCATGTTTGGAATAGAGCCTGTGGCTATCCCCACAGCATTCCCGCGAATCAACGTACCCGCCGCTGAAGACCGCTTCAAGGTCTTAACACAAATACGAGACGAAGCTCTTGCCGCACACGAATTAGCTAGACAGCTAATGACTCAACGAGTCAAAGGGAAATCTCCCACATTCAAAGAAGGAGATTTAGTATGGCTAGACTCACGAAACCTGAAAACAGGACAAATAAGAAAGTTCTCACCTAGACGAGAAGGACCGTTCAAGATCGAGAAGATCTTAGGACCTGTCACTGTTAAACTTAAACTTCCCCCAAGATGGAAGATTCACCCCGTTTTTCATGTTTCGCTCCTTACTCCTTACCACGAGAACGAAACACATGGTCCAAACTTTACTAGACCAACCCCAGACCTTATAGATAACAAAGAAGAATACGAAATCAAGACAATTGTCTCACACCAAAGAAAAGGAAACCAATGGCGGTTTTTAGTTAAATGGAAAGGCTATCCGACATCTGACAATTCATGGGAAACCAAGGAAAACCTGGAACACTCCGAGGAGACCTTAAACGAATATAAGGAACAACATGGAATCACAGCAATTATCCCCGCTACTCGTAAACCACGAAAACGCCGTTCTTGAAACCATGTCCTCCCCCATTAACAACCTGTCCGCCGCTGCTACTCCAGCCGCTTCAACAGTCGTCGAGGAAACCGTCCCCCCGACCCCTTCTAGAGAGGAATCGCCCACGCCATTGCCAATTCCTCCTCCCATCTGTATGTTACATTATACGTCCATCGGTACAGAATGGTTCCCTATAATTCCTTCTGACGAGGAATTCATACCACGAGATGAAGATTCTTTATCTTCTGACTCATCTTATACCTTCCCACCATCGAATGCTTCTATGATAGAAGAACTAATGCGAAATGTCACAGATATGGGGAACGCTATTCCCCCTAATACTCCTGTGCCACTTGAGATGCAGGAAATGGTAGCTCAAGTATTCGCCACCAGAGACCAAATGGTCATCACCTATGCACGCGGACCACGTCCCGATACTACCCCTGAAGATATCCGGATCATGCGAGAAGGACTACTTATGTTCAACACCACCGCCTTTACTATGGGAATTCCTCCCATCGACGAAGAACTCGTAGACAACTACCTTGAAAGAGCAAGGACCATTGCCGCCACTAATGCTGCAACCACTGCCGCCATCTCTGCTGCCGCTAACGCTGTCGCCACCGAACTCGATGTTGTCACCGCTAACGCCATCGCCGACGACGAGATTAATGAAAGACTCGTCAATCCCATCTCGATCCCTATTGTCTTCCCAGAAAACACCCCATCGCCAAGGCCCCTTTACACCCCATTAGATTTAATGAGGGAAACCTATACTCGATCTATGAGCCCAGTGCCTAGACTCCCTGCCGAAGGACCTATTCCTAGGTTCTTATTTCAGCACGCTTCTGTCAACGACGACAATTTTAATGTGCCTGCACCTGATATCCCTGCTATTGACGTCATCTTAACGCACTACGCCATTCCTTCCTTCGTCGATCCGATAATTCGACGAGCCTTTTATCAAATCTGGACGTTATTCACATCCTGGACCTTTGCCAACAACTATCTGTTCATCTTGAATAGATATGTTCGCCCTGATCTGATGGCCCTCGTTAACGTCATCATTAATCTCACCCGCTGGTTCCGAGAACCGCAACGCAACCGCTGGATCACCCTGATGATCTGGAACAATATTCATTGGTTTTGTGACTTACGAGGAGACGTATACCTTGAAGAAGCAACTCGTCTTACCACTGCCGGACATCGTCACCATTTCATCCAACCAACACGACAACCCGCTTTAGACACTGGCATGGCCTGGATGCACGGATGCCCTGTATTTCCCCGCACTCCCGTCAATGCTACGTTCGAACGTATTCGAACCCTTAGCGACCGTCTCAACCCAATGATGACTCCTGATGGTTGGGATGTAACCATACTACGACAACTACAAACGATGATTAACAATCTCGTATGGAGGCACGATCGTAACCCTAACAGACCTAATACCAGTAACGAATACCAAGACGCCGCCGTCATCGCACTTCAAACAGGACATACGATTGAAGGACGCGATGTCCCTATCCCTGAAAATCCGACACGTCGCACTATCTTTCACCTGCATGGACCTGACCCCTCAGCCGAACGATTGGTATCATTCGAACCAAATAACTTAGCCTTCGAAGGAGAAGATATCCCTGGAACTCAAGGCTGTTACATATGCGGAGCCCCACATCACACTACCGAGCACCATCGACGACGAGAAATACGCCGAGGACCGGTACATGAGGAAACCCCGCCTCCCACTTATCCAGACGCTATAACACAATCGTCGCTGCCCACGCCGTTTGAACAAATCCCTGAAAGACGAATTTCTACCGCTTCGCCCGCTACTACTATCGATTCCGCCCAACTCGAACAAGGCGAACCTTCCCCGCTTATTGAAAGAAGACGACGAGGAACAAATACTCGTCCTCCGGGCAACCGCCTCACTACTACTACTACTACTGGACCTCCACCATCACGACGAAACCTTGGAAACCGCCGAAGCCAATCCACACGAGGACAGTCGACACGACCCGTCGTCACAATGACCGCCTCGAATACACGAGAAGAGCGACCGACTCTTCAAGAACGACTTACTGACAACCGCCGCCGCCGTCGTCATCCCTGGCAAGGAAATGAAGACTCTTACACCTACGACAGCGATGCCGAACACAATCGTGACACGTAGTCACCAGTAAATTTAATATTCGGTGAATATTGGACTTCGTATGTAGGAGAAGGGCTATGTTACAAACGTACGTCATAGCCTATCTTTTTCGTTATCTTATCGTCTATGTCATCCCTCCTACGTCATTGATTGCATATGCGTTCCTTCTGGAACATTCATCGTTTATCATATGCTATTCTATTTTATCACATGCATGTCGATTATCACATGTAAACCGTTCCATTATCACATGTAGCTGTTTCGTTATCACATGCATTCCTACTTACTATATTTGCGTATATACCTTGTACTATATAAACTACGCAAATATACGACTAGACTTCAGTCTAGTTTTAACAGTCAAAATCTGTCTCGTTATCATTTAAGCTCCCTTGAGGACTTATCCAATAACACTCTTATTCTTTGAACGTTCTTAAGTGCCGGAATTCCCTTGAGGAACCTACGGTACCTGATAGGCTTGACTTATCAGTGAACGAACAAACGTAACATTATCCGACTTTCGGTCCTGGTTCAACTGTGTGAGAGCGTGCGTGTAAGACATGAGGTAGTGTAGTTATACCGATTGGCATAGTTTTTTGACGTCCAGTGTTTCTGTTATCTGGTGGTATGCCGTGTCAGATTGTCTTTATGAGTCAGGACTGCCTACCAATAGCTGTCTTGTCTTATTGACCTGTAGAGTTCAAGTTACCTATAATATTTTTTAGAAGTGGCTCATAACCATATATGGCGTTACCGCCATAGGCATGACCGTATTTGTGGAGCAACAATAAGGGGGGAGCGAGGCTCTTTGGAATGCTCAAACGTCATGCCATGCTGTGCCGCCAAAAGTGAGTGTTTTCAGATTACAATATCCAACGCTATACACACCTTGCTATTTGTAACCTACACTTAGATGATAGTGGAGGTGAATGTTACGTTTGTTCGTTCACTGATAAGTCAAGCCTATCAGGTACCGTAGGTTCCTCAAGGGAATTCCGGCACTTAAGAACGTTCAAAGAATAAGAGTGTTATTGGATAAGTCCTCAAGGGAGCTTAAATGATAACGAGACAGATTTTGACTGTTAAAACTAGACTGAAGTCTAGTCGTATATTTGCGTAGTTTATATAGTACAAGGTATATACGCAAATATAGTAAGTAGGAATGCATGTGATAACGAAACAGCTACATGTGATAATGGAACGGTTTACATGTGATAATCGACATGCATGTGATAAAATAGAATAGCATATGATAAACGATGAATGTTCCAGAAGGAACGCATATGCAATCAATGACGTAGGAGGGATGACATAGACGATAAGATAACGAAAAAGATAGGCTATGACGTACGTTTGTAACATAGCCCTTCTCCTACATACGAAGTCCAATATTCACCGAATATTAAATTTACTGGTGACTACGTGTCACGATTGTGTTCGGCATCGCTGTCGTAGGTGTAAGAGTCTTCATTTCCTTGCCAGGGATGACGACGGCGGCGGCGGTTGTCAGTAAGTCGTTCTTGAAGAGTCGGTCGCTCTTCTCGTGTATTCGAGGCGGTCATTGTGACGACGGGTCGTGTCGACTGTCCTCGTGTGGATTGGCTTCGGCGGTTTCCAAGGTTTCGTCGTGATGGTGGAGGTCCAGTAGTAGTAGTAGTAGTGAGGCAGTTGCCCGGAGGACGAGTATTTGTTCCTCGTCGTCTTCTTTCAATAAGCGGGGAAGGTTCGCCTTGTTCGAGTTGGGCGGAATCGATAGTAGTAGCGGGCGAAGCGGTAGAAATTCGTCTTTCAGGGATTTGTTCAAACGGCGTGGGCAGCGACGATTGTGTTATAGCGTCTGGATAAGTGGGAGGCGGGGTTTCCTCATGTACCGGTCCTCGGCGTATTTCTCGTCGTCGATGGCGCTCGGTAGTGTGATGTGGGGCTCCGCATATGTAACAGCCTTGAGTTCCAGGGATATCTTCTCCTTCGAAGGCTAAGTTATTTGGTTCGAATGATACCAATCGTTCGGCTGAGGGGTCAGGTCCATGCAGGTGAAAGATAGTGCGACGTGTCGGATTTTCAGGGATAGGGACATCGCGTCCTTCAATCGTATGTCCTGTTTGAAGTGCGATGACGGCGGCGTCTTGGTATTCGTTACTGGTATTAGGTCTGTTAGGGTTACGATCGTGCCTCCATACGAGATTGTTAATCATCGTTTGTAGTTGTCGTAGTATGGTTACATCCCAACCATCAGGAGTCATCATTGGGTTGAGACGGTCGCTAAGGGTTCGAATACGTTCGAACGTAGCATTGACGGGAGTGCGGGGAAATACAGGGCATCCGTGCATCCAGGCCATGCCAGTGTCTAAAGCGGGTTGTCGTGTTGGTTGGATGAAATGGTGACGATGTCCGGCAGTGGTAAGACGAGTTGCTTCTTCAAGGTATACGTCTCCTCGTAAGTCACAAAACCAATGAATATTGTTCCAGATCATCAGGGTGATCCAGCGGTTGCGTTGCGGTTCTCGGAACCAGCGGGTGAGATTAATGATGACGTTAACGAGGGCCATCAGATCAGGGCGAACATATCTATTCAAGATGAACAGATAGTTGTTGGCAAAGGTCCAGGATGTGAATAACGTCCAGATTTGATAAAAGGCTCGTCGAATTATCGGATCGACGAAGGAAGGAATGGCGTAGTGCGTTAAGATGACGTCAATAGCAGGGATATCAGGTGCAGGCACATTAAAATTGTCGTCGTTGACAGAAGCGTGCTGAAATAAGAACCTAGGAATAGGTCCTTCGGCAGGGAGTCTAGGCACTGGGCTCATAGATCGAGTATAGGTTTCCCTCATTAAATCTAATGGGGTGTAAAGGGGCCTTGGCGATGGGGTGTTTTCTGGGAAGACAATAGGGATCGAGATGGGATTGACGAGTCTTTCATTAATCTCGTCGTCGGCGATGGCGTTAGCGGTGACAACATCGAGTTCGGTGGCGACAGCGTTAGCGGCAGCAGAGATGGCGGCAGTGGTTGCAGCATTAGTGGCGGCAATGGTCCTTGCTCTTTCAAGGTAGTTGTCTACGAGTTCTTCGTCGATGGGAGGAATTCCCATAGTAAAGGCGGTGGTGTTGAACATAAGTAGTCCTTCTCGCATGATCCGGATATCTTCAGGGGTAGTATCGGGACGTGGTCCGCGTGCATAGGTGATGACCATTTGGTCTCTGGTGGCGAATACTTGAGCTACCATTTCCTGCATCTCAAGTGGCACAGGAGTATTAGGGGGAATAGCGTTCCCCATATCTGTGACATTTCGCATTAGTTCTTCTATCATAGAAGCATTCGATGGTGGGAAGGTATAAGATGAGTCAGAAGATAAAGAATCTTCATCTCGTGGTATGAATTCCTCGTCAGAAGGAATTATAGGGAACCATTCTGTACCGATGGACGTATAATGTAACATACAGATGGGAGGAGGAATTGGCAATGGCGTGGGCGATTCCTCTCTAGAAGGGGTCGGGGGGACGGTTTCCTCGACGACTGTTGAAGCGGCTGGAGTAGCAGCGGCGGACAGGTTGTTAATGGGGGAGGACATGGTTTCAAGAACGGCGTTTTCGTGGTTTACGAGTAGCGGGGATAATTGCTGTGATTCCATGTTGTTCCTTATATTCGTTTAAGGTCTCCTCGGAGTGTTCCAGGTTTTCCTTGGTTTCCCATGAATTGTCAGATGTCGGATAGCCTTTCCATTTAACTAAAAACCGCCATTGGTTTCCTTTTCTTTGGTGTGAGACAATTGTCTTGATTTCGTATTCTTCTTTGTTATCTATAAGGTCTGGGGTTGGTCTAGTAAAGTTTGGACCATGTGTTTCGTTCTCGTGGTAAGGAGTAAGGAGCGAAACATGAAAAACGGGGTGAATCTTCCATCTTGGGGGAAGTTTAAGTTTAACAGTGACAGGTCCTAAGATCTTCTCGATCTTGAACGGTCCTTCTCGTCTAGGTGAGAACTTTCTTATTTGTCCTGTTTTCAGGTTTCGTGAGTCTAGCCATACTAAATCTCCTTCTTTGAATGTGGGAGATTTCCCTTTGACTCGTTGAGTCATTAGCTGTCTAGCTAATTCGTGTGCGGCAAGAGCTTCGTCTCGTATTTGTGTTAAGACCTTGAAGCGGTCTTCAGCGGCGGGTACGTTGATTCGCGGGAATGCTGTGGGGATAGCCACAGGCTCTATTCCAAACATGATTTCAAACGGCGTCATCTTGGTAGATTGATGTATCCGTTGGTTGTGCGCGAATTCTGCTAATGGTAGATGATCTTTCCACTGTTTTGGATGATCAACGCAGTATAACCGGAGGTAGGTTTCTAGCTCCTGATTGAGTCGTTCCGATTCTCCGTCAGTTTGCGGATGAAAGGTGGTTGACTTTCTATGATTAATTCCGAAGATTTTGCAGATTTCTTCGAAAACTTTGGAGGTAAATTGTGGTCCTCTATCGGAGATGAGGGTTGTCGGTAACCCATAACATTTGTAAACATCGTTGATGTAAGAATTGGCAGTATCCATAGCGGTAAAAGATTTTTTGCATGGTATGAATATTACGCCCTTTGTTAAGCCTTGATCGACCACGGTCAAAACAGAATCAAAACCGTCGATAATTGGCAGATCTGTGATGAAGTCCATCAAAACTTGTTCGAATGGGCGTGTGGCGTGGGATTTAATAGGCATCAAACCCAGTGTGATCGGGTGTGTATTAACCTTCATTTGTTGACATAAGGCACAGCCTTCAACCCATTTAGATACGGTCGTTGTCATTCCAGGCCAATAATAGTCGCGGCGGATAAGCTCTAGTGTCTTTAATCGTCCAGGGTGACCCATAACTACGGGGTTGTGATGTGATTTGATTATTTCGTTTCGTAATTCTTCGTTTTGAGGAACATAAACGCGTCCTTGATAACGAATGATGTTGTCGTCGTTCTTCCAGTCATTAAACTTTGATCGGAGGGGCAGTTTTCCGTGTTTAAGACCGTCGATTACAACTCTAGCGAATTTGTCTTGTGGCAATAATTCAGTGATTTTATCTGCCCAAGATACATTGATCGCGGCAATAACCATGTCATTAGTGATCATGGTTTGTGGGATTTCTTTTGCTTTTGCCTCTTCTTCGTTAATATGGTCAGGGCATCTCGATAAAGCGTCTGCCTGAATAAGTTTTGATCCAGGGACGTGTTCTAACTTGATATCAAACTCCGTGATTTCTTGCCACCAACGTGATTGTCTGGCGGTCATTTTCTGTGGATGTTTGTAATATGATAAATTCTTATGATCACAGTGAATCATAATCGTGTGTGGGCTTCCTTTTAGAAGGTGTCTCCAGGTTTCAAATGCTTTCTTTATTGCTAATAACTCGCGATCGTATACTTGATATCTTTGTTCGGTATCGCTTAACCGATGACTGATAAATCCACATGGGTGCAGTTCTCCATCAGATCCCCGTTGTTTCAGGACGGCTCCTACCGCCCAGTTTGACGCATCGGTCTCTAATAAAAACGGTTTCGTCGGATCTGGCATTACTAGAACCGGTTCTTCTAGGAATTTCTCCTTTAACGTGTCAAATGCTTTTTGACACTCTGCATCCCATCGGAAAGGAACTGTTTTCTTTGTAAGTTCTGTGAGCAGAGCCACTATTTCGGCGTAGTTTCCTATAAATTTCCTGTAAAAGTTTGCAAACCCTAGAAATGACCGTATTTGTTTAACGGTTTTCGGTTCAGGCCATTTGCTGATTCCAGCGAGTTTTACGGGGTCCATCATGATCTTTCCTTCTTTAACGATCATCCCAAGGAATTCAACTTCCTTGGCAACAAATTTACATTTTTCCAGTTTCAGGAACAGATCATTTTCTTTCAGCTGTTGCAAGACTTGCTTAGTGCGCTCCCTCGTTTCTTCCTCGTTCGCTCCATATATCAACATGTCATCAATGTAGACGACTAGCCATCCTTCGGCTATCATGTCACGGAAGTATTCGTTCATCATCGTTTGAAATGTTGACGGTGAATTGCATAATCCAAAGAGCATTACGGTAGGCTCGAAGAGACCACGGTTTGTTGTGAATGTGGCCTTCCATTCGTCGCCTTTCTTTATTCGCACATTATTGTAACCCCATCGGAGGTCTAATTTGGAGAAGTATTTCGCTTTTCTTAGTTTTAATAATAAGTCGGATACTAAAGGAAGGGGATAGGCATTCCGTTTCGTCCAGCTATTGATGTATCGGTAATCTTGGCAGGGTCTCAACTCTCCTTTTTCTTTCTTTGCAACGTAAAAGAAAGGAGATGCCTGCGGGGATTGTGACGGTTGAATATAACCTTTTTTGAGCTGTTCATTGACCCATTTATTCATTAGCTGTTCCTCGTGAATTGATAACGGATAATTCTTTGCCACTTTAGGTTTAAACCCTTCTTTCAGATCTATTGCATGATCCCATTGTCGTGAAATGGGAAATCGTTCTGATGTCTGTTTATCAAAAACTTTTCTCCATTTGTCATATTCAGGGGGTAATTCTACTTTCGTAGATTTATCTTCGTGTTCATGTGCGAGTGCTTGAGACGCTGATGTTTTCGCTTGGATCCAAAGGTGATCAGTCTCGAGATCTTCATCCTCATCTGCGTCCAATTCTTCTTCTTTTTGGATATACTGAAGATACATTTCGGTTTCTTCGTCGTAATCAAACGTAGTTTCTTCTTCCGGATCGATCTTCCTTTTGTCGGGGAATCTAACTGTTCCTTCAGACCAATCTATTCTGGGGTTGATTTCTCGGAGCCAAGGTAATCCTAGTATCAGTTGTTGATCGCCTAGTTGTGTGACATAAAACCAGTCTTTAAACCGGTTGTCTTCGATGTTATAGCTTATCTGGATTTTATACCGTATATCTCCAGACTTGTTATTTGTTCCGTCCACATTTCATACTGGGATGGGTTTCTTTAAGCGAGTGATTTCGTTCCAATTGACGAGCGAACTATCGACGAATTTTCCTTGCGCGCCTGAGTCGATAAGGGCTTTGGTTTCAGCGGTTTTCAGATTCGAACATTTGGTAATGGGAATGGTGATTTTATTCCTGGATATAGAGGATACTGTTACACCATTTATACATAATTGTTTGTCTTCGGAGACGACGGACACTGATTCATCATCGTCTCGTTCTAAAAACCCTTCTTGTTCAGTTTTCGGCGGGCGCTGCGTGGTAATGTTTTCGCCATTTCTCGTATGATGGCGATTCTCTGGTCTTCGTCGTTTTCACTGTCGGATTCTTCACTTGACGATCCACTGTCGTCTTCACCGCTATCCGCATCCAGCGCTCTGATTCTTTTTCCTTTTCCTTTCCCTTTGTTGCGGTTATTGTTTCGTCCACGTGATTTTCCTCGAAATCATCCTTTCGGCACTGCCCTTCCTCGTGAGTTCCCAAGGTTTTGTCATTTCTTCTTGGGATTAGGGCAGTCGGATATTAAGTGTCCTGTTTTTCTGCATCCATAACATACAGCGGTTTTTACCCATTCCATGGAGGTTTCTGCAATTTGCATCCGTCGTGCTTGTCGATTTAATTCTAATACAGCCTCGTCGACTTCCATTTTATCGTCAGTTTCTTTGGTTTGGCCAAAAGTGGAGAATAAAGTGTTTGCCACTTCTATGTCAAGGATACGAGTTCGTAATGATTTATAGGTTGTCGGGGCACCTCCTAGTCGTAGTTTTTCTCGTAAGGTGTTTGGCAATCCCAAAACTAGGAGATGACATTTCGTCGTATCATCAGTGATTTTGGCTAAATTGATATCTCGATCGACGCGTGCGATATATTGATTAATTGATTGCTTCAGGAGTTTTCTCCATGTGAGTAATCTGTGCATGGCTAGTCCTGCTTCATCTACTTGTCCCCAATCTTCTTTCAGTTCTTTAACAAAAGCGTTATAGTCGGCGTACTTCGTCGTTTCGGCGTCGTATTCAGTTATTTTGTTGTCGCGCCATTGTTGAGCGTTGCTGTCAATATGATACATAATGAACTGTATCTTATCTTGGGCATCCGTCATTTTATTCATTTTCATGAATAACTCGGCTTTTGCTATGAACGGATTGAGATATTTTCAATCTCCTTCGAACGGTTTAGGAGGTTTGATCTTCGGTAGATCTGACCTTGGTTCGGTCCGGGGTCCTGATCCACTCATATCTCGTTCTTTTCCTTTCCTAGAGGGAAATGGATTGATTGGTGGGGTAAACAAATATGGGAAAGTAACAGGGGGTAATGGTGCGGGTCGTGTAACTTCGAGTTTTGATTTGGTTACAAGGGATAAGGAAGCGATAAGTTGAGCTGAGGTTTCGTCTTCAACTTGTTGTTCGACTGTGGGTATAACAACGTCTTCGGTTCCAGGTGCGTATTCGAGTTTATCCTGGGATTCTTCTTCTTTCTCTTGTTCAGAGAGGGAATTTTTATCGTCTTCTTTATCGGACTCTCCTGACGGTTCGGCGCTTTCTCTGTAATGAATGTGTGGTGATGCGACGGGAGTTTCTTGACTAGTGGTTAGGGTCTCTGGTTCGTTCGCTTTCTTCCAACGTTGTAGCGCGGTTCGTGATAACTCCTCTTTTCCTCCTACGAAGGGTTCTCCTTCGAAATTTTCGTCTCTAATAAAGTATGGTTCTTCTCCTGTTTCCGATTCGGTGGCGTACCAACGTTTACTGCCTTCGTGGAAGGCAAGTTTGCGTTCGTATAGGTATAATCCTCCTTCAAATGGGAAGGACTGATTTGGCGGTCTTCCAAGTTTTTGTTTTACCCAAAACTGGTGGCCTGGTACTGATTTTCCTGAAGCGGTATAACACCAGCCGTTTTCTCGTTTATCCCAATGAATGGAATGTTCGTCGAGATAATAGAGATGATTAAGGGGGTTTCGTTTGGCGTTATTCGGAGGGGTACTTTTAGATTGTCGTGGAGCAATGGTGAATGATGGGAGGTGAGAGCGTTAAAGCTATCGTGCTCGGAGAGGAGTCTAGTTTTATTGTTACGTTTGTTCGTTCACTGATAAGTCAAGCCTATCAGGTACCGTAGGTTCCTCAAGGGAATTCCGGCACTTAAGAACGTTCAAAGAATAAGAGCGTTATTGGATAAGTCCTCAAGGGAGTTTAAACGATAACGAGACAGATTTTGACTGTTAAAACTAGACTGAAGTCTAGTCGTATATTTGCGTAGTTTATATAGTACAAGGTATATACGCAAATATAGTAAGTAGGAATGCATGTGATAATGAAACAGCTTCATGTGATAATGGAACGGTTTACATGTGATAATCGACATGCATGTGATAAAATAGAATAGCATATGATAAACGATGAATGTTCCAGAAGGAACGCATATGCAATCAATGACGTAGGAGGGATGACATAGACGATAAGATAACGAAAAAGATAGGCTATGACGTACGTTTGTAACAGATAAGGTCTGCGACCTTCCTGGACGTGATCTGAGGTTTCCTGTGATTTACGAGGGTTTCAATCATCCGCTCACTCGATGTGCCAACGGACGTTCGTTCTATGTCACAGAATAAGAACCATAACAAGAAGGGAGACCACGAAAAAGAAGATGACGGGGAAGACGACAACATTGTGAAATATGGAGGACAAGAAGGGAGACCACGAAAAAGAAGATGATGGGGAAGACAACAACATTGTGAAATATGGAGGCTTCGTGGGTGAAGGTGAAACTGACGAAGTTGTAGAGCGCGTAGCGAAAAAAAAAGTCAAAAAGGTCAAAGATGAAAACGTTGAGTTGCTCTCACCATCTCAGGTTTACAGTGCTGACGTTCGGAGCTCTAGATGATCAAGTTCACCGACTGTCAGATCCAGGATGATGGTCGACAGCCCGGAGAGAAGAACTGGACAACGAAGCACTTACCTTCTGTCGCTGCCAAAGCTTTTGAGGACCAAGTGGTGCCCATGATGCGCATGAAGGCCGGCCTACTCCCACCATGGGAAACGCCCACAATGAGGGATTTGCAGGCCACCATGGACAAAGTATACGGGGAAGGGAAGTATACTAAGCCACATGGACCGTGGTGGGGAGCATTACTTGCTAACTCGTACTCCGCAGCACTCATTGCATTTTGAGTTGAACACCCGCTTGAACGGCTGGCGACGTAGCTTTGTAGAAGCCGCGGAAGGTTCCATCAAGAAGGTGATAAGCGATCATTCAAAGAACCTGGATACAACAGCAAAGATCGCAGAACTCATGACATACTATTTATCGAATACGTCGGATGAGGAAGACGAAGAAAGTCGTGTTTTCCATTGGAAGGACCTAGATTCTGAGACTGGGACAAAGAGTGTGCGTGCTACTGACTTATTGTGATACATCTACTTATGTATCGTCTAGGGATTTCTGGCGTCAGATGTTATCACTCGAACGCTCGGCGTAGCGTATCTTTCCAAGTTTCCGGAATTCTTGACGGACCTTAGTGAATCAAAGCCAGTTGGGACCCTCGTCCTTGCTACACAGGCGGTGAGGATGTAATCTGCATTCGCTTCGAGTTTTACAGATAACATTATAAACTAGGTTGAACACATGCTCGAACAATGGACGACGGGTTGCATAGTCAAGAGTACCAAGGAAATCTCGGCAGATAGCTACAAGAAATACGAAGGGCTTCTCAAACTGCCTGAGGAGCCCGGCAAGCCCAAGACCTATGCGCAAAAAATAATACACCGTACCAACTTCTTTATGGAAAACATCGAAGTCTTCAAGGAGCACCATTTGAAAACCATACTGGATGAGGCGCTGCACCTCATGCCAGAGAAATGGCAAAAGAAACGGGGTGTTGCAATCTCCAAGGCCGCCAGTCAAGACGAAATCTCTATCGTTGATACTCAGTCGAATACAAGACACCGGAGGATCGTCGTCGTTGACTGAAGTGGTTTGGTTTATTATATTTCACATTCTAATTGAGGGATACTAACTTCGTCTTGGCTCTTTGCATCGCGCTCGCCTCCATGCTCGCCATCCAACTATTGCAACTTTCAACGTCTCAAGTTAACATCTCAAGCGCCACAACTAGAGCGCTTATCTTTCCACACTCACTGTTGGAATTCCGGGTGGATCAAACGACTCCGTGACCACCTCGAGGAAATCCTCGCGTCCACCTCGCGTCCACCTCGTTCCTATTACATCATTACAGTACTTAATTCCCGGACTAAGTATAAATAGTACCTAGATACTATTGAATATACTCACGCGTTTGCCTCCCCAATGCTCGCCGTGTGACCGTTCCTCCAACACAAACGCGTTACCCCGGGCTCTCGTGTCATCGTCGCTCTCTTTCCGCACGCTCGTTACCGTCGCCGTCGTCGTCGTCGTCTGCCACAGGGGGCCGAATCCCTACTCGTCGATCATTGATCCCATCGCCATCACTGTTACACGTTGCCGTTACTGTCGTTGATCCTATCGTCGTCGTCGTTCCACGTTGCCGTTACCGCCGTTTATTTTTAGCCGTTGATTCCCATCGTCACCGCCGATATGCCTGCCGAGTCGAAATTTGAGAAACTCGCCGATGGCAATTACCTCGAATGGAAAATATATATGGAGGCTCTACTAGTCAGAAAGAGTTTGTTGGAAGTCGTTGATGGTACCGAGAGGCACCCAGGGGGGAATGAAGGAACAAAGAAGGTCAGGGACTTTTACAGGAAACAGGCCGAGGCCCGTGCCGAGATCACCCTACATGTTTCACCTTCCCAATTGATCTATTGCCGAAATACCGACCCTTACCAAATCTGGACGACGCTCGCAAATGCCCATGTATCCCGTGGCCGCTCGACTGTCCTCGCTCTCCGTCGCCGTTTCCATCGTCTCCGCCTCGAGAAAACTGAAACCATGACCGCCTACATAGCCCGTGTCCGCTATGTCGCCTTCCTACTTGAAGAAGCAAAAGTTAAAGTTTCAAATGATGACATAATCCTGGCCATCACGGCAGGACTTCCACATTCGTACGATCATTTTCTCATATCCCTAGATACCCTTACCGATTCGGAATACACCCTGAATACCGTCATCACGCGCCTCAACAATGAGTATCAAAGGCAGCACATGTACCTATTGACCCCTAACCCTCCTAACCCTCGCAATCTCCCACCGTCAACCCCTCGCACCTTCCCATCATCGGAAACCACAAACGGGCATCCAAATGAAGCCCTTGCCGCCATCACACCTGCGCCGAGACTTGCGCACATTACATGTTTTACGTGTGGCAACAAGGGGCACTATCAGGCAAACTGCCCATCCCGCGCTCCGGCAAACCCCGCCGCTAACCCTGCATCACCAATTAATGCGAACTTAGCCGAGGATGATGATCGGGATGATGTATCGTTCTAGGCTTATGGGGGTGCGCTTTTTCTTATCACTTTTCTATTCTCTTTCTTTACTTTCGTTAATACATCACTTTGTCGTTTGTGGGGGTGTGTTGGAATTCCGGGTGGATCAAACGACTCCGTGACCACCTCGAGGAAATCCTCGCGTCCACCTCGCGTCCACCTCGTTCCTATTACATCATTACAGTACTTAATTCCCGGACTAAGTATAAATAGTACCTAGATACTATTGAATATACTCACGCGTTTGCCTCCCCAATGCTCGCCGTGTGACCGTTCCTCCAACACTCACATTTGCAAATTCGACTTGAAACCGGGCCTCATCAACACCCTGTGCATTGTCTCATACTACTATTCTCACCTCGCGTATCAATTGTTTCTACTCTCGCCGCCGTGTGTATTCAAGCCTGGTGTATTGTCTCGTGTACTCCGCCTCGTGTAACGCCTCGTATTGGCATCTGTATTCTCGCCCTGGTGCTAGTCAAGTGTATCACTGCCAACTTGAAATTGTAGTATTATTGTGACTAAATAGAATATGTTGACATGTTTCAAAGATAGCGTGCCATATTGGTTGCTTTCAAAGTACGAAAACTGGTAGAGCTCTCTTTCAAAGGTAAAAATAAGGACGAAAGTGATCACGGATGATCACGGATGATCACGAGTGATCACGGACGATCACAGGTGAACGTTTTTGGAGTAAAATCGAAAGAGCAGGGATGATCACGAAGTGTTCACGACCGGGGGGTCGGAAGGGAGAAGTAGTGATCACGGATGATCATGCGTGATCATGCGCGATCATCCCGGTTCACGATGATCACTGGCGATCATTCGTGATCACTCGTGATTTGGGTGTTTTTAGGGTCGTTGTCCAGTTTGGCGCAACATAGGTATCCTTTTGTTTACATATGTTAAGGGCCAATCTCTCTGGTGCGATACGCTTACTTAAGCTCGTCAAGCGCACCATGGTGAACATTTATCTGCCCACCGACCGCACGAGAGACTAGGAGTCTGTCTCGCCATGTGGACTTTGCATGTCTCTCTACCTGTGACACTCCGTTAACAGCACGTCACAGAGGCTCAGTCGGCAGTCTCCGAAGATAGTAATTACACCGGGTTTCACAAAAAGAATGTAGTTTGCAGGCAGTATCAAAGGGGTATTTGAATAAAGCAGAGACAGAACTATGCACACGAGACGGGGGAATAAATGGAGGCCAATTCTACTTAACGGAACATATCACTGTTGCCGTTTCTTCACGTTCTGCGACAGCCATTGTAATCCTTCAAAAAGACCTTCTCCTGTTGTTGCACAACTAGCAGCGACGTCGAGCCAAAAACAGCAATTCATGTCGAATTACGCACCTTGGGTGAACATACCACGATCTATCACGCATCCGATGCAGACCAAGTTTCTCCGTCACTTCGGCAGGTGACATGGCTATGAGAACAAATTAGCTATATGAGGAGCGGGAAGAAATAACGATACCTCCAGGCAAATCCTGCTTATTGGCGAAAACAAGCAACAAGCATTCTTTCATTTCCCGATCACTTAAAATTCGATGAAGTTCTTGTTTCGCCTCCTCGATTCGTTCGCGGTCTTGACTATCCACGACAAAAACAAGACCCTGCGTCCCGGTATAGTAATGCCTCCATAGAGGCCTAATCTTGTCCTGACCACCGACATCCCATACATTGAACCTGACATTCTTATACGTTACGGTCTCTACGTTGAAGCCCACTGTAAAGCGATGAGCCTTGGTTGCGGGAAATAAACCGACAGAGTACAGACCGGTTGGAATGGTCGTAACAGATTGATTAAGTTTCAGCTTGTATAGGATAGCTGTCCCTCTGGGTTTTAATATGTCCAGAACATGGATATGTGCACTGACTTGTTTTTCCCGCCGCGTCCAAACCAAGCATGAGGAGACGCATTTCCTTATTACCAAAGAGTTTGCCTAAAAGTTTCAGTGTCGGGTTTCAGCGGTACCACGGTAGACGGACCTAAGGCCTTCGACAGATTGCCGCCCATGATGAAGATTGCCCAAGGAGAAAAAAGGCGGAAGGAGTGTTAAATGAACATGGTGTTGGTGACCGTTCTCCAGCATACACAAATTAAAATCACGTGACACACGGCAACTTCCGACCCTTGTTGGGACTCGCTGAACGGCAACAGCGAAATTGGATGGGCCTTGATCGGCTTATCGAGATATCGCGATGGCCAGCGATGCCACAACCAGAATAAGACGTGGCTTCCGAGGATGGGAGTACGAGTTGCTAGAGAGCCAAGAAGTCAGGAGAAAGGCTACAGTGGCCCAGCTGTGTAAGTCGAGTTAAATAACTTTCTAAACATCGCCAGCAGTTGATTGAGCAACGGCAGATTTTCTCGATTATTATTTTCAGTCCCTTGCTTACCTAGCTGCGCGCAAGGAACGACGCGCGAAATTTGATAAAGATACAGCATCCCGTAAACTCAATCAAGTGAATTACACCAAGGAATTCAAATCATACTGTGGACGCGAAAGGGTCCTGCTACGTCGAAGGCGAGCGAAACTAAAGGTCGATCAGTTCCATATTATAGCGCAAGTGGGCCAAGGAGGATATGGTGAAGTTTTTCTAGCGCGCAAAGCAGACTCTGGGGAAGTTTGCGCGTTGAAGAGGATGCGAAAGCGTACTCTCTTTAAATTGGATGAGGTGATTGTCTTCCGTTTGTTCATGTCCAACCACTTCCACTCTTATCTCATTAGATCCGGCACGTCCTCGTGGAAAGGGACATCCTAACTGCAACTAAAACTCCTTGGCTTGTCCGCTTGCTGTATGCGTTTCAGGATCCGGAGCACGTATATCTGGCGATGGAGTATGTGCCAGGAGGAGACTTTCGCACTCTCCTCAATAATGCTGGGGTGCTTAAAGAACAGCATGCGCGATTCTATATTAGCGAGATGTTTTGCGCTGTAACGGAACTGCACAAGCTTGGTTACATCCACCGGGACCTCAAGCCTGAGGTAGGTGGTTGCAGTGGATTGTTCAAAGGATGTTCTAAATACTTTCAGAACTTTCTTGTGGATGGCACTGGTCACGTTAAATTGACCGACTTTGGACTTGCAACGGGCGCCTTAAATCCCAAGAGGATCGAGTCATTGAAAATTAAGGTAGCTTTATTTGTGCTTCATAGCGGACTAGAGATGCATTGAAGATTCAAGTTGGATAAAGTAAAAGATAATCAGATCATTCACCGTTCTACCATGGAACGACGTACTATGTACCGGTCCGTTCGTAATCAAGACCCAAGATATGCCGACTCCATTGTCGGTTCGCCGGACTACATGGTAAATTAACCAATTCTCATTCAATCAGTATGTTCACAAAATATCAGGCACCCGAAGTTCTTCGTGGCATGCCGTATACATATTCGGTTGATTACTGGTCCCTTGGTTGCATTTTGTTTGAATTTTTGGCTGGCTATCCTCCTTTCAGTGGTAGTACGCCAGACGAGACGTGGACAAACTTGAAAAACTGGACCAAAGTGCTCATGAGACCAATATATGATAACCCAGAGGATCTCGCATTCAATCTAAGTGATGTCGCATGGGATGCTATCACTCGGTGGGAGCATAAACGTCGAACTATCCCTTTTTATTGATTTTCTATCGCAGATTGATAGCTCATGCTAGTTTCAGGTACTCCAGTCTTCCTCAAGTTGCTTCTCATCCATTCTTTACTGTCATAAAGTGGGACCACTTGCGATCCGTTCATGCACCCTTTATCCCAGAATTATACTCGGAAATTGATACCTTATACTACGACGACTTCACATCGCCCGATGATATGGAAAAGTATGCGGAGGTTCTAGAAAAGCAAAGGAGTGTTGAGCAAGTGATGGAGAAAGATGAACCCATCAATAGAGGCGTTTGGGTCGGATTCACGTTTGGCAAAAATGGACCTGGCCACAAGGCTAATTTCATTGGCGGTAGTAATGACGATGGTTCTCTCGCTACCATTTTTTGACGTTTACGTTGATACCCATCGACACAATCCATTCCCAAGTTTGCAGTAGTAGAATTTGAACGTGACTGTGACATAGTACCATTAAAAGTGACAAAAATGTTGAGAGCGCACAAGATTGGCAAGTTTACAGGTACAGCTACGGCTTAACGGTTCATTCTAATTCTCATACCAGGGTCTTTATTGTTTTGTCCAAGCTGTGGGACTCTCCTGGCTTTGCCAAGGGATGGGGAGTCCTTTGTCACCTGTGAACAATGTAACCATGAAGAACCTACAAGTTGTACGTGACCAGCAGCAGTTCACCCTGCTGCGCGCCTAAACCACAGTAATGATAAGCATACGAGAACATCGAGATAACCACGCGCTCACACCCTGAGGCATTTCCTTCTGCCCTGAGACAGAAGAGGAAAACTCAAACGAAGAGGCACGACACGCGCGATCAAGGTACCCTGGTGGGGTTCCTAGCACTTCGATTCTGAAACCATAGGCTAACTCGCATATGCAAAATAGGTGTCCGAAAAATGCCCGGCTTGTGGGCATTTGCAAGCATATTCCAAGGAGATGCAGGTCAGGATTACGGTTGAACGCGGAGCGGGTACTAACTGTATCACCAGTTACGAAGTGCAGACGAAGGATCGACGATTTTTTACACAGTATGTCTCTGTTATGATATAAACGCAAACACAGTAATCATGAACATGCATGACACGTGTAGTGCAGCTCATGCAAGCACGGATGGCGTGTTAATAATTAAGCGCCTCACTATACGTACACACCCACGCTGCAAAATAGAGCCACCACGCCGAAGCCACCAAGTATGCCTGCAGCCGAGGCAACGACTGTTTCTCGGATTGGAATTGCATCTTTTGGTAAACTAAATAGAGGTTTAGTGATGGCGTTGGATTTGTAGAGTAAACCTTACGTGGAAAAGTAGAATGCAAGGGCGAAGGTGAGCCCAAGTGAGAGGAAGGCCAAGTAAGGCAGTAAAGCTAGTGGGACTACGGGAGAAAACGGCGGCAAGAGTGCATGCAGGGTCTAGTGGAGAGATGAGGATGAAGCGCAAGGAGTTGGAGACACGAACCTTTATGGAATCATAGTCCATTTGTGCTGTGGCTGCGCTGGGGCGACGTGTCCACAGCGACTTTACTTAAAGAATTGAGACAAACACGTGTCATCAACCTTCAAATTCATCCGCCGCTCTACACTCCACTTCATCCTCTCCATCCCATGTCTGCTACTCAGCGCATTCAGCAACATCCTCTCTACATTCAGGCCCAGACCAGGCTTGCTTATCATGTCGGTCAACTCGACAAAGAGGTGTGTTTTCATTTTTCGTTTTTTTTTTTGTTCTTTTTTTCCGTCACCTCCGGATTATCTCACTCCACCCTCGCTCAGCTTAACAAATATCCTGCGTTAACCCAATTCGAGAAGCGCACTCAAGTGCCAAAACCTTACATCGCCATTGGCGGTGTTGCCCTCATCGTAATCCTACACCTGGTGAATTCCCTAGCCGCACCCGTCTCCAATCTTGTCGGTTTCGTCATCCCGGCTTTCCTGTCCTTTAGAGCCATTGAGTCACCATCTCCGGGCGATGACGTTCAGTGGCTCACATATTGGATCGTTTTTGCCGCCTTCAATTTCGTCGAAAGTTTCGCCCTCCGCGTCGTGCTCTACTACTTCTCTTGGTACTTCCCTGTCAAGACCCTCTTCCTCCTTTGGCTCCAGTTACCCGCATTCAGAGTAAGTCGCCATGTTCGCTGGCCACAAACATAAATTGACACATCCATCTAGGGAGCGCAAACAGCCTATCTAGCTGTGTTAAAACCCGTGCTTTCCAATGTGCATTCTGGCCGAGTCGTTGTTCCCCCCTCCACGAACACCGAAGCGCATGAGTAAAATAGTGTCAGAGAGTTTCTATTTCGTTTTTCTACTACTCGTTTAGTGTTCCTTACCACTCGTATATGTTAGCGACTGGTCATCATAGACTACTATTTGTAACGACCGTGTTTTCCCCTTACATAACGGAGATACTGCTATGAAACATTTTCCACCCCTGCCCCGCGACGCCAATCAGAAGTGATCACTTTATCATTTATGGTCGTCTGACTACATGAGCGGCTTGCTCAGAAATCGTGAAAGCAACTTCCTGCACTTTTACAGCGGCCAAACAAGCACTGACCTCTAAACTTGGCCTATCGATCCCCCGTGCGCCCGGTCATGGCAGGTGATCTGATGGCCCGGATGCAGGCAGCCACAGCTTAAACGAATAGCCCGAAACCGTTCAAGAGAGATATCAATAGCTGGCTGCACGTCAAAACCTCATCAGCGTTCTCGGCACTATAATTGACACAAGCTGCAGCTCGCACAGCTCCACCATCATATTTCTACCCGTGCCCGACTCTCTTGATGTTTTCCGTTTCCTATGACTGATACTTCGGACAAAGACTTTACTGCGACTACAAGCACCTATGATTCACCAGGAGAGGAAATCTTCGTTCGCCGCCCAGGATTCATCAAGGCTTTGTATTATCATCCATTGACACAGGTCGGAAATCGTACAGCTCTCAAGTCCTTCACTGACGGGCGTCAGATATGACTATAGGTCATCATGTTGGCGGTTATATGCTTCATGTGTCCAGGTCAGTTTCTAACATGATAGGTTGGTTTCTACAAATTTAACAGCACATGAAGGCCTTTTCAATGCCTTGAATGGCCTTGGAGGGGCAGGCCAATTCAATACAAAGACGAGCGCCAACGCTAATGCCGCCCTGTATGCGACATTCACCCTGGGCGCATTCTTCGCAGGGTATGGCTAGGTATACTGGCCCGAGTTTGAACTTGTCGTCTAACAGCTACACCGGTCTTCAGATCAATTAATAACAAGCTTGGGTCTCGCTCGACATTATTTCTAGGAAGCTTAGGTTATGGTCTCTATATTGGCTCTTTCTTGTGACCCTCTGCACTTTCAGAGTTGTGAGCCTAGGCTGACTGTTGATCAGGGCATTCAATAAACATCGGAATGCGGCTCCTTTCGTGATATCCTCTGGTGTTATTCTAGGTTTTTGCGCTGCTATGCTATGGACCGCTCAAGGGTCGCTGATGTTATCATACCCCACGGAATCTCAAAAAGGAAAATTTATCGCTGTGTTTTGGTTGATCTTCAACATGGGCGCTGTGGTCGGCGCTAGCGTTTCCTTAGGACAAAACTTTCATTCAACAGTAAGTGCCTTCCACCACTACACGTCCGAAAATATTGATCAGGCTGCAAGGCAAACTCCGGTGAGCCATTCGTCCTCGGATGTACGATAAACTCAATCAATTAAACAGTTGGAAACGTTACCTACGTGAGCACTGCTTTCCCAGAAACTTTGTTATTATTGACGAAAACCCCATCCTAAGATCATTTTCCTCATCCTGACCCTGACAGCTGTACCAATACCGTTATTGATGGTGGACCCCACCAAAATGATAAGGACTGACGGGAGTTTCGTCACAGTTCCTCGACATCCATCATGGAAAGTTGAGTTCTACGGATTATGGGTGACCCTCAAGACAGATCCAATGATTTTACTGCTTTTCCCCATGTTTTTTGCGTCAAATTGGTTTTACACCTGGCGTAAGGCAATCTCTCATGTTTAGACCCTTTGCGTTTACAGACCCTTACAGAATTTAACGAATACAATGACGCCGTATTCAATATCCGGGCCCGTTCACTGAATAACGTCGTATACTGGATAGCGCAGATCATGGGATCTATCATTATCGGCTTTATCCTTGACCAGCGATGTATAAGCCGTCGGGTCAGAGCCTTCACCGGATGGTCAATTCTCGTTGTCATGGTTTTCACCGTACACATCTGGGCATATTTAACTCAGATGTAAGACTTACTACCTCAACCTCCCAAATGGTCATTCACAACATCTTTTTAGTGATTACACAAGGCAATCAGCTTTAAATGTTCCCGATGCAGAGAAGGTGGATATATTCTCCCCAGGTTATGGCATCAAAATTGTCTTCTATATTTTTTGTGGTTTCCTTGATTCTATGTGGCAAACGGGTGTATATTGGTTGATCGGAGCAATGTCCAATGACCCCGCAAAACTGGCGCATTTCATCGGCTTTTGTCAGTGATTTTTTTTCTTCCTGTATTAAAACAGCACCGGGTGACGCCCTTTTCTGGTACAGACAAATCTATTCAATCAGCGGGTGGAGCTGGCGTCTGGAGAGCAGATGGTGCAGGGACCCCGTAAGCGCATTGACTCGATGGATTTAATATACTGACGCAGGTCGAAGTTATTTTAATGTTTTCCTTTCAACATGGGCATTGCTGGCCGCGGGATTGGTATTTGCGTTCCCGATGATCTATCTTAGGGTGAAGGATTCGACGGAGTATCAAGATGAAGTTCTGTTTGTATCGCCTACATTCACTGGAACGACTACTAACGCATCGCCGCAGGGCGCGAATGGACGACCACGGACACATTATCGCCGAACCATCAAGGCGATATTAGATCGGTTTGAAAAGTTGTGTCCATATCGGACCTGCCTTTGTAATCTAGTGCTAGATAAGTTGTACCATCCCTCTTTACCTACTACCCATGATAAGGATAATAAAACATGTGACAGTCATCTTCGTTGTATAACCTTGTGTAGCCTGCTACATACACTATCCTTGCATGGAACGACCTTAACTTATTATGGGAATGTCATCAACGTCATTTAGATCAGGGTTGGCCCGAGACGCAAACCTTACTATTTTCTCCATATGGCGACCATCATAATTATGCAGAGGAACAAATGCACATCACGGGTTTCATGGTGGCAAATGATGAGTCTTGCTAGTTCTGCTGTAACCCTGTTGAACGCCGCGCGGCACGATGCTATGAATAGCTTCAAACCAAACCACATGTCCACACAGGAGCCGTCAGTAAACCAGATGCGTTAAACCTGGACGCTAGGTTGACGTATCATGAAATGGTTATCAAACCCGGTGAGGTGAGCATGTGAATCCTTGGTAGTGGTTGGGGAAAGAAGCTGACCATGATGAGATGGCACATGCCTTGCTAAGGCTTGCTTGCAGTGCCTCGCGCGCTGCTCTTACCGAACGACGGGCATGACCCCCCGACTATGATACGAGTCCATACATCCACAATGTCCAGATGCTATGATAAATTGAATGTGACAGCATGCTTCCTCCTGGTCGTGGGACTTTGATTGGGTACATAATTCCTGCACTAGCTTCCTGACGGTAGGTACTTGCCCCGTGCTGGTCGCCCCCAGACCAACTCTCTTCGCCTGACACAATGTCTGACGTCGTTGAGAAAGAGAAGGGATACAATAGCGACAGTGACTCCCAACAGCCCCGGTATGAGCGTCCAAAGGGCCTGAAAGGCCTTTATATGCATCCAGTGACGCAGGTTCGTATCCCAGTTACTCGCAAATGATTGCTTTTAACATGACGGCTAGGTGGTAATGCTTGCATTCATCTGTTTTATGTGTCCAGGTATCAGTTTTTTCTTTCCTTTTGCCTGTGACCCAGATTTAGCTTTCCCGAGGTCTTTTCAACGCGGTCAACGGTCTGGGCGGAGGCGGTCAACTCGATGAAACCACAAGCGCGAACTCCAACACCGCGTTGTATGCGACGTTTTCCGTTTGCGCTTTTTTCGCAGGGTATGTTCTGAACCTGACTTCAGGTTCTTCACTTTACGTATATTATAGTTCAATCAACAACAAGTTGGGATCCAGGGTCACACTACTTCTAGGAAGCATCGGATACTGCCTCTACATTGGATCTTATCTGTAAGTCTTGTCAACTTGGAAAGAGAATATCTGGCAAACAAATGGCCCAGTGCTCTGAACATTCATCCCGCCACCGCCAAAGGATTCGCCATTGCTTCAGGCGCGATTCTCGGCATATGTGCCGGACTTCTTTGGACAGCACAAGGCTCATTGATGATGGCCTACCCGACTGAAGCACAGAAAGGCAGATTTATCAGTATTTTCTGGTCCATTTTCAATCTGGGTGCGGTTGTGGGTGCTGCTGTCGCATTAGGCCAAAATATTCACTCAAAGGTGCGCCGCAATAATCGTGCTCGGCAACCTAATTCAACGAATCCATCACCTCTAGGCCAATCAAGGTATACCTAAGCTTAACTTTCGTATGAACGTTTTGACTAAACATCTCATATCTCAGTTGGTAATAGCACCTATGTATATTTCATTTTTTGACTGTTCGACTGGTGTCTGATCTTTTCGCAGATTGCTTTCATTATTTTAACTGGGATCGGAGTAACGATTCCATTGTTTATGGCCGATCCTGAGAAGATGATTAGGACCGACGGCACGAAGGTCGTCATTCGACGTCACCCGTCCTGGAAGACCGAAATATACAATTTGTGGGTGGCTTTGAGGACTGATCCAATGATTATTCTTCTATTTCCCATGTTCTTGGCTTCGAACTGGTTCTATACGTGGCGTAAGCAAACTACTCACATTATGATTATGCCTGTTCACTGAACCTACAGAGTTCAATGAGTATAATGGTGCAATATTTAGCATCAGTGCACGTTCGCTGAATAATCTCGTTTATTGGATTGCCCAAATCATTGGCTCCGTAGCCATAGGTTTTGTTCTTGATCAGAAGGGCATAAGGCGTCGGGCGCGTGCCTTCATCGGTATCGGTATATTAACGGCATTGGTTTTCTTGGTACATATCTGGGCATATTTCTACCAGAGGTGCGGTTCAAAAATCGTTGACTTCTTTAACTGAGACCCTTCCTCCAGACAATACACGAGGCAGTCGGCTGCTGCTAATACGACAAACCGAATTACAATCGGAGACAATGGTTATGTGGGCCGAATCATGCTATATATTTTCTGCGGGATATTGGATGCTGTATGGCAAACAACGACCTATTGGCTTATGGGCGCCATGTCAAATGATCCCGCTAAGCTAGCTCACTTCGCCGGTTTCTGTACGTCTCCTTGTTAATTACAGCCCTTACACATGTTTTTGACAGCCTCCATCTCCAGATAAATCTATTCAGTCAGCGGGTGCTGCTGGAATGTGGGCCGCGGATGCGCGTGGAAGACCGTGAGTTCACAAACACTGAAGTTACTTTAACTTCATGTCTCTCTGCAGATACATAAATATATTCATCTCTACTTGGGTTCTTCTCGTGGCCGGTATTATTTTCGCCTTACCTATGGTTTATTTTCGAGTCAAGGATCACACAGATGAAGCTTCGTATGTACCCTCCAGCTCTTTGTCGTCATATATTTACAGTCACTCTAGGACCCCGGATGACCACGATCATGTTTTACCGACTGAAGGCGCAGTAACGAAAGATTGATGTGTATTATTAAAGTACTTTGTTGATTTTCACTCCCAAATCATTGTAAATTTGTAAATGTTGACATTTTGAGTATGATAAATCAGTGAACACTACTAACGAGCCGCTGGAGCGCTGACACGAACCTTGCGCCCGATTTCTTTATATAAAACCGTTTAAATCTGAAATCTAAGTAGAGGAGGATGAAGAGAAAAACCAAGTCAGCATCTTATCTTATCGCTAAATGTTTCCCACGTTTTGCAGAATTTACCATGAGAGTGACCTCGCGGGGCATGGCACATCGCATGCGATTGTTTGTCCAAAAGTCACTGCAGACAGACATTCTTACTTTTCATCGATTATCGCGATGTCCGATCCTACCACGCAATCTAATTACCTGAAAATTGCCTCAGAAAACATTTCCTTTGACTGGAAGTTGGATTTTGAGAAGCAGACAATATCTGGCACAGTAACTCACACCTTGAGAGCAAATGAAGACGGCGTTCAAGATGTGATGTGAGTTTGTATTTATTCCTGACCTACGTCTAACACCACGTCTTAAATAAATCGCGCATGATTGTGTAGATTCGATACTTTTGATCTTGAAATCGAAGTCATACAGATCGCGGGAACGATCGTACCTGTTAGTTGAAGATGCATTACTGCTGAGGCATTCATGTTATTCACAATCTTCCAATCAGCACGAATTGAAGCCAAAGGACAATGTCATGGGCTCTGCATTATGCATTCCTTTGCCTAAAAAATTAAACTTGGGGGAGACCATTGTTATCACTGTGCGTTACAGAACCAGTCCAGAGTCCACGGCTCTCCAGTGGCTCGACAAAGAGTGAGTATGTGTCTACTTACACATATATACATTGACCTTCGGCTTTGTAGACAAACGCAAGGCAAAAAGCATCCTTATTTGTTCAGTCAATGCCAGCCCATTTATGCCAGGTCGTTAGCACCATTGCAAGGTTGGTATATGTTAATTAAATTAGCGATGCTAATTCCCCATCATAAGATACTCCATCTATAAAGACTGTGCGTCACTTGTTCAACTTGACTTTGAGAGACTAACACCTACCGCTACCTAGACATATACGGCCCAAGTCGTTTCTGTCCTTCCTGTCCTCCTTTCCGCTATTCGGAGATCGCCACCATCTGACGGACCCTCTCACGGTGGACGGACGATAGGAAAAGATCCAGTCACGTATACATATGAACAGGTGATCCCCTCTCCATCTACTATCGAGCTCAGATCTCATTATGTTAATCCAAGCCAATACCTATTCCATCGTACTTGATTGCAATAGCCGCTGGCAACGTTGTCTACAAGCCTTTTCCTGCAGTAGAAGGCAAACAATGGACAAGTGGTGTATGGGCAGAACCCGAATTGATCCAAAGTGCATATGCAGAATTTAGCGAAGACACTACGAGGTAATCGCTATTATCCTCATCCCCTGGCTCATCTCGAACATTGGCAGATTTTTGGCAGAAGAAGAAAAGATTGTTACACCGTACCGATTTGGTGTGTACGATCTCCTCGTTCTCCCTCCTTCATTCCCTTACGGCGGGATGGTGAGTTCATATAAACTGTCATCCTTCTTCTAACGAATGTATGGGCAACAGGAAAATGCGTGCTTATCCTTCCTGACACCTAGTAATCCATTCTCACACTTGCTCAACCGAAACGCTGACTCCCAACTAGCCTTGCTTACGGGCGATAGGGCCCTTGTGGATGTCGTTGTGCATGAGCTAACGCACTCCTGGTTTGGCAACGGCATCACGTAGGCTTCATATGTACCTTCAAGTAAGGCTGAAGTCTGATCCTGTTTACAGCCATGCCAACGCAAGTCATTTCTGGCTTAACGAGGGATGGACGACTTACATGGAACGAGTTCTCCAACAATTTCTTCATTCGCCGGCTCACCGCGCATTCTCATACTTGATCGGCTCGAAGGAACTCTACGATGCTCTTACAGAATCTGTCAACAGACCAAAATATCAACGACTAGTTATTGATTTCGAAAAAGGAGAAGACCCCGATGACGCATACAGCAGTGTTCCGTACGAGAAAGGCGCAAACTTTTTGCTTTATCTAGGTAAGTTCTAACTAGCTAGAAATCTGCAAATAAATTTCTCCAATAGAGCAACAGCTGGGTGGCCTGGACGTATTCCTACCCTATGTAAAAGACTATGTCACCACCTTTATGGGGAAAAGTATCGTCACAGATCAGTGGAAGAGCCACCTATACAAGTACTTTAGGGAGCATGGCGACGATGACAAGATAAAGGTGCTCGACAGTGTTGACTGGAATGTGAGTTTAGGTTTGGTTCTTATCGAATTCTTACTGATGATAATTTTTTTCGTCAGGCGTGGCTGCACGGAGAAGGGCTAGAGCTTCCTGTAAAACTGGAATATGACACGAGTTTAGCTGAAAAGGCGTATGCCCTTGCAGACCGCTGGGATACTTCAAGAACCATTCACGACGTCTCTCAGCTAGACTTTAAGGAATCTGACCTTGAAGATCTCGATACTAACCAGATCAGTTAGTACCGTCTTTCTGTAATTCGAAGATACGATGCTGATCAACAGCAGTTGCGTTCCTTGGACGATTGCAAACTTTCCCTGCGCTTCCTGGCTCGCACCTCGAATACCTCGCAAAGGTCTATCATTTTTCAATGACCCCTAACGCAGAAATTCGTCTGCGCTTCTATTCACTTGTTCTCAAGGACCCTAAAGCGCCTGCGACTCAAACATTTGCGATCGAAGCCGCGAAATGGGTGACTGGTGAAGACAGAAGTGGGGTTATTAAAGGTCGCATGAAGTTCTGCAGACCTGTCCTAAGAGCCGTCGGTAAAGTGGACATCAATCTGGCAAGGTCTATGTTCGAAAAGAAGAAAAATGCTTTCCATCCCATCGCGCGGAAACTGATTGAGAAGGTATTATTTCTACAACTTCGCATTGACAGCTACTAATTGAAAACTCTCTAGGATTTGGGTATGGCATGAAATTGTTTCTCTTTTACAATTAGTGCAATACGACGTCAACTGTGCGTACGATAGGTGATGATGTCGGATATCTTTGTTACGTTACTTAAATCCACCCCAAATGTCATCAAACAAATCATCCTTCTTGACAGTCGGTGCCACGCTTGCCATGCGCGGTTGGTTTCCGAATAGGTCTTGTGAGGGTTGGTTCTGCGAAGCACCCCAAACCTCATTTGTATTGAACAAACTGGATGGTTGAGGCTGTAGCGATGCCGTTCCGGGCGTGCCCCACAAATTTGATTGGGAAGATGTGTTAGCAGGTCCTCCAGTCCAGCCAGAGCTTGTGCCCCAAGCGCCAACACCCGTCGATCCTATCATGCTCGTTGGCTGCACCTGGTGATTAACAGCAGCATTTGTAGCCCACGGTGAAGCCACGGCGGATTGCGACGAAAAGGTGCTGTATATGGGGGTAGCCGTAGATGCTGCTGCAGCGCTTCGAGTAGAAAAAAGCGATAAGATGTCCTGCTTGACATTCTTTTTGGATTGTGCAGAGCTTAGGACATCATTCATTTGAGCAGGTGCGGCGGGGGCATGGAAATCAAGGCTGAATAAATCGTTATTCGCCGGCATGGCAGGTTTAGCCTCTTGCACTGGGATTGGAGTAGAATTAGATTGGCCAGCTGGAGCAGCACTGACGAAATTAGATGAGAGAAGTTGATGTGCTTGCGGTAGACGTGTTGTGGTGACCGGTGGCGCGGGTTTGGCGCTACTTATACTGCCCGTAGTCGCATGAGACGGGCGAGGCGGTGAGGCGACTTCTCTTGACGAAGGTGCGCTCTCAGGGTTACTGGCAGTAGATGACCCCTGCTCCAATGCCGAAGGATCCGCAGGGGGAGACCCGTCCATCGCCCACCTCCGAGATTCATATTTTGACCTGATGAATGATTCCATTTTACTGTACATGCGTCAGTCTCCTGGTTCGTGGTTACACGAGGCACATACTGTTCTGGTGGCATATGCCCCGATTTCAAATGTGCCTCCCAATATAAATTGGCCCGGCGGTTGCCCCATTTCTGAATGGACTGTTGAGGAATTATTGAGTTCAGTTTGCAAACGTCCCTTTGGATAAGGAACCTACCCCCATCTGTTCGGGAGTCCAGACGTCAAGGTCGACCGACTTGACTTTACTGATATGCGTGCCCATGCCTCGATGAATTCCGGAGCAACGGATGCATAGAAATACGCCACTAGATGCAGCGTTATTTACGACCTGAGCAACGGGCCGAGAAGCTCACATGTTCCATGAGGCCCATCGAGGATCTGACGACGGGCGCAGTCAACATGCATCCAGCCGAAAAGACTCTTTCCTTAACACACCATTCCGTTTGCAGTCGGCGCATGCCTTGTTCTCTGGCTTCTTCAACAACTCGCGAAGGGTACGAGTGTGTCTTTCGCTTGTGGCTTTGTCCTGGCGTGACATGAGGTACAAATGTAAGAGTGATTGATTTATTTGGCGATGGAATTGATTTATGTACATCACAAACCCAAAACGCTTCCAGTACATTGTACCGTAATCTCATATTATCGTAATAGAAACGGTGTAGAAGTGCAGTAGATAATTATCACAGTATGCACAATGGTAGGATGATGACAGGGAAGGGAGCGAAAAGGTTATCGTGGGCCCTTGGCTTAGTCGAGGATAAAGCGTCCTGTGCCGGAGAAAACAGCTAGAAGAGCATAACAAATAAACATGGCTTGAAAGGAATGTCATTATTGAGTTGTTTTAGAGAGACAGTGACTGGTTGAGATGAAAAAGAAAAAAAAGAAAAAGTATTGTGCTGTTGCAGACTGGATATACTTAAATGTCCGTCCGGAGACAAATGCGGAACGAATGGGAATGAGTATGCTTCGAGCGCACAGATACAAACGTTAAAGAGCGTGCAAAAATTCACCGATGACAGAAGGCGAAGGTGACGAAGTGGAGCGTCGCCAGTCACTGACTTGCGATATAGTAGGGGATCATGTGAGGGGGTATACGTTTTAAGACCGGAGCTAGTATAATTTCGTGAAGCTCAAAGCGGAGGGATAGTCCTTATACAAAGAATTGTGTGCTAACGTTCACCGTCAGCTATAACCCGCGCGGATATACACAAAACACGTACTGAATGCGGCTAGCAGCGTGTACTTCCATTTCTTCCATTTTGTACGAGTTGAGCTCCTCCTTGATTCTTTGCGCTAAGACGGGTGTTAACCGACTCCACGTCGCGGGCTCACTTCTGCGGTCGTATACTGCGGATGAGAACGTATCATACACGGACAGATTGTTGGCAAAAGCAAGTCGTTTCGCAGGTGAGGTGGCCGATCTGTGGGGAATAGAAGGTGATGACGAAGCCATGGTGAGTGATAAGGTAGGTGCAGACGAATTTAGGGCAGGATGTTGGAATATAGATTTTTCTGAGGGGTGAGGAACCACAAGAGGTAAATCAGAGAATTTCTTGGACGAATCGGAAGACAAGGCCGTTGGAGGTGAGGATACGAGTGACGGAGGTTGCAAGCTGGACGAAGGACTAGCATTGCCATGCCCCGAGGAATGTGCATTGTGTCTATGGAGCCCATCGATATGGTCAGGGTCTGGTGAGGGTATACGAGCTAGTGGTCCTAACTCTGAAGGAGGCCCAGGATGAGAATTGTATGAATTTGAACGAGCGCGAACTTGCGCGGGTTGGTCAGTATGGTAAGCCTCCTGGTCATATTTGCCAGGATCTGCGAAATGAACAGGTCAGAACATATGGCACGAGATAGGCAATAGGGGATGGCACTTTTTAGGATGCCTTTAGAAGGCCTCTTGGTACGCTCCAGGCTCCTCCGAACACCCACCGCCCATGGTTCCACATCTGTTTCTATATGTGTCGATTCCATTGCGGCTCTGATAGTCAAGTCTTCTTCACCGTCTGGATCCACGTCCCAGTCCTCGTCGTCGTCCCACCCATCCATACTGAAATTTCCGGGTTCGTTAGGATTGTAATGGCCATCGTCGCTGTCCTCCTCGTCATCTTCGACGAGAACCTTCGTGCCATCTTCGTTCACCTTTACTTCGCCAGGCTTGACAGGGGAAGAAGATTGCCTGGTAGTGGTACCCCTCTCCCAGGCAGGTACACCGCTCATACCATTGACTTGCGGGCTTTCCGTGACGGCAGCGGCAGTAGCAGCAGCGACTTGAGCCTCCTGCTGAGCCTTGGCTTTGGCTGCTGCCTCGGCATTACTCTTGAGAGTATGCTGTCGGGCAAGCTTGGCCGCTGGACTGAGACCTTGCAGATCAGCGGCCCAATCGCCGTTGCTGATTCTGTCTAGCTCCGCCGTAACATGAGACACACTGGCTTCACTTGCCCCAGCTTTTGCGCTGCTAATCTTCTTGTCCTTCTTCCCTTTCTTGTCCCCGTCCTTGTCCTTTTCTTTTTCCTTATCCTTATCCTTATCCTTATCCTTGAAGAGGGACGTAATACCGGCCAAGGAATTGCGACGTGCCAATTTTCCCATCGAGCCGAGCTTGCGTATCATCACACTAGCGCTGCTCACAGTGGAAGAAAGCGAAATGTTGTCTGTGCTAGCATTGATGCGCGAGTTGAACAGAGACGCTGTTCTACTCTTTTTCTTTGCCTGAACGGTAGCCGTGGAAGCACCGTCGTCAACACCGCTATCCATTTCTCCGCTACTGCCGGGTTTCCCGTCTACAGGGTTGTTGACAGGCGCAGGGGACTTTGATTTCAGCTTACTATTGGAAGCCTTGGACGACTCTGGCGTCTCGTCCTCGCGAAGAACATTAAAGGACAGCGCCCGGCGCAGTCGCCCCTTGAGCCCACCGCTCCTACTCGAGGAGGCTTGTGACGATTCGAGCATCGTAGCCAGATCACTATCATCCCGCGACATCCTCTTATCGGCAGCAGTAAAATTTCCTTGGGATAGTGGCGAAGGTCGCGCAGGACGTGGTGTCGCAGTTGCACCCGAAATAGCAACGGCCGACGTGGACGTAGTTGACGTTGTCGTCGCCGACATCGTCGGTGCCAGAGCTGGAGGACGCGAAGACGTTGTTGTTGTTGCCGTTGACCCCGATGACGAGGACGAGGTGTTTCGATGGTGTGGAATACGAAGTGGACTAGACCCAGAGGATGTGGCAGATGATGGCGTGTTCCTTGACGGTACGGAGCCATTAGGCCGGCTTCGGGCACTTCCGTTAGCAGAAGGCGAGTTGTGGGAACTGTGCACACTCTGATTGCTGCTGGTGCGCTGACGTTGACTTGACGTCGAACTGATGGATGATGTAGATCCTGTAGCATCAGGACGCGCATAGGGCGGAAAGGGACTAAGATTGGTACTAGGCCGCCTATCCGACGTATCCGACGCGTGTGTATTTTGGCGATTCGGCCTGCGATATGGATGAAAACCGGCGTAGGGGCCATTCTGGGACGGCTGCTGTTGCTGAGGCCCTTGAGGGTGATCACCGGAAGGGGAACGAGGGGGTGGAGTGCCACTTGGAAAAGGATTAAAGGGAGCCTGATTCTGGGGGAAATAGTCATTAGAGGAAGAAGAATTTGAAGCGGTCCGGTGCTGCGGAGGCTGCATTGGAGGGAAACCGGGTTGGGCATTAAACATCATTCGCTGGTAAGCCCACTGTGCAGCGAACTGGGCATTTGCGGGGTCGAAGTAAGGAAACTGGTGGGGTATTGGGGTAGCGAAGGGCTGGGACGACTGTTGATGATGAGGGTTTTGAAAGTGAGAAGGATAAAAGGGGGCGGCGGCAATGGAGGGCGTCCATCCGCCTTGAGGTTGCTGTTGCAAGGGATAGGTGTATGCCGGGAGTTGCTGTTGGAGTTGTGGAAGGGGCGTTGAGTGGTCGTTAGCAGGTGAACGCTGCCTGGGGTTTGTTGTCGATGAGACGTCCATTTTGCGCCAGTCGTTGGGCACGAGAACGGCCATGAGACAACTTTGAAGCCGCAGCAATTAATGGCCGGCGGTGTTCTGAAATTCACGAATGAGAGACGCCGTCAAAGAATGATAAAAAGACGCACCTTTGAGAACACGGGCACCGGCGGGGCGTCGCTTGGTTGCAATCAACCTTTTTAATTAATTATTTTATTTTATTTTCAGAACACGTGTATCAACCGCACTAGCGCGTTCTGAACGCCCGTCCCCGCCCACCGCCCCCGCTCGACCGACATCCCTTCCGGCACCCCGCCCGCCCCCGCACCGCTTCCTCCGATCATCTCCGCTACAGCTCGCCCGCTCAGCCAACAGTGCGTCATCCCTTCCCCAGAATATCCCGCCGCAATCCACTCCCCTGTCTCTGCGTCACCGCGCGCCCGTCCAGAGATCCACTCCGGCGCTCGTCCGACCCACGGCTTGCCGTCCATCGACATCCCCAAAATTCCACTCCACGCCCTCTTGACATCCGCTTGCATGCGCGCTCCAAAGTAGCTATTCAACGCACCATCAAGGTATCGGTCCGTGTCCACATTCCACGAACTATCGTCCGCGTTCCCCATATCTTCTACACAGCTCTTATGTCTCAGCGCACCTCCTCCGAACATCAGTTCGCCTGACGGCGACGGGTATCTGCTCCCCACCAATGCCGTCGGCTGTTGCGTCAGATAATCGAACGCGTACATTGTATCTTTCGGGTAGAAAACAAACGAACGCGTGCCGGCCCACTCCAGTCCCGCGCTCGGGATCTGCGCGTTCACCACGCCGCGGAAAGGAACGATCTTTTCCCTCATACCCGGCAGAAGATGAGACGCCCATGCATTCGTCGCATGAACGACATGCCGCGTCTCTATTGTCCCGCGGGGCGTCGCAACTTCGTAACCCCCTCCGGGAGAAGCTTTGATAGCCGTGCATGGCGTATGCGTAAAGAGTAAGAAACTGGACCCACGTCAGCCACAACGAATAACTTTTGCCAATTTTTACCTCACTTTTCCGGATGCGCCTTCAGTAGACGCTCCAATATACCTGTCGCGAACCGATACGGATGCAACGCCCCTCCACGCGTAGACAAGCATCCAACCGTTTTCTCGTCCAATTCAAATCGCTACCGTAAACATATCCCACGTCAGATCGTCATTACCACATGTATCATTCATAATTACTTACGCTGATAGCCTCGCTGGCCTCGTGTACTTGAAATGATGACCCCTCAGATGGCATATCTTTTTGGTACTCAGCCAACATAGCCTTGGCCTCTCCGTAGAGGCCTTCATGGTGAAACACGTCAAATGCTTGCACCTCGCGGCATTGTGATTCATCCGTCAAATTCTCTTCCGCAGCAACCTTGAGTATCTCAGGCAGATGTGCCAGGCGAAACCGGATAATCTCCTTGGCAACCCCTATCCCATGCTCTTCCTTCAACTCTCTATATTCGGTATAGAGCAGAGGCGCGATATGTCCTCCATTCCTTGACATGCATGAATGTCAATCAAACTTACTCTCCATATCCATCGACTTACCTTCCTGTTGCACCTGAACACGCCCCCCTCGCCTCCAACATCACTACTTTTAGCTCTTTGTTGTTTTTCATTATTGTCCTTGCGAACGCCGTCCCTGTCATACCACTTCCAAGTACAACAATGTCAGCCCGCTCGGGTAACTGTACCGTTCCATCCGAACCATGGTCGGATATTGGCGACGGCGGTATTTGCCAATGTGAATTCGATGGATTTGAAACTGGTATACCCGGTGATTGCTCCAGTCGCTTAAATAGCGAGTTTGTGGTCGGTGAAAACACCCGCAAGACGCCAATGACAGTTTTCACTATGAGGAGCAGAATTCTGCGAGAAAGATTACGAACAGTGCTCATGGCAGCTTACATGTATATCTTAGTAATCATTACGTACTCTGAAGAAGTATATGGGCAATGTCCTTTTGGAATCGTCCGATGTAGTCCAACAAATCCTCTTCTGGTAAAGCTGAGTGATCCAGTGCCTGACCTAGCTGTGTTCGGAGCTGTCGTCCATCAGGTCAGGACTAACGCTCAAAAAACTGGAGGGATTTTTTACTCGTAGCAATGCTTTCCTCCTTGCTGATATTTTTCCACTTTCACTTTCCCCTTGGCGCTTTGCATGCAATGCCGTCAGTTTTTCAGCCATTTTCCTTCCTTCCGTTAGAACATCTTCAGGGAGATCAGCGAGACGCGCAAGTTCAAGTCCTATCGGAATTAAGTTATTCAGCACACCTTGGCAGGTGTAAACTACCGTAATGTTCCATATCATCTGAAACTCCGTCAACGATTCTGTAAGTACATGGCGAAGCTGAGCTGGCGACCGAACGATCAAGGGGCTGTAACCTACTTATATTGGAATGTCATCCCCAAGTTTGATTTACTCGTGTTCGAACGCTTCAGGGATTGATTGGACGATCATCAACCATCAAAACACGTCAGAAAACGTCGAACCTGAACGGCCAAATGCAAGCTAAAGTGTAGTTTCCAATGTTACTTCTATATTCTTTAATTACGGCGATGACTCACTTGATCACGTTTGGCTTTCGTGATAGTGTTGTTGCCAGCTCAGGAAAATGGCTTCTTTATCTTTAATAGATAATGAAACCCAGCAGTCGTAAACTTACGTAGCAAAAAAGACAAATGGCTGGATGACAATCAAACCGATATATATGTACATGGCCTTGTTACGAACCTTGAGAGCAATCAGACCCTCCGCGATGGCATGGCAGATTCCCAGTCCCTCTATCGGAGAAGTTCCCCTGCCTAATTCATCGACCAACACGAGGGAGCGCGGAGTGGCGAGGCCTGCTCAGTCATCAATTTATGCAACAATGAACATCTGTTAGTTGACAAACTCAAGATCATGGCAGATGACGCCATTTCGCTTGCAAACGTGCTCAAACTCCTTTCGAGGTCATCATCATTAGACAGGCGAGTTAATAATGCATCGTGAATTCTACAATAACAATATCAATCACTTGCTATAAGACATATCTTTGATACTCGCCGAAAACTCGCATATTCTGCGGGTACAAAGCATCCGCACATGGCCAGAATTGTTAAAAGTGCTACCTGTCGTAGATACGTACTTTTTCCTATGATATGTGAGCGCTGTTACGCGTATGACATAGAACGTCCTACCTGACATGCTATATTGCCACATATCAACGAGTTGAACATGGGTACAAGGATAATAATGACAGACTTTGGACCTTGTATTATTTGAAAGGTGGACGAATCGTCGCAATATACATCATTTGAAACAACGGTTCCCGCTGACTGCACAATCTCAAGGATAGGGTGTCGACCCGACTTTATTGCTAAGGTTCCGGTGAACTCGGGGCGAACTGTCGCAATGCTAAGACACTATAGCCGATATGCTGAGAGAACACACCATAGCGTCGCACTTCAACGGAAACGCAGGCGGACATAAATACGTTCTTCTGTCTTATTCATCGTCAACTCACTTATCGATGTATGCGAAAAGGACCATAACATGTCCACCAGCGCGACCTGCAGTAGAATATCACTATATTTGCCTTTAACAACGTCAAATAACGCACTGCTTCGGAGAATTTGTACAATGCGCCGACATCTGCAAGTATCTCTGCGACGATGTCTAGTATGATCCTAAACAATAACTTGACACTGCCCGAACAGGTAATACTAAGCGTACTTGTCGCTGAGTATTAGCGTTTCATCAAGTGCATCTTTCATTCGAGCGTTAAGTTTCTTCTGCTCGCGCCGAAAGTCAAACACTATCAAATGGCGTAAGGTAGGGCTTACCAGCTCCATGCTCGAGAATAGGAATTTTCCCTTCTTTGTGATAACATTAATGAAACCCCTGGGCAATTCTCCGCCCGCAGATTCCAAATCAGACTTCTTCAACGTGAACATGAAGCCAGTGTCTTGATACAAGAGCGAAAGGGGTAGATTATGTTCGTCAGAAAGCCTGCAGTTGAGCTGAAAGATGTCGCTTATGTTCTCTTTGTATGTTTCTCGTGCAACGTCCAACAAGGGATTGCGGTTAGCCTGCAGTTATATTGATTGAGAACTCAATTTACTAACGCGTTATCTTACCCGGATGGCGTATACTCTGGCGTTGACAGCACCAATACCACCCTGATAGAAGAATAACCTCAGCTTAGGTCGCATAACGGGGGTGCAACTCGACTTTGGAAGGCAAACTATCCTCATTCAAGTTATCGCATATGGTCTTTTCAATTCTGTCCAGCCGCTCGTCGGAAAGCATCTGCATGATTGAGTCTCGCACAGCTAGTATAGACCCATCATACCTCATGTATGTATATCAGCAGTGACGATCTGCTTCCAACTAGTGCACGACGCAACAAAGGTAAACCGCGCACTATGTTCCGCAGGTTGAGCATTTGTGCAACATGCTGAGACGCTGGCTTCGCAGTATTTGAAATCCGCGCTTCCGAAGACGCCAGCTATATTCCCCTGTATATCAGCAAGCTGGCAAAGAAGGCCAGACTCACCGAAACGATTAACTTGTCAAAGTCTAACTTAACCAATCCCTTGAGTGCACTTCTTACTTCAGTGAACCTATCCTCCGAGTTGACTAGTTCTTTCAAAGGTATATGCCGCATATTTCTAAATCATGCAGTGTCATGCTTACCTTCCACCACATCCAGTCTGGCATCGATCGCGCGCTGCACTGTGGACTTGTGAATTAAGAGTGCTGCATAGTAAAGGAAATAATACTGGTCAAAGGCGACAACAGACTGACTCTTAGCAGCCGAGCACCCATCGGTGTGAATGTGTGATTCAAAGCGCTAGTTTATATTTAAGGTTGATAACTATCTTCGATGATGTTCAGCCTACCCAAATAACGAATGGGTGGACTTCTGATGCACGATATTTCCCACCAGCTCTAGGTTTCTTACTGATTCTGGGTCAATCAACATTGTGCCGTCTACGGGAACGTATCGTATGCGCAGCGAACCAGCGGCAAAACGCATGTTAAGCTTTGCCTCTGCGTGCTTGAACAGTGCGCAGACTGCAGAAAGGGCGTAATATCTGTGAGAAACTAGTGAGTGAGAATAGGATAGGACATCAGTGTCTTCTGACTTGTTGGAGACAGCGAGAACTGTTCCAGCGCGTTCTTCGTCATCTACGGACAACTGCATTACAAATTCAAGGCCTTTGAAAGCGCGGTAAACTGTTATATGCGCATTATCTATGCAAAAAAAGAAAAGAAAATACCCGCAGCATCGTTCCAATACTTCCTGCCAACGGGCTCAAGGGCCACGCCAGGAAACTCTTCTCGGATGTACTCCACCAACATGGATGTGGAGGAGGAGCGCTTTCCGCCCGAAACGAAGGCGCCGTCTGCGACGGATAAAAAAGTATCTGGAACAAGAACGGCGCAAGGTGCGTGTAGATGCATTTGATGAAGCGTCTTCACGTAAGTCTGACAATCTGCCAACTGCCCGAATTCAGTGATCAATCAAGATATATGCGCTGGCTGCAGACTTGAACAAGTGTGACATATCCAGTGTCTTTGTCGAGGCTAGCGACGCCAACCTCCCGTGCAACGCCACGACCTTCAAATACAGCGACGATGTGATTTCCATCATATCTGGTCGACGCTGCCGTAGTCGGACGCGCTGTTGCTGGACGTGATTGTGCAGTGTAAGGACGGGCACTAACAGTGGGGGTCATGTGGAAAGAGTAAAGTTTATGCAAGTTTAGCTTCCTTAATTAGGTTATGGAATTTCCTATTCTGCGAACGTACCAGTCAACCAACGTCCATATCTACTTCCTCGGGAATGTGTTCCCCCTTTCCAACGTAGCAACCTAGTTCTGCGTTCCAGATGTACTCATGTTCCAGCACTTCCGTCAGTACCTTAAAAGCCCTCACATCCGCGTATGGCACACCCGTTCTTGGATCTAGATACATGGCTTGTTTTCCCGTTATAGGGCATATATGCTTCGGTCGTGCTGTCATAATTCATCAGATTGAAACAAGATATTTTAGAAGTTTAAACGTACACATAGGTCTCCCTTTTCCAACATAAACCTTTACTTCATCCCACCGCACATGTTCGCCAAACATAGCCTTCATGGTTTCTGTCCAGTTCGCTTTGCGTACTCCCTCATTTTGATCCAATTCATGGATAACGTAATTCTTTGCAACAGTCTCTAATTTTTCAATCGGTTGCGGTTGTTGAGACTGAGGGATTGCACCAAGTTGTGCTTGCATTACAGCAGACGGAGGAGCAACCGTTGCGCTAGATGCTGGCGTCGATGCCGGCTGAACAATAGCAGGAGCTACTTGTTGGGACATAGAAGACTGAGCTTGGGTATCATCCGTTGTGCCAGAAGTACTCTTTGCATATAGTCCTTGGCTGTAGGCTTGGTGATATCGTAGATAGTCACTATATGCGGATCCAGGACGGTACGCGTATGAGTAGGGATAACCAAAGGCTGGGCCTGCAAAATTTGGATATGAAAGAGAATTGCTCGTCGTAGTCGAATGTGGAGGCGGAGCAGGAGCAGGAGCAGGAGGCTGGATGATGACTTTGACTTCTTCACGGCGGCTTACCCACCGTATGAGTGGTCCTGCTATTGCTGTCTTGGTTACCCTTGCACGTTTCCGCTTTTCTTCTTCCAACCGTAAGTAGTCCCTATGTTCCACAAGATTCCCCTCTTCATTATCCAAAGCCCTTGCAATGAGCTCGCCTTGAGTAAGCAATTTCTTGCTGATCTTCGCCTTTTTGGGGGTTGCTGCCTGTAAAAGTCGATAAATGAACCGTGGAGAGCAAAAGTGATGATATCTCGCCTTTTTCTTCTCAGAGGACTTCAATCGTTTGACAGTTTCAACGGTATTTTGCACTGTATGTGTCCTTTTACTGTGCCTGATCTTCAGCTGATTCAAAACGGCATTATCCCCCTCTCCTCCTACTGCAATCGTGCCATCCGTAACAATCACTTCACCCGTTTCGGCATTTATAGTCAAGCCCAGGGAAACACGTCTTTTCGGCTTCGATTTTTGATACGTCTTGTCGCTAATGGCAGCATCAGGATTAAATGTCACCCGTAGACGTGCGTCCGCTGCGGCAGTGATCCTCTCCAATTTAGATTTCGCTTGCTAGGAGGATGCCCCTTAGCCATGAACCGTCCCAAGAGATGGCTCGCGCGCGTACCTTCCTAACCCGCCTCTCTTCATCCTGCACCTCTTTATCACCTGCAGCCACCTGGGGTGCAGCTTCTTCGTCCGTGCTTTCAAAGTCGGATTCGAAAATGTCTTCCTCCTCTTCACGAAAATGAGTGCTTCGTATCTGGGATTAGATGGAATCATACCCTTGACATCTACAAACTCCACATCGTCATCTAAGTCTTGCTCTATCGACATTTCAGCCAGGGCTGCCTGCATCCTGTCATGCATAAGGGGTCAACTATTGTTTCTTTTAGGTAGACATACCTGTTCCCAGCTGTGCTCCTTCTTGAGCGTCTTGCGACGAAATTCTCTTCATCTGACATGATTGTGGTCGGGAGCCAAACCCGGTCCGAGGCAGACTGAGATAAACAGAGTCAAGCAACGGAGAAAGAATCGTCACAATGGTCCGCAAGGCAAAGCTCGCTGCTTTGGGTCCGTCAAAACTGTCCCAAGTACTCGTAAAGCTCAATGCACAACCAAGGCTAACTTTAAACACCCTCAAAAGCCTTAGACTCTCTTACGCTTTCCGGAATGACCACTTTGGTGCACGGTATGGCGTTGCGAGCTCGTAGCGTGTCCGCAACGTTCAATGTTCATTTTACAGGCATTTTGTGAAAGATTACCTACCTAAAATACGCTATGCAAATCCTACTCTCGATATTCAGGTCGAGAAGGCCCGCAAAACGCCCCAAGAGGCATGGCGGCCTGCAATGGAGGTTGAATTCAGTATGTCTTTCCCTCACGGCATCCATGCACCTTTAAGGCGTCCTATTCATAGCAAATGGTACCGTCCATACCGTTGATATGCAGCAAAAGTGGTCGACGACAATTCTAAAAGAACTCATGGATCTAGCTGGAGGTGTTTCATGGGGACAGTGGAAGTCTCATGCACAAGCGTCTGGACAACCTGTTGTGCCAGGGGAGGAGAAGGAAGCCCGCGCAGGCAAAGCATCGTCGACCGGTGGGGCAGTTTTGCCAACGCTGAAAGCGTTTCGGGCCGCGGAGACCTTGGGTTCTGCAACAGAGCAAAAAACTAAAACTTCACCATCGCTCTCATCAGCAAAACCGAAGAAAGTTACTACTTCATGATTAGCCCATAGACTAGATTTTGTATCATCATACTAATAACATATACCCTCCAAGGGCTGTCATCAGGAGCGTGACTACGACGTAAACCAAGTAGCAATATACACCAGGAAACCAAGTCCAACCAAAACCCACGCAACATCATCCAATAACATGGATCCCATCTGCAAATATCTCAGCCCACTTACAACAACTGTTGAGAGCTGCGGTGGGAGATGTGGAAGTATAAATGCCAGCAATGCTGGAGGTTGCAACGCGTCCTGCATGCGTCATTAGCAATTTTTCATAAAGCAATCTATGAAGCTACATACAAAGCCTGAAAATAAGCGCATTGAGTGGAGAACGAGCTGGAGGGTTGCAAATCCCCAGAAGATATTCTGCAAAATGAGTTTAAGATTGGGCCATGAAGAAAAATAATACGTACCACTCCGGTATCTTGTTCCATAAATGACGGTGGCCTACGGGATAGATCCGCCAATCTTTCCCAAAAATGCTGCTTTGTGCTTCCTTCTTGTACATACGAGTACTTTCCGCCACCCCAAACGACGAACCAGGACAGCAGACACCACATCGCCAACATATGTGTCACAGGCACTAACTTTTGCAAAAGCGTTTTCGGCTTCCGTTCCTGTGCCATAGAGGCATTCGTCCCTTTTGGTCCTGCAGCAAACAACGAAGCCAGTTGGGCATCAAGGGGAGGAATAGATTCTTCTTGGCCGCTTGTTGAATAAATCCCTTCTGAGCTGCGCTGTGATATCTGTCTTGGTTGTAAATGAGGATGGTCTGGAGAGGCACCAGGAACAGCCCGCAGGGCTTGCATGAATTGTTGCTGAAATTCAGGTGTCCAAACGTTCGAGTCAGCACTCTCGAACGAGGTAGAGGTAGCTGCGTCCGACGCTTTCGATGACGTGGCCGTTAAAGATGGTGGATTAGGGGACGGGGACACGTTGCGACTGTTGCCCAAGCTGGAGGGAACTGGCATATTTGTATCTGAACTTTCGCCCACAAAATCATTCACAGCAGTAGCACGCGCGGCTGGAGATTCTTTTATACAATGAAATGAGCCAAAACTCAATAAATAACAAAAAGGTCGACTATACCATCACGAAGATATGTTGCGTCTTCTCCCCGAGCGCTGGTGGTAAGCTTTGCCAGCCTGTCATTTCCGCGATTCAGAATAGCTTTCCTTCGCGCCGCCGCTCTCTCTGAAGCTGTAGACATGGTTTTTGATACGAGAATTTTAGGCCGTAGTACTTAGTGTCGTGAAGGCCGTTGTCGTGTCCAAGTCGTGGCGCGATCGTTATTTGTCTGCGCTCTGAGGATCAAACACTGGGCTGGTCAACCAGTCATATTCCCTGAATCCCTGTACATATCTAACAATTCTAATCCTACAACATATCAATGCAGAAGTCGAAGATGCCCAACACCAAAGTGCACGCAGCCATTAAACGGCGCGAAGCAAAAACCATGTCCCATCAAAAGAGTCGTCAGGCCAATGGCCTCCACGACAATAAACAAATGCGAACAAAGCGCGAATCGTGCTGCAAGTTTTGTTTGTGAACAATACTCAAAAAAGATAAAATGCCACTCACAACGAAATGATATGAATTGTGTGTCATATAATCATGTTGCATGTCAAAACTTATGCGATGACGCAGTAAGCATTGCCGCCTGAACCTCCATGATCTTCGTCGACGGGTATGGGCATATCGTCTGGTTGTGAGGTGGAGGAAAGGTAGGCAACGATGCTCGTAAAAGTGTCCATCGACTGGGTGTCAAGGTGCGAGCGACACTAGTGACCGAAGAAGCGTTGACCACGGGAGGCACCTTTTCATCGAGAGGCATTATATATAAAGGTCCGATTAACTACCAAGGTAACCTGATTGTTGAAGCACGGGAGCATTGACATGGCAAAGTTATTTGCGATGACGGAGCACGAGTGCCATGCCGCAATAGACAATAGAGCTAAGCGGGAAAAGGCAACGAGTGTCATGCTTCGAAACAATTAGACCAAATGACATCCATTATTAAGAGGGAGGTTTATTGTCATGCGCCACCATAACAATAAGAAAGTGCGTTATGTAAAATGTGAATTCTCTGAGGTGCACGGAGCGAAATATCCTCCTGTACCGGTCACCGGAGACGAGCATATGGTGGTTGGCGTTGTAACGGTTCGCACGACAAGCATTGCTGGGGGGTTCCCGATGCCATCATATCATGTGTGTTGGAATTAAGGCAGCATGATAAAGCTTGGTGTTTACTGTACGTAATCTAATACTGATTCTGCTATGTCGTGAAGTCTATCCCGTATGATCAGGATATCAACACGAAAGCGACACTTAAGCATCGAATATATCCGCACCAAATTTTGGCTATACATGTTCGTGCCAGTCTGCTGCGATATTTTCCACACCGTTTTGACGGTTGGTCGTTTCGTCTGCGTGCTTTATGATAGATGACGTAGCTGGATGAAGAAAGTGGTTCTCTCAATGAATAGAATTTTGATGTGAAAGCATTCGCTGCTAATGGATATGTTATGTTGCTAGTGCGTCTCTTTCAGTCGTTTCGTCCGTGTAGTTTCTGATAGATGATGTAGCTGGTACGGCAATTTAATCCGTTGCGATGTCAATGACGCCGACGTGAAGGAAGTTCCATCAAATGCAGTCCCTGTTATTAACCTGAGCTGGAGTCAGTAGCCGAAATAGTCTTACTCGTAGACCATGGTCTCCTGGATCTCCACCTCCTCAACGTGATGCTGGCCCCGAGGTGTTCTGCGCCTTCTTCATCAACACGTTCGGGCTCCCCGACAGTAAAAGCTGCCATGCTCCAGGCCAGGACGTCACCGTCATTGCCCTCATCACCATCATCAAAGTGGCCTCCTCGAGACTCTATCATATCGCGCAGGACACCCATCTCTAACTTAAGTGACTCCTGCTCGGCTAGAACAGTCCCCAAACCACGGGTCTCATCGACGTGGGAAGCAAGCGAAGTTTGAGTTTCTTATGGATTTCTGATGGGCTGGGCACAGAAGCGAAGGCAGGGAAGGTGCTCAAGCCTGAAACGAAGCTGGGAGAGAGTGTTGGGTGCAGAATCAAAGCCTTAGAGAATGCTAGGTACAGAAGCGAGAGCTGGGGGGTGCTGGGGTCTGGAACGAAGCCAGGGAGGTGCTAGAAGTAGAAACAAAGCTGGGGGTGCTAGGGGCAGAAGCGAGGGCCGGAAGGACGCTAGGGGCAGAAACAAAGCCTGGGAGGGCGCTGCGGCCTGAAACGAAGCTGGGAAAGGTGCTTGCAAGTTGGCCATCGTAGCCTGGCGTGGTACAAGATAAAGATGTCGAATGGAAGGGTACCATTGAGCTACAATTGAATATGAGTGGATGTTCAGTCGTCGGGTTTCGGGACCGTGCCACCGCCTAGCCATCGCCGTTATCGTCGTCGCGGGCGCAGGGACCCATTGCCACTGCACATACCTGTACACATGGGACTCGGATGGGCTGGCGCAAAGTGCAATAATTAGAAACAACCAACCAGGAAACAGAGCATGATGCACTTACGCCCCAACATTGGCGATCGCGCTGGGAAATTTCTCCTAGAACTCTTATCCACGTAAACTTGGTGAGCAGCGGCGCTCGAGTATCATGATGGCCTTGAAATGCACCATATGTTATCTAGGCGCTTTTGCTGACCTCTCCGATCGCTTTTTGCATGCACGCCAGGATTCACGAGATATGGATCAACTTGGTGAGAGTGTAGTGGCAGCCGGGATATCGGACAAAATTAGTTGATCCTCGAAGAGTTTCATGCCCTGAAGTTTAAGAATCGTATTCGGACTTGACAGTCGTCAACTTAAGAAAAGCATGAACAAACACACCATTTTTGGTAATCTTGAGGACGCTTGCGCCCAACGATAGCGACGACAGCGACGATGGCCACAGTAGGTCCGCCAGCACAAGAAGAGGGCAAACTCCTTAGCGATGCCCTTAGCACCGTCAAGGTTCAAGTTCAGCAAATGAGGAGATACCTCGTATGTTCCGGCCATTTATTGATTGGCATTACGCTCATATTCGTATGCAGGAACTGGATCAGCTGATGGACGCGCTGAAGAGTGCAAGTTTAATGCTCGCTGAATTACGAACATCCTCGCTTTCTCCAAAGCAGTATTACGAGCTATGTGAGTAAATGAGTCAATTGCCTTATTGATGTTATGACCAACTGCATTCCTCTACAGACATGGCAGTATTTGATGCCCTGCGACATCTCTCGGGTTACCTGTACGACGCTCACATTCAGTCACGACATCACCTGGCCGACCTGTACGAATTAGTTCAATATGCCGGTAATATCGTCCCGCGCCTATACCTTATGATAACAGTTGGATCCGTTTACATGTCAATGCCCGACGCTCCGGTCAAAGAAATTATGAAGGATATGATGGAAATGTGCCGGGGTGTTTTGCATCCCATTCGCGGACTTTTTCTTCGTCATTACCTTAGTGGGCAGACGCGGGACCATCTTCCAACGGCACTTGAACCGGGGTGCGTAGTACCAAATGATTCGTTTCTTTACTCTACTGAAATCCCACCATTAGCCCCGCTGGGTGCCTACAGGACTCAACATCATTTGTGCTAACAAATTTTATTGAAATGAATAAGCTTTGGGTTCGCTTGCAACATCAAGGACACTCTAGGGATCGGGAAAAGCGCGAGCTGGAGCGACGCGAACTTCGAATTCTTGTTGGCACTAACCTTGTTCGTCTCAGCCAACTGGAGGGTGTGGACCTCTATATGTATCAGCGTACTATCCTGCCGAGTATTCTGCAACAAGTCGTCAGCTGTAAGGACGTAATCGCCCAGGAATATCTCATGGAGGTGGTAATTCAAGTGCGTCTCACTCAACTTTATATGCAATACCTTCCCATTAATTTCATTAGGTATTCACCGACGAATTCCACCTACATTCGTTAGGTCCCTTCCTGTCCGCAACCGCGCAACTTCATCCCAAAGTCAATATCAAGCAGATAGTTATCTCTCTCATTGACAGGCTAGCCGCTTATGCCGCCCGCGAAGCCGAAAATGAGGATCCGGAGGAGACTAAACGCCAGGAGGAAGCCGCTGCTAAACGACTTGCCGAAAAGGTTAAAATGCAGAAAGCCAGAATTCGTGAAAATGGTGGTTATGCTGCTAGCAATGTTTCGGTGGCATCATTTCCAATCGATTCAAATGACTGGACATCTCCGCCAAGCCCCCAGAGTGAGATCACTGCCATTGCTTCCGAGTCCGAAAAGTTCCCCACGACCAACATAATGAATCCTCCACCAGCCACTGTTAATGGAACGTCGGAAGAAAAGTACAAGGGCAAAGAAAAGGAAGGTTCTCCCGTGCGCAAGTTCAGAGGCATTCCTCAGAACGTACAATTATTCGAAGTGTTCTGGAAACAGGTGGTAGAGTTGATCAAGGTCTGTTATACTAGCCTACTTACGTCTCACCTGATTTCTCATACATATTTTTATTTTAAAGGCTCGTCCTGATCTTTCAATACAAGATATCACCGCTCTCTTTGTCTCCCTAACCAACCTGTCATTGAGTTGTTATCCTGATAGACTGGAATATGTGGATCAGATCCTAGGTTTTGCCGCAACAAAAATCCAAGAATTTGCACAGAGGTTAGCCATACTTAGAATCCATCAACACATGCGATTGATGTTGTGATCAGCCCTGACTTGCACGCCCAACAAACCGCGTCTAATCTCGCTGCCCTGCTTCTCGCGCCAATAAACTCTTATCAATCCGTCCTTACTCTACTTGCTTTGCCTAGCTATGCACCCCTGCTATCAAGACAGTTGTACTCGACCCGACGTTCCCTTGCTCACTCCATTGTGTCTTCCGTACTGAAGAATGAGACGGTGATAGAGACACCAGAAGATGTTGATGGTGTTCTTGAACTGTGTGGCGTGCTCATCAAAGATCAATCGGATGGTGCAAATGCATCGCTACCTGGCAGCGGCGCTGTAGCCGGTGGTGTTGGTTTGGCTGCCGTACACCCCTCACATAACGCCAAGGAGATCCGAAGGCAACCACCCCACTTTGTGGAAAGGGAAGAAATGGCTGAGGAACAGGGTTGGGTAGCCCGGATGGTGCATCTATTCAGAGCAGAGTCTTTGGATGTACAATTTGAAGTACGTCTTTGCGGTGCACCTGTAGTCATGGCCGACAATAATGCAATCGCGTCTTTAGCTGTTACAGGTGGCACGGAAACATTTCGAAGCAGGACGCGAACGAATGAGGTTTACTTTCCCTGCGCTCATAACTTCCGCAGTCAAACTGTGTCGACGGTATAAGAACAGAGAACATCTGGTTCGTATCCTGTTGTCTTCAAATTACGCCTTGCTCACGGCTTCGTAGGAAGAAGACTGGCAGACGAAGGCAACTGCGATTCTCAAGTTTGCGCGGCAGCTTACCTCCATCCTGGCAGTCCAAGTCGAAGCACCTTCAATTGCGCTGCGCCTCTTCCTACTCTCTGCTCAGATTGCGGATGAGTGCGGCTTTGAAGACCTCACCTATGACTGTTACGTGCAAGCCTTCACCGTATACGAAGATAGTATATCAGAGTCAAGGGCACAACTACAAGCAATCACGTTGATCATTGGCACACTAGCTGGGGCTAAAGGCTTCGAAATCGATAACTATGATACCCTAATAACGAAAGCAGCTTTGCATGGCGCCAAGCTTCTGAAAAAGAGCCATCAAGCTACTGCCGTAGGACTTGCTAGTCACCTGTGGTGGCAAGAGGCACTGCCACAAGTCGAGGGCGAGAATGGAGCTGGTGAAACGACAACGGAGAAGCCCGCGACAGAGAAGGTTGCTGAGAAACCGGAAGATGCAGAATCGGGTGTCAAATCCGTGGGTAGTTATTCAATAAATGGCATTTACATTGAAGTCTCATCCATCCGTAGTATCCCCACCAGGATAGCAAACGCGTCTTGGAATGCCTTCAGAAGGCACTACGTATTGCCAACTCCGCTATTGAAGAAATCGTGACTGTCCAGCTGTATTGTGATACCTTGGATCATTATCTCTTTTACCTGGATCATGGTGCACCCGCGGTAAGTGTCACTCTGTCGGCTTTTATTATTCGCGTGAACTAATACCGTTCTAGGTCGCGCCAAAGTTCGTCAATAGTCTTGTGGAGCTAATCACATCAAGCATTGATAATATCACCTCTCCTGACGTCCATCCGACCCAGCGCGCACCACCTGGTCTCATTGAAGGGGTTCAAGTGCCTGATATGATCGTGCGACACTTCCGTAATACACTGCACCACATACATAGACGGAAGCTAGCCGCGGAGGAGGGCACTGCTGGCGTTGACCCTCGGTGGGACGATGTTGACGTCGTGGGTGCAATGGTGAAAATGGATGTAGGGCGCTGAGGCAGATTGAAATGTATTGCACGGACATCGCTTCTACCAGCTCTATTCTACCGCGATGTATTATTCTACTTGTTGAGTCATTTATTCGATTTCTCAAACATTATTTTTTTGGCTAGATATGCGTTGCATCCTTCTTTTGCTTGGTATTATAATAAAGTAATTATGTTCTTATGTTCATAAGTGCTAGAAGGATCTGATAATTTCAGTTCAAGCACTGCAAAGTAAGGGCAGCATCTCAACCAGGATGGGTGTCAGGTCGGCTCGAGCGCCGTCGCACCATTGGATTCGGAAACGTTGGAAAGAAGTTTGTATAAGTAGTGTTCGAAGATGATTCACAAGTCTTGACGTAATGGATGACGTGGCGTCTGATGAGGCTTTGAGAGAACGGGAGTCTTCAAACAGTAGGCTTGTCGTAAGAGCTTTGGTTTTGTAAACAGTCTCGAGAGCGTCGTATATGTTTATTTCGAGAGAGAGTAGCAACCCTTAATAATAACATCGTCATCCGAGTCCTCTCCCTCGCTCATCTCCACATTCAAGGGCTCATCTCCACCTTCCACGGGCATGGGCGTCGAGCCACCATTACTCCTCATCCGCCATGCTCTTCCCCAAAAACTTTGCATGCCATTCAGCGGGTAGCAATCCGGCAGAGGAGAGCTTGCACGAGTCCCACTTTGTTACCCGATGATGGAGGCCAACGTATCCAGATTCCTGTCGCATAGACATGATGATAGTACGAATTCGGAATTCGCTAAGAATAGCCGCTGCCCTGACGATACGCCACCTGAATAAATAGCTAGAACGAGGGACAAAACCATCAGTCTTAGGTCTAGCTATACGCGGGAACGAGGGCTTTCTTGAGCGCCTCTGGGCCCGTCAACGCCCGAGGCTTACTACCTTCACTGCCTGCAGAATTGTTGGTATGGTTTGTAACAAATCACTCTAATGCTCCCTCGTCCACAGAATAGTGAACGTCCTGATTACGCCCTACTCCGGGGTTACAGTCTTGGTGGAATTGGGACGTTGTCCAGCTCTGATGCCGAACCTACATACGGTCCAAATTATTTATTACCTGCGTAACATCCGCTTGCTTGAGCACCGTGGTTAATATAACAGATTTGCAATGTATCGGAATGCAATAGTGCATCAACTTGTCAACATTCCCTCACCTTAATACGTTCGAGAAGCGGCCATGCGCGCTGGGAGGATGATCGTTACAAATTACTCCAGCAAAGCTATCGATCTTATGCTACCAGAGTCATGTCCGACTTAATAACAATGCTTCTGGATGCGCTCCGTCAACCCGAGAAGGGCTCGAGAACTACCTTACAAGCTCTCAAAGATGTTATGAGTGTAAGCACCTCAATCGATCGGTCTTGATATCTTAGCTAATTACAACTTGGCTGATACCCACGTCGACGGCAATTTCAATGACCGTCTTCAATGCTCGCGCTTTGGTTTCGCTGACTGTAGCTGGCAATGCTTTGAGTCGACATCTAAACATTGTTCTCGCTGCTTTAGTCCTAAGTTTCTGAGGAGAGTAACGACAAAGAACTTTCTTCGGCAGTTGATGAAGCTCTCGCTACTCCCACTATTTAATATCTTGTCATTGTACAGACTACATAGCGCTCGCTCACAAACGTTGTATGGACTTGTATCTATTTTGTACAAGTAGTTAATTACCAATGACGAGGGTTTATCGATTATCCTTGGTCCTTGTATTACGTTTGATGGTATTTGTAAAAACAGAAAAACGAGCGGGGCCTTCCCGGTTGCCACAGTATACAGTATACTCGCATCGACACTTCGCATATTACACAGAGTATAGGAATCGTTGTAAGAGAAACGGTGAGGTTCTAGGTGGGAGACAATGGGGGAGAAACAACAGGGGATCAGCCATAAGACCGTCTATAGATGTAATCGCGGGAGCTGCGGGCTGCCATAAAGGGCAGCGGCTATTCTTAGCATTGTACTGTCGTCATAAATCACGTGAGTGTCTCATGGTCCGTGCGCAGTTACGAAAGCTATATAAGCTCTGGGTCAACACCACTACTCTTCATACTTACCTTGATGGCGTTGGCTCCTTCATGGATCCGGGCCTGCGGGCTGTGGAGATCCCCCATAGCACGGCGACCCTGTCCTCAGGGGGTAGCTGCAGTTTGTATGGGCTTCGGCTCATGCACCGTCTCAATATTTTCCAGTCCTCCCACGGCCTCTCTATGGGCTAGGGAGGCCATCTTTTTTGCCCCTCCACCATCCTAACCCTAACCCTAGTTACATCCAATACGTAACAGATTAGATGCGTGTGTGCAATGTTAAATACGCCATAATTAATTCATTGCAACGCAAACAGTGACTATAATGCATGACTAGTAAAGTGAAAAAAAGGTTCTATGCCCCATCGTTACCTGTTGTAACATTAAGTTTGTTATTCAAGTAATAAAATTTCATAACTTACCAGATTCCCTTGTCCATTCTTCGTGTCGCTTGATATCAGATTCAGTCACTGTTGGCCGTACACTTTCTAGCGACTTGAGGAAATCATTCAGTTTTAATGGTGGTTCTTGTAGTTCATCCGACTCTATGTCTGACCACGACTTCTCTACTCCAGCAGCGTCTCCCGGTGAACAGGGCGTCCATTTATCCCCGACTTTCTTAAAATGGGTCGCAGATATCACCTTCCTTACTGGCTGCATCAAAGCATCGCGGACCACAATAGCAATATCTGAGCCCAGAATAACCATCCGTCTTCTCTGCCAAATGCCGATATTCTTTCGGCGCTACTTCGTTTGGCGTCGTTCCCACGTGAAGTTGAAACATCTGTCTTCGAGCATCAGGACCAGGAAGGGGTATATATATTCGCTTCTCGAATCTGAACAGAATTAGTAGACTCAAGTGTTCCGTCGGCAAAGGCTCACCGTCGTTTGATAGCGTTGTCCAGCATCCAAGGGATATTTGTTGCACCTAAAACTAGCACACCTGTATCGTCGTGTCCAACACCATTCATTTGAACCAGAAATTCTGTCTTAATTCTTCGAGTGCCCTCCGACTCTGATTCATTACGTGTCCCCGCCAGCGAGTCGATCTCATCTATGAAAATGATTGCAGGCTTGGACTCGCGAGCCAGCTCGAATAGTTGCTTCACCAACCTGATAGGTGAAAAAAAAATTACTTTCGCACATAGAAAAGAAACCAATCAAAGTACCTCTCAGAGTCTCCCTGCCATTTACTAACCAGATCACTGGAACTTACGCTGAAGAACGTACTTTTCGCCTCCGTAGCGACTGCCTTCGCAAGGTATGACTTGCCCGTGCCTGGAGGACCGTATAGAAGAATGCCTCTCCAGGGCGTTCGTTTACCGGTGAAAAGATGGGGAAATTTGATGGGGAGGATAACGGCTTCCTTTAAAGCAGCCTTTGCTCCCTCGAGTCCGGCAACATCATCCCATTTCACGTTGGGCTTTTCTGTTAAGATGGCACCCGACAGCCCTGCCCGAAGCTTCTTCACTTCTGGATCCGCGTCATCTTCCTCACCATCCTTCCTAGTGTCAAACAAAAGATAAGAAGTGGGGATAATAGAATACTTAAACTCACTTCCGGCCTCCACCACCGACGCTAGCATCCGATCCGTCCATTCCAACCGCAGCTCTCCCGCGTTTCTCTTCAGAGGACGAAAGATGTTCTTTCAACTTTTCAGCCCGATTTAGGTATTCTTCGGTCTTTAGTCTGATCAACTGCTTCGACTTGTCGTTCTTCTCATCTTTGTGAGAGATGAAATTCAATAAATTTATCTTAGATAGATAATAATGATACAAACACTTCATGGCTAGCATAAAATAGTCGAGTGAATTCCGGTATAATTTATATGCCTCAGCATAGTTGCGATTAGTGTCTTCTTCGATAGCCCGCTGCACGATCTCGATAGCTTTCTACATCGATACCATCAGACAAATATACATGCAAAACAGCATTTACATACGTCTAAGGTACTCATGCCTGTCGTGAAAGGTGCGCAGCTACGGGTGAGACGACCAGTGAGTTTGCCTTTGTTTAGCGGTAGACATCTTGCACTTGCCATTTCGGGATGATCTCTTGTCGTTATGACCCTGCGTTCGCATTCATACGTAGTTTAATAACAAGTTTGGCCAGTTGAAAGGTACGGGATTATTGTCAACAGTGTATTTACATTTTATCGATACGACCATCATACTTCTTGCATACACGCTTCCACTCGCTCCAACTGCATGTCGCCGTAATATAACTGACATTGCAAACGAAATAAATTGCCGGTGATTCAGAGTAACTGAGCTGGCTGAGCGCTATGTCTATCTTATTGCACATTATAGCCCAGGATTTCCACGACTAACAGCTATATGAAAGTCGCTGCGCAACAGTGATGCAAGACCGTGACCTCTTAACGCACCATGGAGAGCTTATGGAAATAGTGAATAACGACTGCCATTGTAGCTCAGACAACACTGACTATGACGAATCCGGACGGCCAATCTTCTATCGGTCTCCGCCGAGTTGACGAAGTGTATATTTGAGAGTATTCTACGGAAACTCGACAAAAATTATGGAACTTCTTCTACAGTTGGACATACTGCGTCAAAGACTCTAACTCGCACCTCTTCCCTTTCCTGAGAAGGTCGTTCCCGATAGACGTCTTGGAAGCGCCATGCCACCTCGGCGGTAGTCTCATGAAAAGACGGGGGGAGAAGAACAGGAGCAATCGAAAAGGAGTCAAATCGGGCCATCGTAAGATCAACGCGAAGATCGAAGTTGGGCGCAAGTTCGCTCCATTTTGCGCACGAGAAGGATGGCAGGCCTATTCTGGCTTTCTTTATCTGAGAGGCAGTGATCTGCCTGGCATTGGCAAGTGATGCAAGAACGTAAGCAAGGTCAGGCCCAAGTGCCAAAAGCTTCTGTATCCACCCATCCGGAAGATCTACGTCCTGTATAGAAGCTGCGATTGCAGCTTCATTGGCTTTGCGTTTTCTTGGTGTCAGGAAACTCTTTTCATACTCATGCCTGTCGTGAAAGGTGCGCAGCTGCGAGTGAGACCAGTGAATAATTGCCTTTCAAGTTTCAACGTTTACTAGCGGCACCAGACATCTTGCCATTTCGGGATGATCTCTTGTCGTTATGACTTGTGTTCGCATTTATACGTAGTTTAGTAACAAGTTTGGCCAGTTGAATGGTACGATATTATGGGATTATTGTCAAAGCTCTGTGTTCCATGACGGTCTATTTTTATTGACCACACTAAGAGTGTATCCGATCACAGCACATCTCGGAAATCCTCTATACCCTTTGATCCACAAAGCGAAGGACCCTAGCGTCGCTCCACGGAGACGCGAGGAGGGCATTGTCGTGATGACTCCTCTCTGCTCCTTGCTGCAGTGGGCCACAGTCCAAATTCACGAGGACACAATTCATCCTATCTTAATATTGTTGTTTCAAGATGGAAATCGATAACACAAGCTTTCATTCTTTCGTGGCCGGTTAACTATAATACACGCCGCACAACACGTGCTTGCAATGACAACTCTATATTTGCACTGCATCTGGAAAGCGGTGTGCGGCAATGTGTCAACAACGAGGATGGTGGTTTTACATCCGAGTCGGTGCAACGAATAATCAGATATGTCTAATGCGGATGCACTGCATCGACCTTCGAAGTTCGAACTATCTTACAATGACTACTACTTACTAGTCGTTGTGGCTGCCACTTTATTTGTTTACGCTGTGAAACTGCGCTCCGCTTTCTCTTTTCACCACAACAGCTTTCCACACAATTGTCATGGTCAAAGAAGGCAGTTGCAATGCGCGTCTTTAAAGACACGCTTAGACAAAGGCCTAGATACATGGCCACAACGTGCACTGCTTTCCATTTATAAGGGTAGCAGATTACTCCAACTCCTCAACTTTCTTATATCCCTTGCTTGCCGAGCCTGCAGCTGATCTGTCTGCCCTACCGTAGCCTGTCTCCCTGATTCGATCAGCAGTTTACATATATATCTTTCCTCCTGCTTCCCTTCCCCCATCCCCATATGCCTACATACAGGACACGCTCGACTGCAACTACAGCCACTCCATATCGTGACGGCAGCGGTCACCCAGACCAAAATACAACATCCCGTAAGCTCCGTCCAGTGTCTCCCGAGGAGCTACATCTCTACTCCTGGAGCGATGGAGATAGCGATGATACCTTCATCGAGCCTGGTACATTCGATTTGGACGAGGGCCGTCCATACACGTTCGAGGTTAGTATATTACCAATGTCCGTTCCGCAGTTCCCCCCAAGTGACTAACACAACAATTAGTCAGGAGACCCAGTATGGGTTAAAACTGTCGGGGGCGATTGGTACCCCGGTAAAGTCTCCGGTCTCACTAGACGAAAAGGTTCAACACGCGAGGTAAGCGCATTATCCTCTCCCTCGTCCTCGGCGCCTCGTCCATTCAATTCCGTTCCATCTTTACAAATTACCTCACCTGACACACGAATGCGGACGCCACCGCACCGCCCTAACTCAATACTGACGCCCCCCTGACAGGGTGAGGGATTATTCTACCCAGTTACCTTCTTTGATGGTAAAGTGCGCAAGTACTTTGCGCCGTTAAACGGCGAAATCAAGCCTGATACAGAGCAAGTCCGCACCTTACTTAAAGCAGGGGGGTGGCTCCGCTCTGTCGACGAGAGGAAAGGACACCATTGATGCTTACGATTGGTTCGTTACATTCATTTTGGACTTATACCACACGTATAGATTACGGCATACTGTACAAAACATAATGAATCTATCTATTATGTAACCTGGATTCGCATCGGAACATTCGCGGGTTTCGGAGATGCTTCTACACCGAGTTATCACATATCGGCAAGTGGCAGCTGAAGCGCTGAAGGTTCGCGACCCCCCGACAGTGCATTGGGTTTTCTCTCCTTCCTATGCTGCATTACTGATTTTTATGATGCTAAATATGGGAGAAGAGAATGTATGTACAAACACGAGTAGCGGAACAATAAGATAAAGCACAAAGCAAAGAGAAGTTTGATAAGAAAAAGACATGGCAAGTCGTTACGGATGCCGGAGTGTCTCCAGAGGCAGATGGATAATGTGTCAAGATATTAACGTAAGATAAAAGAACATCATGCGCCGTATAGTCAACAAGATAGCTCTCAATCCAAGTCACTTATAGTTAAACATTTATGATTTGCAACAAAGTGTCATAGTCCTATAAGATGGTGAGCTTGTTAAACAGCACACAAGAAGCCGATTGCATTCACCAGGTGTGATCGCTAGGTTACCTCGCCATTCCCAGAACAGCGGAGTTTGCCTTAACCATAGCGCGTACGCTGACGTGGACATGTTTTGGGCGCTCAACTTCATAGCACACTTCAATATCACGCAACCAAGGATGTTTCATCACCTCTTCAATCGCGGCACGCTGGCGCGGCTCGGGCTCTAGCATGCGCCTGATTAAACTACGGCAAGCACGGGGGTTCAGGTTATTAATCGTAGTTGGACAAGCAGATACTGCAGGAAGAGGACTTGAACAGGCTTGCGCGTACGCAGCGTACAAAGGATCTGTCGCCGGTTGGGCCGCTCGCCAAGGGAGTTCTTGAAAGTGTAGACAGTAATAGACGACACCACAGGCCCATACATCGACGAGACGTGCATCGTACGCTGATTACGGCGATCGGGAAGGTATAAAAAGTCAATTCAAAAGCATGAGAAACAAGGACGCATGGGCAAATTCGTCAGGCTTCTGCGGTAACTTGAACCACGAGGTTGGCTTACGTTTGCCCAAAAACTGCTCCGGAGCAATGTATGGTTCGCTTCCACACAGTCCTGTAGACATGTGCACCGTCGTCTCCCAGGGAAGCCGATACACCGTAGATGCACCATAGTCACCGATCTTTGTCTGTATTAGGCAAAAAAGCCTATAGTCACGAGTACAACGTACCTTGAGATGTCCCTTGACATCAAAGAACAAGTTTTCGGGCTTGATATCGCGGTGTGCAACACCCTGACTATGGAGATATTGCACGCCATATAATATTTGTTTGAAACAACATTCCACTTCGCTGGGACTCATCCCGCTATCATCGATCCGAATTAGACCAAATTGGCAACCATCGGACCGATGCTTACCCTTTCTTAATAGCCGCGTATAGGTCACCACCGGGGCAAAACTCCATCACCTCGCACCAATGTTGACTTTCATCTTGAACCAGGTCTACCGTTTCTACGATGTTGGGGTGATGAAGTGCGGATGAGATACAAAACTCCGCTGTGAGTTTTTTGACGTATTCTTTCTCTGTCTCATTCTTGCGACGTTTGCGGAACTCCTGCGATGACATTAAAAGATGAGTCGAGTAAATGCATGAAATGCTCACTTTGATGGCATACAACTTCTCTTCTGAATGATCCCACTTATGTGCCAGCCTGACAACACTGGTGGCACCTTTCCCAATAGCAACCTTTTGACACACTCCATACTTCTTCGACAAGCTCGTTGCGCTATCACCGGCAGTGCTCCGTGCCTTGCCACCAACGCTGACAGCGTCAGCCTCCGAGTCGGATTTTCGAGAAGAGGTGGAACGCTGTGAGATCTTACGCGCTAGCTTTGGCGTACTTGGAAGTAGATCTTTGAGACTGAATTTATGGTCCGAGAACGACGATGACCTTCCGTTCTTTCCGGAAGGCGTTGGGGGCACTTCATCCTTGTCTTTAGCAGACTTGCCGCTCTTGGTATCGATAGGGGCGACCTTGTTTCCGGAAACACCGGCAGACATGCTAGGGGCCCGACTTCCGGGGCGGGAGGGAGGGGCACTGGGAGGGGCACTGGGAGGGGCACTAATGGCCCAATCACTGTCCACTGGCGACGACAACGGGGTTGACAGATCGTTGCTTGCCATCGCAAAGTCTGAATCTCTCGATGCTCTCGATGCAGTGGACATGGTGCGCTGTTTTGCGTTCTGGGGCGTGATGTTGTTCTGATTTATTCCTTTGTTTTCTGCGATCGTGGCATCGGACATCGTAGCCACCAGCTTCTGAAGGGTTGACAGAGTGTGGCCCGGTTGTTTGTGCTCGTAAGTGCCTGAATCGGGAGGTGGCATGGGATAGGACTGCTGCCCCTTGCTGCCACCGTTGACCTTTGCGGGAGTCATTGTGATCGTGGAGGAACGCAAGGTGACCGTAGTATCAATAACAGATGACGCGGAGGTGATGGTGGTAGTGGCGCTGGAGCCTAGGGAGATGGCGGAGGGTAATCGTGGCTTTGAGGATGAAGTAGGCGGAGGTTTGTCGGAGCCGTCAGGACCCTCGCCTTCGGCTTGAATGGAATCTTCAGATGAACCAAGCAAAGCCATGAATGTCCTGAATCGGGAAGATGACGAAGTAAGGTTAGAAATGGCAAACGTGTGATTGTGATGCAATTGGGGCAGGGACCAATGTGGACTTAAGGGGATTCCTGTGATTGGACTGGGCTATAAGGTGATCTGATAAGTTGAGGGATTACGAAAGTCGGGTTCGGGTATGTTAAGGTTGGCAGCCCGGTTCTAGAGGGATATGACCATGGTGTACACGTTTCACTGGTTGAATTTGTAAGAGTTGAAAACCGAGGCTATACGTTGAACTTTCGCTATATGATGGTTTGAAGAGAAACTTGAATCTGCTGGCGAGCTGGTCTGACAGCCGACTGAGACGGGTCACGACCCTGTACAAACAGCGAAATTCCCGCTGCCACCTGCCTCCTCTATTCCACGTGTTCTTACTCTTCTCCCGGTAGCTTATCCGGAATTTACCGAAATTCTATACAGTTGATTTGGGTGGCTTGATTACGTAATACATTGACTCGAGAACGAATAATCCTCACAACATCTCAATCGACGTTCCTCAAGACTAAGGTTAGTTCCCTTCGTCGCTGTCCCTCACGACGAGCTCACTCTTTTTCCTTACAGAACCGCAAACTTCAACACCAATGGGTTCGTTTACTCGTCTCACCCATTCCGTGACTGGCGTATTGACCATCCACAGTCAACCTGCGGTCACAAAAACGCCTCGCCGCGAGCGTTGCAGGCGTCGGAAAGCGCAAAATTTGGCTTGACCCTGCCGAGCAGGCAGAAATCGGAAACGCCAACTCTCGTACCCACGTCAAGAGACTCATCAAGGACGGTCGTATCATCATCAAACCCACCACTATCCACTCCCGTGCCCGCACGCGCGAGCTCCATGCCGCCAAGCGCAAGGGCAGACATACCGGCCCTGGTAAGAGAAAAGGTACCGCGGAAGCCCGGATGCCCACCAAAGTGCTATGGATGAGGAGACAGCGAGTGTTGCGGAGACTTTTGAGGAAATACAGGGAGGCAGGAAAAATCGACAAGCACTTGTACGCAGCCACGTTTATTGGGAGCGAGAAGCTCTAGATTAATGACTTTGACAGGTACCACTTACTCTACCAAAAATCAAAGGGTAACGTCTTCAAGAATAAGCGTGTGCTTATGGAGTACATCCACAAGGCCAAGGCCGAGAAGACTCGAACAAAGATCCTGACTGACCAGATGGAGGCTCGTCGTATCAAGAACAAGGTATGTGACTTGTAATGTGTCATCGGCTCGGCTGAACTCTATCAAGGCTATTCGCGAGCGCCGTGCTGCACGCCTACAAGAGAAGCGCCAAGAAATCCTGGCTGTCGAGCATGAGGCACCAGTAAAGGAGTAGATGGATTTCTTTTGTATCATACGCATGACAATTCCTTTTCATCTACCGTCTTCCTCCTGTGTGTGCCATAGGGCCCGCTCACGCCATGTCCCATGATAAGATCACATTTACATCTTATGCAAACAGGAAATACTGCTTCCGTACCATCGTCAGATTGATATATCACGCGCCATCCAACTCCTCGGAACAATCTTGCCGAAGTATCTTCTTCATCCACTTTGTCATGTCACTTCAGGCGTCTGCCTTGCCCTTTTCTCGTTTTCTCAGCCCGCTTTGATCCATCACATGAAGAAGCAAACTTGCGGCTCGCGGATCGGCATCCGTATTCAAATTCAATTCTCCGGTGGCTGTACCTCGCCTCTTACCAACTTCTTAGCAACCACATTGCCTGTGCATCTAGCTAATTCAGTCCCTCGCGCTATTGAATGTTATACAGAAGTCCACCATGATCGACCCCATGTAGGTATCGACATATCGAGCTGGCTCTCACCGAATGAAGTATTCACCGTTTCGGGAACTGCATGACATACCAACATCTAATTCCATCTTAGCTGCACTAACATCACAAGTATTCGGTACGTAAATACTACTTCTCCGGCCCGACCAAAGACACATCACCGGCGTTAATTAGGATATTATTATTAGTTGTAAACCTTCCCTAATAGATGCTACAATCAAGAATAGTTGTTTAACAAGAGAAATTATCAGCAAGGCGAGTACGATGGTGGTGGATATTGAATCGTCGCGCCTGTAGATCCGGTCTCCTTTCGTTCAGCAGCAGAAATCGAGAGCGAGCCATTAGTGCTCCGCCGAGTCTCTGCAGCAGGCTGTTCATCAGCCCCTCTTTCCTCCTCCTCCCCCTGTGCTTGCAAATCTGGATGTTCACACCATGTCGGCAACTTCGGCTGTCTGGAGTACGGTGGCGGTACGAGTTCTTCTTCTTCTTCTTCCTCTCTCCGTCTCGTATCCCTTTCCAATTCTTGCATCCAATGCTCAACATCCAGCCGAGCTTGGTTCACAAGATACATCTGCCGTTCTTGTCGCGCCGCTTCAGCCATTGCACTCTCTGTTTCCGCAGAGTAGGGACGGCGATGATTTCGGGAACGAAAACAAATCATGGCGGATGCTACGAGCACGATAATAAATACTTGTTTTGTTATCGCCGTCAATTTATTATCGCAACAAGGGTAATCAAAAAACAAACGCACCAATTCCGACGACTAGCGCCAGAATAAGAACCGGCGAACATGATACTTGCGCATGACTGTCAAAAATAGTCATGCTGTCAACTAGTCTTTCAAGCCCCTTTCTCTTCTTACCTTGGGCATCCGCGAGCACCTGATATTCTAGGGAATAAGATCAATGCGGATGCGTTTCCGCGAACCAAACTCTTCCTGCCCATTCAGATCGGTGGGTTGTTGTGAGTGCGGTTGGGAGGAAAAAGAAGGATCAAGACGGGAGCGCGATCATCCATCGAGTTTCGTTTCTATATCATCGAATGGTAAAGCAGTGTTGTTTTAGTCCATCTGAAAACCGGCCCTTGAGCGCTACGTCGCGCCCAGAACTACGCCATGCGGTAAGACATGAGATGCTCATTTGTATTATTGCAAGCGTGTCTTGTCCATTCTCGGACAGTCTGACTTCACATTTCACGTCGTACGGGTATAAGCTCGCCGCAGAATTGATACAATCTCATTCCATTGACATGAAATACATAGTAGTTTTATTTAGCTGCCCTACGTTGGAAAACCTTTTTTGCTTTCTTAGAGCTTTGCGCCTGAAATAGCCTCCGTGTAGCGCTTTTCAGCCTCGTCAAAGTTGATGACGTGCCAAATGGCCTTCAGGTACTGGAAACACGGCGTCAGGCTCGCATATGACAAGTGTGCCGAAAAACACATACATCAGGTCTAACGTTTTTGTACTGGAGGTAATAAGCGTGTTCCCAGACATCGACGCCGATGATGGGAGTGTACGGTGCCATCAACGGGTCCTGGTTCGACGTCGTGACAATCTCGAGCTGCTTGGTCTTCTGGTTCAAGCCCTAGTCATACAGCCACGTTAACATTGTCAATATCACCTCGATAGCAAGAGTGCTTACGAGCCAGCCCCAACCAGATCCTTGTACAGCAGCAGTATTGGTGTTGAACTCGGTAACAAAGCTGTCATAACTGCCAAAACATTTAACGATGGCATCCTTGAGCGGGCCTTCTTTCAATTGACCGCCGTTACCGCCTCTCTCCTTGGCAGGAGCCATGTTCTGCCAGAAGAGCGAGTGATTGATGTGGCCTGGCGTGCAGAACAGATAAGATAACGTAACGTAACACAAATGCAAAATCGAGCATCAACACTCGATCGCTGCATGACGTACCACCGCCGTTGAATTTGAGTGCGGCTTGCAATGCAATGCGCTCTTTGGGGGTCGAGGTCTTGGCATAGGAAGCCTCGGCAGCGTTGAGGGCGTTGATGTAAGCCTGGTGGTGTTTGGTGTGGTGAAGGACCATAATCTCCGCTGAGATGTAAGGCTCGAGCGCATCGTAAGCGTAGGGAAGGGGCGGAAGTTGGTGTGCCATGATGATAAGACGCAAGTCTGAGTGAGATATCGATGAGCACGTATGTCGTCACTTATAGTGTCACATCCGCCAATCGAAACCAAAACAACTACAAAACGATTCAAACTGTGGCTAAAACCTTTCCCGCCACTCGAATTGAATGAGGCGGCAAGAATTCGTACTGCGACGTGTTAAATAAATGGGTCTAGTGTCAAAAGGAAATCACATACCTGGGCTCGATCATTTCCAACCGTAGTCAGCTCAGTCATCAGCTCAGTAATCACATTTGCATAAGCGCTGCAGAGTTGAGAAATATCTGCTTCAAGATCTCGCAATTGTCGCGATCCCATGCTTTGAGAGTGTCGTATAATTTGCTTGACGGTCCTGCAGACACAGTGGAAAGATGTCCTTTTGAACCTCAGGTTGAACCACTTCTGTTAAGGTCGAAAGTTAGGCTTGTATCTCAATTGCGCGCCACACACACAACGTCCCTGAACGGAAGTCATGCAATTTCAGTTACAAATCGAAAACAGAAAAACACGCGAGGAAAGAAACTACACAACGATAACGTTAGGTGACGCCGAAACCAACCGCAGCGTCGGTGTCTCCGTCACCATGTACACTTCCTGCTTCCCGACCGGCATATTCTCTTCAAAAGCAATTGTATCCGGCGTCAACGGTCCGTTGTCGTCTGTATCGCCATCGTCCGAGTCTAGCAGTGGGCTCGCGGAGGAAGCATTGGTCAAAGCAGGCCGAGCAGAACCGTAAACGACCGTAGTAGTATTTCCTGAGAATGGAGAACCCTCGTTTCGCCAAGACTTTTTGATAAAGTTTGCCTTTGGACGCCGGGACGTTAGCTGTCCTAAGCCTATTCCGAGACCTGAGAATTTGGGCGAGTGGCCAAACATCCCATGGCAAGAGCGAGGCACCGAGCTACAGATGGAGAGCTTGGAACGACTAGCAGCAGGTAGAGAATATGTATAGCCGATCCCATTACCGATTCTTTCAATTCCAGGTGGAAAGTTGAAGTCTTCGTATTCCAGAATAGTTTGAACTTGTGGTTTGATAGCCGGTTTGTTCAGACGCGTAGAAGAAACTTCTATGCTTGATCGCCATAGAGGCAGGTGAGGAGAGGGGAACACAGAAGATCGACATTTGGATGTCCTTCTCGGACGTGAGGTAAAATACGTCAAAGTGTTTGCGAGTTCGTCGGCCGGCACAGATGTAGCTTGGGTGTCTTGTTCTGCGTCCAGCAAGTCCCAAAATAGTTTCATTCGTTGGTCTTTATCATTATGCAATTGTTTACTTTCACTTGTCGGACCAGCCTCGGAGTTGCCAGCAACCTCTAGAATGTTGACAGAAGATGTGAACCATTCGCTTCTCCTGACAGAAGGGTATTCGGATGGAGGTTTTGGAAGAGGTTTTTCATAGTTAGGCACCTCAAGCGTCAAGTCAAGGTTTGATATCGCTAGCTCCATCTCGGCTATCGACTTGGACAGGCTTTCCGTCGGATTGAATAGCGTCGAGGTTTGTCGAAGGATATCCCGATGTTCACCCACATGCCTGGTTACCATCTTGGACCAGTCGCTGTTATGGAAGTCAGAACGTCTAGCGATGATGGTTGCAAAAGCCTACATTTCTGAGAAATACGGATGTGCTTTGATTTCTGAAATAGACGGGCGAGCAGCCGGATTTCGTTCGAGACATTTTGAAACCAGGTCGCGTAAATTCTCGTCGAGAAGATGAAGATACTTGAGAGGGTGAGACTTGGCGTTGACTATTCTATCCTCTTGGCCATCCCGATCTCCGAATGGGTGCTGGAGGGTAATTATTGGCTAGTCGATTTCCGCAGGTAAGAGGTCGGACTCACAAAGCCAATGAGCATATAGTAAAGAACGATACCAAAACCCCATGAATCAACCGCCGAGTCATGGGTCCAACCGAGAATGACCTCTGGTGCAGTGTAAACGTACATTTCATGACCCTCGCTATCGGTTAGAACTAGGTATTTTTCATCCGTAATGGTTACGGTCTCTGGACTGACGAAACCGTGAACAACGCCCGCTGCATGCAAGCTGCTGATGTTGGCAAGCTAAAGAGCATAAGCGATGACTACATAGTCTGAAATGAAATGCGAACGAGTTGAGCAGCATATAGCAAAGCATTTTGAGGATTAAGAATGCCAGAGTGTAAGAGGTTCATAATTGCGCTAAAACAAGACGCGTCTGACTGCCTCAACGATAATTTCGTGTTCAACCGCGTGAACTCGCTCTGAGAGTTGTTCCAACGATTCTCCCCGCTCTATTCCCACCTCTCTCACAATAATCGGTTCTCCCCGGTCAACATCCTTCACTACCCGATGAACCATCGCTCCAGTTCCTTCAACTTCCCCTCGTTGAAATCCTTCGTATGCTCGCTCAAGCGCATTAGCCCCATCAAACGCACCAGGTAGCGCAGGGTGCAGATTAATCGCTACCACACCCAGCTCCTCTACCGGCTCTAGAAATCCTTCCCCAAATATATGCATCCACCCCGCAAGAACAATCAAGTCAGGCTTCGCTTCTAACACTATCTTTGCCACCTCCCCATCGTAATCGCGACGTGTCTTGTCTGGGTTGTTTTTCAGGTATGGCTGCAGCGCGAGATACGCGGTGGGTATCGATGCATCCGCTGCTCGGACGAGCCCGTATGCATTTTTTCGGTTTGACACCACAAGCACAATCTCTGTGTTTGGGATCTTGGCGTCTATCAGCGCTTGTAGATTCGTGCCTGTCAAAACCCTTTGTCAACTTTTATTCTCCTTGGATGGATACATTGCGATGTACCTGAGCCAGAAATCAGCACTACAATCCGCTTTGAAGACATGGTGCAGTAAAGATAAGATTAGATAGTAACAGCCATCACGGTCCTCCGTATCTCCCTTTATCGTGTACATAGAATAGAAAGTGAATCAATATTACAATTTCACAAAAGCGATATCCATACACGGCTTCTTCACATTTCGTTCTTTCGCAACTTTCTCCACCATTTGTCGAGTCATCATGATCACATCTCCAGCTGAAACTCCTGCAATCCCCGTTCCACCCTCCGCACCCACGACAGCATTCCTTTCCTTCTCTCCTGCATCTTTCGCCTGAATTCTCTTCACCATCAGCCCACATTCGTTCAGCGCAAAAGCAGCATCTTCAACCCTCAAATTTGTCGCGCGTGCAATATCAGCTAGCGTACACCGCACACTCACGTGTGTCTCCGCGCTCCCGTCCTCGCGCATCATCGTCGTGTACGTCCGCATGCTAGAAAACAGAGGATCTATAACATATCAGGAATACGGCTCTCTTGAGATATATACATAGAAGCTCACCGTCGACAAATCCTTGCTGGTTCCCATTCCCACTATCATCGCTAGATCCATTTTCCCCATCCCACCCTTTCACCGACTTTTTTCTCTTCTTCGCACTTGCATTCACGGATGACGATGTTTCTCCGTCCTCCTGTCCAGGTGAAGAAGACATGGAAGACGGTGATCGATACCCATTCAACACATCAGGAAAGGTGCCCCTTGTCGTGATGACGTGTTTTGGGGTATCGGGTGGTAAACTGGATAGCACCCGCCTGTTGAAGTGTTAGCCTTGTAAAAAGCACTGATGAAGAACGCACCGCAGGAATCGGATAAGCGTGGCTACCCAATAGGCAAGGTAACTTCGCAGGCCCAAGTCTGATAGTGGGCGTTCAGGCGTGCCGACTTTGCCTGACCGGCGGGACAGCTCGTAACCTAGCAATGTTTTAGTTTACAACATTACGTTACTCATTCAAGTCTTACTGAATTCAATCAAGAGCATCCCATACCCCTGTCGTTGATACGGAGGCAGAGTTATGATACATGCCAAATTATAGCTGTCAAATGAGAATTTCTCCTATGACAGTTATTGAGCATCAATCAGAAAGAAGATTCATCACCAGCTTACTTTGGAGAAAAATCCAATCATGTGGTCAGCTTTTGACGTGGCATCGGTCAATATGTAGAACAAGACTAGGGCAGGTGAACATGGTTAACTAGCAGCAAAGGAATGATAGCTGACAGTTATCGCAGTCAAAGAATAAAGTCTTGACGTCTATAAACAGTTTACCGAAAAGCGATAGATTTTGGCAATACAACTAGACAGGGTCGTATTCAGCTATGCAATAAGCATTTGATAGCCATATCCCGGTCGGAAATACACACCTTTTCTTTAGCTCCATCAACTTCCCATATCGTATGTGCTCCGCGTTGATAAACTTTACGACCCGGAGGATGTTTCACAGTACATTGTCTCTAACCCGATCAGCGTAAATATCCTCCATATCATGAAGATATTAAAAGAGAACAACCCACACCTTGTGCATCTCCCACGTTAAGCCGTCCGGCATGTATTTGAAACACATGTCGCACACCCACAACGTCGCACGTTCACCCCCTGGGCCGATATATTGCCTCCCTAAACCTCCCGCTAATAGGTCAGAGGTACGGACATGCGAACGGGGAGTGGTGCGGGGTACGCCTGGTATTCTAGAGCCGCCGGGAGCTGTCAAGGCACGCGTCCTGGCTGCTGCGGCACCAGAGGAAGGGGTTTGTGAACCAGGCGACGGCAAAGAGGACGAAGCCGCGCTGTCGTCCATTTCCGTCTCCGTCAATGGGTAAGGCGAGAAATACCTAAGCCAGCCCGTTAGCCCGGTACGAGATACGAGATAAAACCACTCGTACCAAGTCTTGATTTGCCACTCTCCGAAATGCACCTTGTCGAAATTCCGTTGAGCAGTGATCCGTTTGTGCTGCTCAAAATCGTAATCTTCTTCCGAAATGGTTATTGTTGCTTCTTCTTGTACGGGGCCCGCACTTCGTCCATCTTCCGTGTCATCTTCTGGAGACGGGGAGACCGACTGGTGTCCGCGTTTCCGCTTCGTTCCAGCGGTCCTCCTCGTCGTCGTTTCAGCAGAAGTCCCATTAGGCAAGTTTGACTCGGTAGATGCAGGGTGCAGATCCCCTTCCGGAATCCACTCGTCCATGCGCTTATCCGTATTGAGGTAATGCACATAGGCCTCGTCCCCGCGTCTGTCGAGAACATAAGCGTGCTCTGAACAACTCTTAGCAAACAAGCAGCAAGAAATATTAACCTGAGGCGCACTTACGTTCAACACCGCTCCTTGTTACAGTATACAATGTGGGAGGCGGAGGGACGGCGATGGTATGCGTGGCCGGCATTTTCGCAATGGCCAACTCGTGTTGAACTGAAACAGTAACAGCCAATGACAGTCCGCCATTTGCTGACTAAGCGCGCATGTCAGTTATGTCCTCCCTCCCGACAGATCTCTACCAGAACTTGATTCTCAAACTTGTAATTGTACTAGAACTCACTCAGAAGCCAGATGGTGTCGTGACTCCACATGCTAAGCAAGCGCTTCTTCAGGCAGTGCGTTTTTTTAATGTATTTTTCGGTGCACTGGCGTGATGTCGATCGCGTGTACTAGACAAACGATTATAAAAATGCCATGTTGCAAGCTAGAGAACTTGCATCTAATTTACCTGGGGGAGAGCTTGTAATAGAAGAGCAAGAACAAATTGTTCAGATGTTGGAGCAATTGCGAGATCGCAAAAAGTAAGTATCGTAGCTGACAGTCTATCTTTTGCCTCTCCACTCACCTGTCATATAGAAACCTCCTGGCACGCTTTTCCCAACAACCCCTCATTTCTGTCGTGAAACCAACTGCGAGCATAAAAATGGAGATCGACTCGACAGCCTCCACTCCAACGGCCGATTAGCCGTTAGCGTCCTTTTTTCAAATCTGACGTCGGTTTCGATTCGTTCTGTTGCGAAATCAACTGCGAGCATAACAATGGAGACTGACTTGTCAGCCTCCGTCAGCCTCTTTCCAAATCATATTTACACTTCTTTCCAATCCATCCTTATCTTATCCCTCCCTTCACGCAGGTCGGTTTTTGAAGCTCGTCTTCATGCATTTCGCACCAGCAGCAGGTTTCTTGCACATTCTTTTACTTGTGTCGCCCTCGCTGGCGAGGGACCACCCAGATGTTTCAATTGAAGAGCCGAGCCCTGGGACGACGTACAATGTCGGGGACATGGTGAACGTCCAATGGACTTCGGAACAACCAGTTGTATCGCCCTCTTTCAGGATATGTCAAGTCGCTGAAAATGTGCGGCGTACATATCGGAGAGCGAACATACGTGATCGCGTACTGGCCCGCCGTGATGACGATGATGATGACTGTGGGGCGGGCATCTTTCCGGAGGCTGAAAAAACGGGTAACGGGTCCTACCGCGCAAGCTTGTGAGTCAATAAGAACCTATGATCCTCTTTCCCATTTAGCTGAACAACGACAAAAGTCAGCTTCCTCAAGATTTGGGAGCACAATCTTATTATCTGCGAATGGAGGATGACTTTGGATGGGTCGCTCGATCACCAACGTTTTCCATCTCCTGTTCGTGTCATATATCTAATGCGCTTCATCCTCGCTCACGATAGCTGTAGCATTGCAAGGGGATAGCAACGATGCTAGCGCGGCTGCTAGTTCGGACGCAGCCGCCTCAACAGCAACTCCCTATCACTCCAAGCATGAGGGTACGACGTCCGCCGGAATTCCTGGTCAGGCGACATTGAACGCAGGTGCTGCAGAAGCTATCGCAAGTGCTCAGGCCCAAACCACAGGCAGTTCGGCCGAAATGCCTCTCCCTAGTGCTACAGATGGGCTATTACAAGGAAATTCTACGGTCAGGTATACCCAAAAAGGCCCCGTATTCGTCGATTCTAGCAATCTCCTGTCTTCCGGCCGCCCCACTCCCGTGGCGGCATACGCAATACCTCTTGCAGCTGCAGCCACAGCTTTGCTCATCGCAGGAGGTCTAGCAATCCGACACCGGGGCGCTCTCCGCAAGGAAAGGGACAAAGAAAGAAAGGCAATCCGATCGTTTGAAAAACTGAGCAGGTCAAGCACGATCTCTTCGCAACCCGCCTTGACGGCTCCTCAACTACCGCAGCCGATACAGTCGCAGCCAATACCTTTGTTCATGCCCATGTCACTCCCTTTATCTTCATCCTCGAGCATGCCGCAAACTTCTCTGTCTAGGGGATACCCAGCAGCATGCGAGCCCCGCCAAATCACAAGAAATGCATATGCCTATCAGAGCCCCGTCCGCGTAGACCGCTCGGTCTCAGGTAGGCCTTACAGTCAGTCTATATCCAATTATACCAGCCCCTCCACCCCAATCACCCCAAACCGGTCTGTTAGGATCAGAAACCTATCCACGGCATCAACGTGCGTCTCGCCCTCTTCCAGCGCCAATGAGTTGGGAATCGCACGAGGGATCCGAGATAGCTCCTCATGTTCAGCTCCATACTTGGCTCCGCTTTCGTTTTCAAACGGTTCGAGCCAGGGATTGTTCGCATCTCATCTGCCGCGAACAACTTCGTCGTGTACTCTGGCTAAAGAACCCTCGGTCGTAACGAACGAGTGCATGACCTCAGAAGTCCTGGAAGACTATTTCCTTCCGCCGCATCTGGATTCTGAATCCCAAGCACCGTTAGACCCCACTCGACCACGCTATGTTAATTACCCTCCCCCGCTTCCTCTTAGTTTGATCTCTGCACCGCAAAGGTTGTACGTTCGGAATGAGGCACCATCCAGTGTCCCTCTTATGTCGCCGGGGAGGAATGGACACCCCGCAGACTATTCTTCACAGATGGGCACTGCTGGTCCTTACCAGGGAGGACAAACGGACGTTTACGCAGCTGTAGCTTCTTTATTGGACAGATCATGCCCGTAATGCTCTGTGACAGTCTTCGTAATTAGGCACACCATAAACTAAATGTCATATCAAGCTCAATGGTGTGATGTAGTTCTACAAGGAAGTTAGCATGATGTTTAAACGACGGCAAAGCAACGACATGAGTCAACGTGCTTCCCGCCCTCTCCCAGCACCAAAGAGTTGCGGAGGATCCGAGGTAGCTCCTCATGTTCAGCTCTGTACTTGCCTTCGCTTTCGTTTTCAAACGGTTCGAGCCGGGGATTGTCACGGTTCACATCTTATCTGACTTTGTCATGTATCATGAGTAAAAAACCATCGATTGTATTGAGCGGGTGTACAAGTATGTTTAATTTGTGAGATCTGCATTTTCTATACTCGTGATCGTCTATCTTGGTGTTGCAGGGACCTTGCAGCCTGTTTAATGGTTTCTATTGGACCAAGTCTATATTCCCTTATCTCCAAATGGGTGATGAATATTCAGGAAGGTGTTCGTCGCCATGCAAGAGAATATGAATCGTGGACCATCTCAAGTCCAGCTATCCTTGCTAGCTGTTCCTGGACTCGGTCTAACACCGCCCGCAACAGGATCGGATATAATGCAGATACTTCCTGTTAGTATATAAGTTTGAACTCCACGCGTGGTCCGCACCTGTGTGGTGGTGGCCCACATCTGCAGGGCCTCGACCCGCCCGACAATTTCTCCGAGGTGATCCCACATCTGCTCGTTAGCGGCGATGCCCTCCTTTGTCGCCCGAGTCCAGTCGTCGCGCTCCTGGTCCAATGCAGCAATGCGATTTTGTCTCAGCTCGTTTATTGCTCGAATCCGGTCGTCGCGCTCCTGGTCCCGTGCAGCAATACGATTTTGTCTCAGCTCGTTTATTGCTCGAGTCCAGTCGTCGCGCTCCTGTCTCAACTCTTTTATTGCCTGAGTTCGGTCGTTTATTGCGTCAAGTATTTCATTCAATTTTTCTTCCAGATCTACGTTATTCTTTGATAGGTCAGCAGCCGTACTGGGTGTCGCACCACTCGGCATTTCGAAGATACAATTGAACATACCATGGTAGTTGTTGCGTTATCTCCATTGCCGTTGGAGTGTACTGAAGGACTCGGGAAACTCCAAGCAAAAAATGCTTGGACATAGTTCCACATGACGAGCAGCAGAGCTGAGAGCATGCACGTATAACTTGTAACGTGAGGTAGGTTCCACTTGAGTGCTAGTGAACGTCTGAGATCTGAGTCGTCCGAGGAACCGTAACGCGTAACGCGTAACGTGGGGCAACACAACGTCCTGCACACTTCTCAACAGCCCCTCGAGAAACCGCCGTAAAAATGGAGACCGGCTCGACAGCAATTTACTATTTCAGGGACAGTCTTCGCAATTAGGCACACTAGTAAACCAAATGTCACATCTAGCTCAATAGTAATGTAATGTAGTTCTACAAGGTTGGCATGATGCTTAAACGACGGCTAGATGTAGTGCATGAAACAATACGAGATAGCAAATAGAGAACGATAACCCCCGAAGGCATTTAATCCCAGGATGGTTTTGACTGGTATGCATGGCTGCGAGATGTCCCATTTTGAGCAGGGCTTGACGGAGACCACCGAGGTGATGTGGGGCTGTACGCAGGGGATGCAGGAGCTGTACAGGCAGTTAAGAAAGGCGAGAGGAACAGGACTCAAGTCGGATTACTCACAATATGCGGGTGCTAAGGTAAAGAAAGGTGCTTTGTCAGTCGCTCGTTCAACGAAAAATATTTGAGGGACTCACAAGCCGGGGAATATGTGGGCGAGGTAGGGGCTAAGGGGAAAAAATTAACATCTATTTCATTGAAGGTTGCAGCTTGAAGCTTACAGTATTTTGGTGATGCGGGTGATGCCATCGGCGACGTTGGCGAATATTTTGGGGACGACGGTGACATTTGCGCAGGTGCTAATATAATAATCAGCTTCCAAATCGACATGGTGAGACGCGAAGCACGCACATGCTAGGTAAGGTGAAAAAGTGAAAACTAGGGTTAGTACATCTGATAGACACAAAATAAGAACAATACTTGCTTGGCGAATCTAAACAATGGCAAGTCAGTAGAGCTCCGGAAAGACGGGTGACTTAAACTCACATCGTGGAGAAGCGGGACTGAACGACGGACTCGTAGGTGAGTATCGAGGGGATGTGGGACTGAAAGAGGGCGACTGCGGGCTGTACCGCGGAGAGGTTGGTGAAAATGACGGGGACGTTGGTGAGTATCGAGGGCTTGTCGGTGAATATGTAGGTGACGTGAGATTGAGCGCTGGTGACGTAGGCGAATATGTAGGTGATGTCGGCCCCCTTGCCCTATCGTAGAACGGTGATGTAGCGTAAGGCGACGTGCCAAACGGAGACGTTGCACCAGCGAATGGCGAGGTAGGCATGAAGCTGGGTGATGTTGGCGAGTACACGTTTGGCGAGCTTGGACTGTACCCTGGACCAGCGGGGGACATGCCGCCAGCACCCAAAGGGCTCTGACCATAACTGAGATAGTGGAAGCTTGCCGAATCCTCACCTCCGCTCGCAGCAAGAGGCGAGAAGGAAGCTTGGTCACCTTTGAATATTCCATCTTGCCATACAGGCGAGTTGGTATCGTAGGGTGTCATGGCCACTTGTCCTGGAGTCATGCCACCGTCGGCCTGGGCAGCTAACAAGGATTGCACTGGTAATCGATGATCCACAATTGCATCTTTGAGCATGTCGATATCGAGAGCGACGTCAAAGGCGCCCGATCCCATAGGCGCCATCTGGCCAAACATAACATTTTCTGCGATTCCGTGGCAGTCGTCTTTTTCGCCGACTGCGGCCGCTTCCATGAGAATTTCAACGGTCTCTTCGAACGAACACCTCATCAAAGCGCCGGTGTCTGCTCGATTGATTCCGTGACGGGTGATAGCCATTAGCGATCCACGATGTGTCATGAGATCGCAAAGAAGAGCGAGGTGGCGGTAGTTGACGTAGGAACCGTCGAATTCAATGACGCTACGCAATTCCTTCATGATGGCAGCTCTGGCGGCTTCGATGCCAAGGACATTGAATATCTCCACGCAACTGTTGGAGTATGTTCGCCTGAAGTCGACACCCTCGACACACATCACGGTCTTGAGGTTGACGCCGTCCGTCTCCAGCACCCACTCTTTCTCGTAGTCCGTTCTGATGCTTCCATCTGGCGCAACCACGACCTTATCCTGCTCCGTCAAGAATACACGCCTGATTCCCTTTACACCACGTAAGCTGACTGAGTTGAGCATCGTGTTCTCGAGTTGCCGCAAAAAGATATCTTCTTCAATGGCACCCAACCCATCATCCTCTTTGTCGCCTCCACCCAAAACACGGCAGCGGATAATTAGCTTCTCGGAGTTGTCTTCACTCCAAATAACAAAAAGATCGGTCTTGAAACTCTCTGCGATCCTGCTTGCAACGTAGTGCATTGTCAGTTTACGATCAATCATCTTTGCACGGTCAAGCTCAAGACGGAGCAGCCAAGGAGATTGCAGGTGTAGCTTGGATTCGATTTCCTCGTCGGGGATGGCAAAGAACGATTCCACAAAGACCTGATCCTCCTCGATGATCGTAGACGTTGGATCGGGGTCGTACCAAATCTCGACAGCGGCGGTGACAGTACGCAGAGACGTATATGCAAGTTCCTGTTGTACATTCTTCGCGAGAGCTGATGATCCTGCAATATCTGTCTCAAGATACACGGTTAGGGCAGGCGTCTTGATGTTTGTGGCAACGTTGATGATTTCCTTGAGACGAGGGACACCGAGAGTAACATTCTTGCTCGAAACACCGGCATAGTGGAACGTATTCAGCGTCATTTGGGTGGCCGGTTCACCAATTGATTGCGCAGCTAACGTGCCGCACATTTCTCCCGGATGGACTAGTGACTGGTTGAATTTGGATTCCACTTCACCCAGCACCCAGTCAAATGCCTCCCGCGTTAGATGGAACCTCTCCAGGATTCGCCGGCTGGCGAAAGTCGCCCGTATATGCATTTTGAACATAAGTGATGCATTCTCCTGCGCCTCTCTACTGAGAGGATCGTCTCCACGAACAACAGTCAAACGTTTGCCCAACTGCCGTACGGAATCGACTATGTAGGCGGGGTCAAGATCGCTGGGCTTCCGGCGGTCAATATGGAAGATCTGTAGAGCGTTTTGAATGATTCGGAACAAATTCACAGGAAGATAGTGTGGTGATGACGTAGGTGAGCGGGGGAAAATGAATCGTCGAAGCGTCCGTCGATCCTGAACCAGCTGGTTATATTCCTCGTCAAGTTTCGCTTGTAGTTCCAATGAGCTGTCGTCGATGCCAACTTGTAAAACTCCAGGTAAGAACCCCCCGGCCGGATCAGTAACATCAACACGATAATTGTGCTCGAACTCCTTGTCGTTAAGACCAAATGTTTCAATGGTTTGTTTTTCAATGAAGGCACCGTCCATCCCGTCTTCTCCGTATACAAACTGGACGAGGTCGCCAAGTGAGTTGCGTACAGTGCCATCGTAGCAAACCATGACGTCTTCAAGAGCCTTAACCAACCGACGCTGAATATAACCGGTCTCTGCGGTCTTAACAGCCGTGTCAATCAGACCCTCGCGTCCAGCCATGGCATGGAAGAAGAACTCTTGAGGTGTCAAACCCCGCAAATACGAATTCTCCACGAAACCCCTGGACTCTGGACCAAAGTCGTCTTTTGTGAAGTGCGGTAATGTACGATGACGGAAACCAAAGGGAATACGGCGACCCTCAACCGACTGCTGACCGACACAGACAGACATCTGAGATATATTGATGAAGGAACCCTTTGAACCAGCGACTACCATCTGCTTGACATTGTTATCCTCTTTCAAGTGTTCCTGGGCATATTTTCCAGACCGATCACGGGCCAAGTTCAGCTCGCGCTCAACCATGCTTTCGAATGATTCGCGTATAGTCATACCAGGTTTAGCTTTCAGGCGATCGTGCGTTGCATCCTCGATAACCGTAGTGACGTTGGTTTTGCGCTCTTGGATCGTATCGGTGATGTAAGCCATCGTCTGCCGGTCAGCGATGGTATCGCCAATACCGATACTAAAGCCATTATGGAATAGCCAGTAGTTGACCACCATCTGAATACCCGTGAACATCATTCTCGTCGCTTCCGGACCTTTCTCTCGGAAAACGACGTGGACGAGACCACCCTGAGATGCACCGACTGTCTTCTTCTCGACAATACCGAAGATGATTTCCCCATTTTCAACCATCATCCCATCGTCAAACACAGGATTAGAGGATTTTGGATCGGGTGACCGGTGAATATTGATACCGCGAGGAATCGTGAGACTTAGAATCTGTTTGCCACTCCATAATGGCTTGGGTTTGAGTATCGCCGGTATTGGCACAGAGCCATCCCATTCCGGGACCCAAAGAAGGATGTTTTGCACTTGGTTCCAATCCAGGAATGTGTCTCGTAGGGTCAATTTTCGAATACCACACAGCGTGTCTTGTACAATACCCATGACGGGCTTGTTGGCTTGTGGTGAAATAATCTGGAAGAGATCAATACCGTTGGACGAAGGTAAGATTTCTAGAATATACCTGGCGGGGTACCCATGCGATTTGGGACAATTCCGCCCTTGTTTCCTCGCTCTGAGGGATGCTGATTTAACAAGTCAGGGGATGTAACAATAATAGTATACTTATACTTACTGCATGTTCATCTCATCACCATCGAAGTCGGCATTATATGGTGGGGTCCTATAAAAGGTCATCTCGCAAGGTCAGGCAAACCACGTCGCAGACATACACAGAAAGATTTAGTCGAAAAGCTATCCAGGCATCAGCAAAGCATGGACGGGAGCGGTGATAGACGTACTTGAGTAAGGCATCAACTTGACACGGTGACTCATCATACTCATTTTGTGCAGACTGGGCTGTCGATTGAAAAGGACGAAGCTAATCGAAAAGGTTAGACTCGGTCAGCTGACGCAAAAGTCTACTCTTACTCTCCATCCTTCAGGTGACGTTCTACGATCCATCCATACTGAAGGTGAGCATCCGCACGCTTGTTATAACGCAGATCAATTCGCTCGCCCGTGTCTCGAACGACGTATCTTGCACCCGGGTATACTGTTGGCCCATTACGGACCAACTCTTGAAGGTATGCAATATTATACGGCGTAACTATAAATAACGGTTAGCAACCAATAAATCCTCTCCAAACAAGACGATTACCTCTCTCCGGGTAAGTCAAATTCATTGCAATGCTCTTTGGCACGCCGACTTCATCCAGCTCGAGATTAGGGTCACCTGTGATAACCGTACGAGCCGAGAAATCAACACGCTTTCCCATCAGGTTTCCGCGCAGACGCCCTTCCTTCCCCTTTAGTCGCGCACGTATAGCCTTCACGGGACGTCCGGATTTCTGTAACGCCTGAGGGACACCGGCAATGTCGTTATCCATATAGGTGGCAACGTGGAACTAAAAGAATTCATTCAGTGATACTGAGCCAAAAAGAGGCTCCATATTGACCAACCTGGAGTAATTGTTCAAATTCATTGATGACGTGAGCGGGTGCACCTTCTTGTTCGCATCGACGCACGTTGGCAGATGCCTTGATGATGTCGCCGAGCTTATATGTCAAGTCGTCCTCACTTCGCATCGCCCCTCCATCCACTGCTATGCTTGGCCGTACCGGAGGCGGTGGGACGGGCAAGACGGTCAATATCATCCACTCTGGACGAGCATACTCATCGGAGAGACCGAGGAGATGGAGGTCAGAGTCTGACATTTTCTTGAATGTCGTGTACACTTCAGACGGTGTAAACAGGCGTTTCTCCGGCTGAAGGGACTTAAGATCCTGAGCATGTAGAGCTTAGTCAAGGTTTATGGCTCGTCGTGTTCCGCATATACAAACCTCGTCATCATCTTTGGTCTTCTTGTAATGTACAAACAACTTCAGGCCTTCTTTCCGGATCTGAGGTTGAAGGTGACCGCAACCACCATGACCTTTCTTTGGTTCCTCGTTCTCACCCTCTGCGCCATCGTCTTTTGGAGGCTCATCAGGATCACAGACCATTTTTGTCTTGCAATGGTTCCAAACGACGGCCATGCGTGCTTTGGGATCGCGAATATGCCGAATTTTGTCCGCAAAGTTGGGATCCACCTTACAATCGTGAACATTACAGAAAATTCAGTCGCAAAGATTCAGGCAAATATGCGAATGAAAGCGTCAGTATCGTGCGTCTATGGTTGACCGAAAAGCCAAATTCCCACTGAGGTAGACAATGACAGGGGCCAAACATGAATGTAATAAGTGCAGGGCCTATACACACGCAACCCGAACTGCGTGACAGCCAGGTGTGGTAAAGCCGTTCCATCCTGGCACGTACGTTGCTTTTCACGGCAAACGCAGTGCGACTGTTTTCCGCACTCCTCGTTCAGCCCCCCATTTCACCACGCACCTCGTGCCCAACCAAACATGGGGTGAGCGTTCAGGAATCAACGCGGCGATCAAGCGACCGAAAACGCGCGCCTTTTCCTAACCCACATGCTGGAAGAGCGCCCTTGAAAACAAAGGGAACCAACGTGGTACGGGCTTGGGGTTCTCCATATCTGGAGAGAGCCCCCAGAAAATTTGGGTGGTGGGGTGCGAAACGAGCAGAGGAAGGCGGGAATTATAACTCACGATATCGGCTTTCAATTTTCCACAATTTACACAGATACTCTCCAAAATCTTCTTCACTTTGACAATAAAGCCTAATGAAACGTGAATGAGATGCACCGCCGATTGTCCAACTATATTAGTACGCACCGGGGTGAAACATGGGCCTTGCGAGTTCAATGTGACCAAAGTGGCCAGGACACTCAGCCATTCCTTCACCACATGTCTGGCACTTGAAGTTCCGGTCGATGGTACCCATCCTCGGATCCATCAAACCTCCAATCTTTGGTTTATGCGTGGTCTCGTCCATGACTTCAGGATGCTCAATTTTGGCGACTGAGTAGGCTTTCTGTAGACAGATATTGAGCTTCGTCATGTAAGCGCTAAAATTTTTGACCACACGTACAATCTCTTCGGGTGAAAGGATTCCAAACTGAACCTCCTTCACTTTGCGCACGGGCGCTGCAGAATACGCAAACTGGTGACCCAGCATATTTGATTATAGAAGTGAGTCGGACGCGAGTCAAAAAGACCGTAGGAGCAGAAAGAAAGGCGGTAGAAATGCTCTTGGAAGGCGTGTTTGGTTTTTGGTGAGGTTTGAGGTACTTTTTTGTGGATTTGAGTGTTTTTTGAGAAGAATTAAGGGGAGAAACAGAGAAAGAAACAGAAGTTGAATTAAACGGTGGAATTAAGCGACCTAAGCTGGAGCGGGTGGTGCAAACAAGGGTGGATGACTTGCTGGATAAGAAAGCCTCGGATATTTGATGCCGTGGATGGGATGCGGCTGTCGAAATAAACGATGGCGTGGTGGTTGAGGTACAACCAACGACGTTTGTGGATTTCCGACTCCGCCGCAACTCTTGTCGGTCCCGCGTCACATCCTGCGTGACTCGGCTCGACTACAATACACCCCTTACGCCCGGTCATTGGCAACCGTCTAGCGGTCTCTAGTTCCACTGCGCTTCTCCTACTGCCCAACCACGGGCACGCCTGACCTGGCAGTCATTACGCTAATGGTATTCCTGCTCGACCTATTGCGTGGACCCCTCAAACCTATTCTTTGCACTCCCTCCGCGGCAGGCATCACAAGTGTCATTAATGAGCGTTGAAGCCCTCGGGTACGGGCGTCGATGGTGATCGGTCCAGCGATCAAGGTCTTCCCGAGGAACAGCCGCAGTATCAGGAGCCAATGGTAGTTGAGAAGACACCGACGCCTTTACCTGATTTCCATGTTGATGAGCAAACGATCAGAGGATAATCTCTTTACTGAAGCATGGACTTGGACCCATATTGGCGGACTTGAAGAGGAGATTCACGGAGCCCGCAGCGGTAAGTCATTACCTTGTCGATTTGTATGTAAATCATGATGTTGCGCGCAGGAAGAATATAACTTGGACTATCTCTACCCTAATGGTATCGATACCCCTGCAAACCCTGTTCCTTAACCCGTCGCCAATCCGAAGACTCGTAGCCAATGAAGCAGGTGTTCCAGAGCGGGTTACAAATGCGCAAGTCAATGGCAAGGCTTCTGCACCAGCGGTGCCATTACCGGACCAAGAGGCCGTTCTACTTGAGCGAACCGGCCCAGCTTCAGCTCCAACCAACCCAAGTGACCCGGATCCTTGTCCCACCTACTAGCGCTCTCCTGATCCATTCGGTTCCTCAATCGCCTGTGATAGGGCCCGCCGGCGGTAGGCGATGAGCGCAAAATCAGTCCCAAGCTTCTCCCCTAGCACCTTCCAGTGCTGCGCTGGAGCCCATCCAATCTGCTTGATTGCTTTAGCCCCCCAACTTCACGCCAATCGCACAAGACTCCGTCTCCTGCATCCCCTTGTCCATTGCCAGATCCCCCCAATTTGTTGGTGCTGGGAGAGGGTGAGAAGCACGTTGATGAAGTGGATAGGTTTCTGATATTGTCAGACCGGTCTGGGGTTGTTTGGGGTGGAGGGGCGGGTATAATTGGATATAGACTGACTGTAAGGCCACCAAGCAGTCTACGTGGATGGGGCTCTTTCTGATAGGCATATGTATTTCTTATGATTTGACGGGGCTTGCATGCTGCTGGGTATCCTCCAGAAAAAGAAGTTTGTGGCTCGAGGATCAAGATAAAGGGAGTGACATGGGCATGAACAAAGGTATTGGCTGTGGTAGTTGAGGAGCCATCAAGCTGGCATCTCCAGTGGGTTGCGAAGAGATTGTTCTTGACCTGCTTAGTTTTTCAAACAATCAGATTGCTTTTCTTTCTTTATCTCTTTCCTTGTGGAGGGTGTCCTGGTGTTGAATTGCTAGATCTCCTGCAATGAGCAAAGCTGCAGCTGCAGTTGCAAGAGGTATTATAATTGCTGCCACAGGAGTGGGGTGGTTGGAAGACATGAGATTGCTAGTGTTGCTGTGGCCAGCTTTGTCATAAGAATCAATGAATAGGGGGCCCTTTAGGATAGCCCTTCAGGAGAGGCATTTTGGCCTGAACTGCTTGTGGTTTGTGTTATGAACTCATTTATCTCAACCTAAGTTGCAATAGTGACTCTAGTCATGATTACAAGTCTAAGTCAAACAATGATTGAGTTTACAAGTTGGAAACTAAGTCAAGGTGTTAACTTAGTATCTGAGGACAATTGTGGTTGAATGAGTAAGCAAGTAAACTGTAAGATTGAACAGCTAAGTCAAACATACTAGGGTTTGACTGTAAGGATGGTGATCCTAATTTGGATGGAGCCCAGGAACTAAGCTGCAGACAGGAAAGGATGGAGTATAATGGAGTCTGGGATGTAGTGGAGAAAGGCTAGGCTTCAGCGTGCAAGCTGCGCCATGCTAACGTGTGTCTTGCCTAAACTTCTGGAGAACACTCTGGAGTCTGGGATGGAGTCCAGAGGGCAAGTGGTCTGGATAGAGTCATAGACTGATGAAAAACAGGGAGTCAATGCGAGTTGGGGCACAATCCAAGTCGATATTCGGACTACTGTATGAGTACTTGAAGTGAGGCCTTATACATATATGTAGTCCGACAAGGGAAGCTATGGCCGTGTTCTGATGGGAACTAGTTAAGCAAGGGAACTATGGAGATATGGAACAGAAAGTGGAGTAGAGCATATGGTATGAAGGGATAATGATATCCATGATGCCTGAGATGAAACAAGAGGTGAAACAAGTATGGAAAATATGTAGAAAGGAACTTAGTGAATGTCAGGGAAAGTATGGAGTCCATGCCACATGGAGTTGTGATGGAGTTGTGATGGAGTTGTGATGGAGTTGTGATGGAGTTGTGATGGAGTTTTGGCATAGGCTTGATATGAGATGCAACATGAGTGTAAAATGGTCATGGGTATAGTCAGGGAGTCCATCGGGGTCCAAGGTCACAGAGTTTGGGTGGAGTCCGGAACAGGATATGACATTGACTCTACAAATACAGGCCTTTACTGTATATACAAGTTAGGACAAAGGCATGGCTAATGAAGCAACAAAGGAAAGAGCATAATTAGAATAAGGTAAAAAGTAAGTAGAATAATGCATATAGGACAAGGAGATGGTATTGATAAAGAAGTGAGCTTGTCCATACTGAAATCAAGCATAAGGGGTATGACAAAAGGTAGGCATAAAGGAAAATTAACATGTCCAACTAATCATGTATGCATAATGCAGGACTCCAGTCCATACTGTGTTGTAACAGTTTTGGCCTGAGCACTGAGCTGTTGCAAGCTGCCCACTCCACCCTCTATTTCCCTTGGTCTACCACACAGCTTCTGCTTTTTTCCCAACATGCCACATCCATGTGCACATTCTCACACACAACATGCACCTGATGACAAGGTAGATACATAACTTCTTGAGGAGGGTTTGTGTGGCATTGTGAATGGCAGTTTAATATGATCTCTGGTGTCACCTGGGCCCCTGTTGTGCATTACTTATAGCAGTGCAGGTGGCAGATGTGTGTAGTAGTTGGCATTGCTGGTACTGCCAATGCAGATCTTTTGCATAAGTCATTGTCAGTCCCACACTGTCAACAAGAAATCAAATGGTAAGTGCACCATCATCTACTGTGGTCCCCATTCCTTCACCTCTCAACCCTTCCTAGGATACCCAACCCTCCCCTGACTCCTCTGTAGACTGTTCTGCTCTCTGAGTCCCCTGGCACTTCTGCACCTGTTACATTCATTCGTGAACTGTTAACTCAAGGCTAACAGGTAGGTTCCTCAAGGGAGTTCTGGCACTAAATTGCAAATAAAGTATTAAGATATGTATTATCATATAAGTCCTCAAGGGATCTTAGACAATAATGAGACAGTTTGACTGTTAAAACTAGACTGAGGTCTAGTCATATATATGTATATGTATTTGTGTGATTTTTATACTACAAGTTATGTACATACACAAATATAGTAAAGAAAAACATGTGATAATGGTAAGCATGTGAAATAATTAACATGTGAAAATGGAATACATGTGATAACCATTCATAAGAACCTGCATCAGAAAAATTCTGGTTTGGCTTATGCACTTTGGGAGCTTAAAATGTCTTTGCTGCCTTAGTGATAAAAATGGCTATAAGTGCATTATTTAAGCCCCAAAATCAACATTTTCAGAAGAAAACAAAAAAAGTTGACTCTAGTTTCAGCAACACTAACTAGGATTGATCATTGGAATATTTTTATCTGTATTATTTTTCACCTCATGTTTATCTTCAGTTTGTAACATTTATTTTTCAATAAGTGATAAGTTGTTATCTTTATCTAAATCAATATTATAATTTAATTTTCAAATATCATAGTATAATTCTCATAACATCCTTATCTAGAGTGAATATTAGTGTCTAATAACAAATTTAAGTATTTAAATAAAGAAGTTAAATTAATTAATTAATCCTTAACTTCAGAAGTGGAGGTTGTTCTTATGATGAATCATGATTGGTGTAATCAAGAAATTGCTGAACAGTTCCTACTTAATACCAAGGTTCACATCAGGAAAAATCAGAGAATAAAATCTACTTATTGGACTTATCAAGAACAAGACATTATAGTAAGTCCCCAAGGTATGAGGGAAGGATTTGATGAAAGCCATGGTCTGTATTTGAACATACCCATTGCTCCAGCAATTCTTGAAGTGAAGAAAGGAAAGTGTTGAATGGTTTGGTTTCATGCTTCAGAGCCATTCCCTGACAGATTTTCTGAGCAATGTTTGAAAACTTCAAACAGGTAGTGGAGGACCACAACAGTGCACTTCATATGTCCTTTGAGAAACTGCAGGAGGTTGTGGATGGCTTAATTTGCAGTGACCCATTTGCAGACATGCAAGGTCCCTCTCACTGCGTCATCTCCATCAACAATGTTGGCACCCTTGAATCAAAGTTGGAATATGCTCTTCCACAGGCAATAATTGCAGTAGCTTCATTCATACTGCAAGAAATACAAGTGAGAACTTCATTTTTGTTGATGTTCAACTGGACCTAATTTGAATCATTCAATTCAGTCTACACAGACTGTGAGGTTGTGTAACCTCAGGCAAAAGGTGGAGATTTTTTGTTTACAGGGATACTACTCCACCTGAGTCTGAAGATCATGTGGGAGAATTTTGTTCTTGGGAGCCTTATTTTTGCCTTATAATGTCTTGTTCTTGATAAGTCCAATAAGTAAATTTTAAGTATTTTCTGATTTTTCCTGATGCCATGCATGTGCAAAATGCATATAGTAGGAATCATCTGTTCATCAAGAACTATGAGGGCAACAGGGAAGCAATTTCATATGGTGGATCCAACAAAGTGATTTGGACCATGAAGGGATGCAATGTGCCTGTCAGTATCACCCTAGTATACATGATCCTTGACCCAAAGCAGGAAATTTGAGTTCAAGGCAACATGGAAGCACTGTTATGGCAGAAGTGGCTGTGTTGAACAACTAAGTCAATGTTAGTAGAGTCAAACTTTCATTCCCAGGTTGTGAAACTCCTCAATAAGAATGGTATTCAGCTCATGACTGTCAATCTTGTTTAGTTCAGGTGGACTGAGAAGAACAAGATTGACAGTCATGAGCTGAATACCATTCTAGTTGAGGAGTTTCACAACCCAGGAATGGACTGAACCAATTGTAACTGGTTGCAAGGGCCCTTCAGTCACAGTTTCTGGGGTTTGTCCATTGGTCAATGACTGGTCACAGTCATGGTAGTCCAAATTTGGGCAAAGATCAGACCAGACCAGTAAACACTATATATACAGGAGATGAGGAGAGTGAGAGGAACAACAGTAGGTGCTGTATGGAAGTTGAAGAAGATGTCACTGAGGATGTAGTATGTTAGATGGGACTTGTTTTGAAGCTCTCATCTTTAACTTTCTTGTGCTGATGTTGCTTGAACCCTATCTCAGAGCCATTCAACATTCTTTTTCAATGCATTGTGTTCAGAGCACAGCACCATGTTCCCTTTGAAGGTCCTGAAAAGTAGGCTTCATTGAAGCTCTGAGAATTCCATTATTGGTTGAATGGTTTCTGGGTGATGTAGTAGAGGCAAAGGGGCAGTGGTTGGGAAATGAAAGGGCCCAGGGGGAAAGTGGTATGACAGATATAAATATGTCTATTGTTTGTTCACCCCAAACAAGTTCCTTTTCTAGAATTAATTAAATGCTAGAAAGTTGCTGGAAGCTGAAACACAAGCCCGAAAAGAGTTGACCAGACATGATTGACATATCCATTAGTAGTTCAAGTATATATGTACATGTATAGGGGAAAATTGCTGTGGCTTCATTTGAAAGATGGGCTGTCTGAGTGTTAACATCATGGCCACAGCATCATCAGCTACAGCATCAAATGAACAGTCTACATATGTACTATTGACATCAGTTTGGCATGGATGTGCCAGGATGAAAAAACCATGAAAGGGTTATTTGCAATGGTGATCTGCAATCCATTGCTCAACGTGATATGCGGTGGTCTCATTTCCTGGTCACGGAGGCCAGGAGGTGAGTAAACATGATCTCTTGAGGTGGTTAAATACCTCAGACAAGAGGATGGAAGGGGCAGCCCCTGCTTTACTTATATTGCAGGCTGGCATTTCCATGAGCGGCATTCCCATTTCATTGTAATTATTGACTTTGTGTTGTTGCCTCTACCCAGTTGACTTCAATGCATTGCTGGCAATCATTGATTGACTTTGCATTGTAACGAGCCGATTCTGGCTACGTTGGAACCGATCTCTGAAACCTTCCGAAGCTCCCCAAAGCACTCCAAGCCTATACTCGACCCCGGAGGATGATCGTTTGAGTTCGGATGCACGCACAGACCCTCGGACTCAGTGCAGGATTCATCACATGGTCACCTCGTGCCTCCGTAGTATATATACCATTGTGTATGTAGTTGTAGTTAGCGAATTATCACCCCATCTGCGTTTCGAGTTCGATTTCTTCCATTCCCTTCATTCCTCGGTGCTTTGGACACCTTCCACTCATTCACCTTCATCTTTGGCACTCTCTCTGCACCCAAGACACCCTTCAGACTGATCTCCATAGCCCCTTTGGCCGAACGCACTTCCGCATCGGCCTTCTTCTGATTGTTTCAGCGTCATGATGGATTTCCCATTCGATCTTGGCATGGTTGTAGCTGAGACATCCGCAGATGGTGAGTGAATGGCTTGATGATTCAGATCTCTCAACTGAAACAATTATCAGTATGGACTAGACAACTACACATTATGGACTCAACCCTATCTCAAAGACCAGTATCCCCACATGGCTGCGATCCCTAAAAAGGCGACATCACCCAACAACCCACTGAGTATCATGTGGTACAATGCTCTGGAGACCAATTTTGACTCGTTCATTCACCAGGCAGCACCATCCATGTTGGCAAACTTGCCTTGGGCATAACCTATCGCTTTTGCACACTCAAAGAACAACTTGCTTCACGATGTAATGGATGGAATCCTGTTACAGTGTGCAGCATGCTCTGAGGCCTTCCGAAGATGTCCTCCACCATCCACCTTCGATCCACTTTCCGTCCGCTTCTGTCCGCTTTTGATCCACTCTGATGCGCGGGAATTCATCGGAGTACGTTGGATGTGCGGGAATATGTCGGATTATGTCGGACCACAAGCACATGGTAAGTGCATGGTAAGCACATGGTAGTTACTATAAGTACATACATGTCACATGTAGTCATATACAATATGTAGCTACGAACGAGAATCGGAGTTCCCTTCCCCTCAGATCAGCCTTAGCTTAAGTCTGTGCGCTATTGTGCATGGCACCTGCAGTGCTGGGTACAACCCAGAGCACATTGCAGTGTTTCAATGAGTTATCAAGTATATGTAAAACATCAATCAAGCCTAGTGTTTAAAAGTCCGGTCCGGTCTGGTCTTTTGCACATTTTTGGTGCAACCAGACCTGGACTGGTCTTTTTAATTTTGCTATTTCAGGCAACCGGACCAAAACCGGTATGGACCAGTTGCCAATGGTTGTGAGTGAAATGGCAACCGGTTCAGGACCGGTCTTTATTTGGACCGGTCCGGAACTGGTGGTGACCGGTTGCAACTGATATTTTTCTTGCATATTGTTACACATGATAATATAAAATAGTAAAGAAATAGTGAAAATACTCCGCCAATCACAGTGTTGTCATTGGCGGAGGATTTCTACCATTTTTCTCATGTATTGTCACACACAATAATGTAAAGACTAGTAAAAAATAGTAAAAATACTCCGCCAATCACAGCATTGTCATCAGCGGAGTATTTTCACTGCTTTTCTCACATATTGTCACACCATTATCAGCAGATAAAAATAGAAAAAAGCTCCGCCCATTGTGGTGTTGCCATCGGCGGAGTATTTTTATATTTTTCTCGCATGCCAATCCATTTTTAGCCCAACAACATCCAAACATTTCAGTCTGCATCCACCCCCCTGGCCTCTCCAATCATTGAGTTAAAAGACCAGTTGCAACCGGTCTGCAACCGGTCTTTGACTTCTGGTCAAAACAGGCAACTGGCAACCGGACCAACCCAGATTTGGCAAGACCAGCAACCGCAGTCCGGTTGCAACCGTTATCAGTCCGGTCCGGTTGCCGGTCTTTTTAAAAAGTTGCAACCGGACTTTGAAACACTAATCAAGCCCCCCAATTCATTGGGCCCTTGAGCACTGCCATGCGTCACTCCCTCATCCATCTCAAGATTATAGACAGCACATTACAGGAAATGCAGTTTGGCATTGCAGAATTTCAGCATTATTTTCTCAAACTCTATGGCCTGATGATGGATTATTTAGAAATATATCAACCATGTATGCTCAGTTTAAAGCTGAGAGCCACCAGGGTTACCCATTAAAGGTGTCAAGGAGTTCTTGAATGTTTGGAACTCATCTATTGGTGGGAATAAGCCTGGTATGTAATGTAATGTATAGTATGTAATGTATAGTCTGTGGTTGCTGTCAGCAGACAAATCAATGAGGGAAAAGGTATAGGTAAGGAATGTGTTATGTTAGTCATATTGGCAGATGGTTGTAGGCATATATATATATATCTGTGAGCCACCTGCGCTCCTGATTTGAGAGACCGTCAACGTCGGACATAGACTGGCAAGGGGTAATTGTTGTGGGCCTGTTCATTACTAATTAGAAGCCAGAGCCATCTCAAACCAAGCCATGCTGCAGTGCACATCTACAGGTTTAGTGGGGTATGGGAAACTGGGTCTGAGTCCCATTTTAATATTTTACCTGGGGGTTACCCAAGTTGTCAAACCCTACCAGCTGCAGTGGATGCAGCTCAGGGCATTAGAACATTTTGCACAAGTGAAAATCCTTTCAAAAATGTATTTCTTATTTATTTAATATTTTGCACCTTCAAAATCTTATGTCTTCATAATATTTTCACTAGTAGAAAATATTAAATTTACATTTTCAAGTGTTGTGCAAAATTATGTAAAGATTTAATATCTCAGGAGCTGTTGAATGTTTTGAGCATATTATATTTATGTAGCAAGAAAATTTTTGACAAGGGATAACTTTTGGCTGCAAGAGTTCAATGTAAATATTATTATGTCATGCTTTTTTTCAAGATCCAGCATGCTGATCACATGCATAATGAGCAACAAGCACACAACACACTAACATCTTGAACCTTAACCATGCCAGTAGTAATTGTTACAAACGTACGTCATGGCCTATCTTTTCCTTATCTTATCATCTCTCCTATGCCGTTATTTGCATATGCGTTCCTTCCGGAACATTCATCGTTTATCATATGCCAATTACCTTTATCACATGTATGTTCGTTTTCACATGTTAACCATTTCATTATCACATGCAACCGTTTTCATTATCACATGCATATATACTTACCATGTTTGCGTATGTACTCTGTACTATATAAATCACGCAAATGTACGACTAGACTTCAGTCTAGTTTTAACAGTCAAAATCTGTCTCGTTATCGTATAACCTCCCTTGAGGACTCATTCGATAACACTCTTATTTCTTGAACGTTCTTAAGTGCCGGAATTCCCTTGAGGAACCTACGGTGCCTGATAAGCTTGACTTATCAGTGAACGAACAAACGTAACAATAAAACTAGACTCCTCTCCGAGCACGATAGCTTTAACGCTCTCACCTCCCATCATTCACAATTGCTCCACGACAATCTAAAAGTACCCCTCCGAATAACGCCAAACGAAACCCCCTTAACCATCTCTACTATCTCGACGAACATTCCATTCATTGGGATAAACGAGAAAACGGCTGGTGTTATACCGCTTCAGGAAAACCCGTACCAGGCCACCAGTTTTGGGTAAAACAAAAACTTGGAAGACCGCCAAATCAGTCCTTCCCATTTGAAGGAGGATTATACCTAAACGAACGCAAACTTGCCTTCCACGAAGGCAGTAAACGTTGGTACGCCACCGAATCGGAAACAGGAGAAGAACCGTACTTTATTAGAGACGAATATTTCGAAGGAGAACCCTTCATAGGAGGAAAAGAGGAGTTAACACGAACCGCGCTACAACGTTGGAAGAAAGCGAACGAACCAGAGACCCTAACCACTAGTCAAGAAACTCCCGTCGCCTCACCACACGTTCATTACAGAGAAAGCGCCGAACCGTCAGGAGAGTCCGATAAAGAAGACGATAAAGATCCCTTCTCTGAACAAGAGGAAGAAGAAGAATCCCAAGATAAACTTGAATACGCACCTGGAACCGAAGACGTTGTTATACCCACAGTTAAACAACGAGTTGAAGACGAAACCTCAGCTCAACTTATCGCTTCCTTATCCCTTGTAACCGAATCGAAACTTGAAGCTACACGACCCGCACCATTACCCCCTGTTACATTCCCATATTTGTTTACTCCACCAATCAATCCATTTCCCTCTAGGAAAGGAAAAGAACGAGATATGAGTGGATCAGGACCCCGAACCGAACCAAGGTCAGATCTACCAAAGATCAAACCTCCTAAACCATTCGAAGGAGATCGAAAATATCTCAATCCGTTCATAGCGAAAGCCGAATTATTCATGAAAATGAATAAAATGACGGATGCTCAAGATAAGATACAGTTCATTATGTATCATATTGATGGCAACGCTCAACAATGGCGTGACAACAAAATAACTGAATATGACGCCGAAACGACAAAATACGCCAACTATGACGCTTTTATTAAAGAACTGAAAGAAGATTGGGGACAAGTAGACGAAGCAGGACTAGCCATGCACAGATTACTCACATGGAGAAAACTCCCAAAGCAATCAATTAATCAATATATTGCGCGCGTCGATCGAGACATCAATTTAGCCAAAATCACTGACGATACGACGAAATGTCATCTCCTAGTTTTAGGATTACCAAACACCTTACGAGAGAAACTACGACTAGGAGGTGCCCCGACAACCTATAAATCATTACGAACTCGTATCCTTGACATAGAAGTGGCAAACACCTTATTCTCCACTTTTGGCCAAGTAAAAGAGTTCGATGACAAAATGGAAGTCGACGAGGCTGTACTTGAATTAAATCGACAAGCACGACAAATGCAGATTGCTGAAACCTCCATGGAATGGGTAAAAACCGCTGTATGCTATGGATGCGGAAAAACAGGACATTTAATCTCGGACTGCCCTAATCCCAAAAAGAAACGACAAAACCTTGGGAATTCACGAGGAAGGGCAGCCCCTAGAGGACAATTTCGAGGAAAACCACGCGGCCGAAATAATAACCGTAACAAAGGGAAAGGAAAAGGAAAAAGAATCAGAGCGCTGGATGCGGATAGTGACGAAGACGACAGTGGCTCGTCAAGTGAAGAATCCAACAGTGAAAACGACGAAGACCAGAGAATCGCCGTCATACGAGAAATGGCGAAAACATTACCACGTAGCGCCCGCCGAAAATTGAACAAAAAGGGTTTTTAGAACGAGACGACGATGAATCAGCGTCCGTCGTCTCTGAAGACGAACAACTATGTATAAATGGTGTAACAGTATCTTCTATATCCAAAAATAAAATCACCATTCCTATTACCAAATGTTCGAATCTAAAAACCGCTGAAACCAAAGCCCTTATCGACTCAGGCGCACAAGGAAAATTCGTCGATAGCTCACTTGTCAATTGGAACAAAATCACTCGCTTAAAGAAACCCATCCCAGTGTGAAATGTGGACGGAACAAATAACAAGTCTGGAGATATACGGTATAAAATCCAGATAAGCTATAACATCGAAAACAACCGGTTTAAAGACTGGTTTTATGTCACACGACTAGGCGATCAACGACTGATACTAGGATTACCTTGGCTCCGAGAAATCAACCCCAGAATAGATTGGTCTGAAGGAACAGTTAGATTCCCCGACGAAAGGAAGATCGATCCGGAAGAAGAAACTACGTTTGATTACGACGAAGAAACCGAAATGTACCTTCGGTATATCCAAAAAGAAGAAGAATTGAACACAGATGAGGACGAAGATCTCGAGACTGATCACCTTTGGATCCAAGCGAAAACATCAGCGTCTCAAGCGCTCGCACATGAACACGAAGACAAATCTACGAAAGTGGAATTACCCCCAGAATATGACAAATGGAGGAAAGTTTTTGATAAACAAACATCGGAACGATTTCCCATTTCACGACAATGGGATCATGCAATAGATCTGAAAGAAGGGTTTAAACCTAAAGTGGCGAAGAACTACCCGTTATCAATCCATGAAGAACAGCTAATGAATAAATGGGTCGACGAACAACTCAAAAAAGGTTATATTCGACCATCACAATCTCCGCAAGCGTCTCCTTTCTTTTACGTTGCAAAGAAAGAAAAAGGAGAGTTAAGACCCTGCCAAGATTACCGATACATCAATAGCTGGACGAAACGGAATGCCTATCCCCTTCCTTTAGTATCCGACTTATTATTAAAACTAAGAAAAGCAAAATACTTCTCCAAGTTAGACCTCCGATGGGGTTACAATAATGTGCGAATAAAGAAAGGCGACGAATGGAAAGCCGCGTTCACGACAAACCGTGGTCTCTTCGAGCCTACTGTAATGCTCTTTGGATTATGCAATTCACCGTCAACATTTCAAACGATGATGAACGAATACTTCCGTGACATGATAGCCGAAGGATGGCTAGTCGTCTATATTGACGATATGTTGATATATGGAGCGAACGAGGAAGAAACGAGGGAGCGCACTAAGCAAGTCTTACAACGGCTGAAAGAAAACGATCTGTTCCTGAAACTGGAAAAATGTAAATTTGTCGCCAAGGAAGTCGAATTCCTTGGGATGATCGTCAAAGAAGGAAAGATCATGATGGACCCCGTAAAACTCGCTGGAATCAGCAAATGGCCCGAACCGAAAACTGTTAAACAAATACGGTCATTTCTAGGGTTCGCGAATTTTTACAGGAAATTCATAGGAAACTACGCCGAAATAGTGGCTCCGCTCACGGAACTTACAAAGAAAACAGTTCCCTTCCGATGGGATGCAGAATGTCAGAAAGCATTTGACATGTTAAAGGAGAAATTCCTAGAAGAACCGGTTCTAGTTATGCCAGATCCAATGAAACCGTTTTTATTAGAGACCGATGCGTCAAACTGGGCGGTAGGAGCCGTCCTGAAACAACGAGGATCTGATGGAGAACTGCACCCATGCGGATTTATCAGTCATCGGTTAAGCGATACCGAACAAAGATATCAAGTATACGATCGCGAGTTATTAGCAATAAAGAAAGCGTTTGAAACCTGGAGACACCTTCTTAAAGGAAGCCCGCACACGATTATGATCCACTGTGATCATAAGAATTTATCATATTACAAACATCCGCAGAAGATGACTGCCAGGCAGTCACGCTGGTGGCAAGAAATCACGGAGTTTGATATCAAATTAGAACACGTCCCTGGATCAAAACTTATTCAGGCAGACGCTTTATCGAGACGCCCTGACCATATTAACGAAGAAGAGGCAAAAGCAAAAGAAATCCCACAAACCATGATCACTGATGACATGGTTATCGCCGCAATCAATGTATCTTGGGCAGATAAAATCACTGAATTATTGCCACAAGACAAATTCGCTAAAGTTGTAATCGACGGTCTTAAACACGGAAAACTACCCCTCCGATCAAAGTTTAATGACTGGAAGAACGACGACAACATAATTCGTTATCAAGGACGCGTTTATGTTCCTCAAAATGAAGAATTACGAAACGAAATAATCAAATCACATCATGACCCCGTAATTATGGGTCACCCTGGACGATTAAAGACACTAGAGCTTATCCGCCGTGACTATTATTGGCCTGGAATGACGACGACCGTATCTAAATGGGTCGAAGGCTGTGCCTTATGTCAACAAATGAAGGTTAATACACACCCGATCACACTGGGTTTGATGCCTATTAAATCCCACGCCACACGCCCATTCGAACAAGTTTCGATGGACTTCATCACAGATCTGCCAATTATCGACGGTTTTGATTCTGTTTTGACCGTGGTCGATCAAGGCTTAACAAAGGGCGTAATATTCATACCATGCAAAAAATCTTTTACCGCTATGGATACCGCCAATTCCTACATTAACGACGTTTACAAACGTTACGGGTTACCGACAACCCTCATTTCTGATAGAGGACCACAATTTACCTCCAAAGTTTTCGAAGAAATCTGCAAAATCTTCAGAATTGATCATAGAAAGTCAACCGCCTTTCATCCGCAAACTGACGGAGAATCGGAACGACTCAATCAGGAGCTAGAAACCTACCTCCGACTATACTGCGTTGATCATCCAAAACAATGGAAAGATCATCTGCCATTAGCAGAATTCGCGCACAATCAACGGATACATCAATCTACCAAGATGACGCCGTTTGAAATCATGTTTGGAATAGAGCCTGTGGCTATCCCCACAGCATTCCCGCGAATTAACGTACCCGCCGCTGAAGACCGCTTTAAGGTCTTAACGCAAATACGAGACGAAGCTCTCGCTGCGCACGAATTAGCTAGACAGCTAATGACTCAACGAGTCAAAGGGAAATCTCCCACATTTAAAGAAGGAGATTTGGTATGGCTAGACTCACGAAACCTGAAAACAGGACAAATAAGAAAGTTCTCGCCTAGACGAGAAGGACCGTTCAAGATCGAAAAGATCTTAGGACCTGTCACCGCTAAACTTGAACTTCCCCCAAGATGGAAGATTCACCCCGTTTTTCATGTTTCACTCCTTACCCCTTATCATGAAAACGAAACACATGGTCCAAACTTTACTAGACCAACCCCAGACCTTATAGATAACAAAGAAGAATACGAAATCGAGACAATTGTCTCGCACCGAAGAAAAGGAAACCAATGGCAATTTTTAGTCAAATGGAAAGGTTATCCGACATCTGACAATTCATGGGAAACCGAGGAAAACCTAGAACACTCCGAGGAGACCTTAAACGAATATAAGGAACAACATGGAATCACAGCAATTATCCCCACTACTCGTAAATCACGAAAACGCCGTTCTTGAAACCATGTCCTCCCCCATTAACAACCTGTCCGCCGCTGCTACTCCAGCCGCTTCAACAGTCGTCGAGGAAACCATCCCTCCGACCCCTTCTAGAGAGGAATCGCCCACGCCATTGCCAATTCCTCCTCCCATCTGTATGTTACATTATACGTCCATCGGTACAGAATGGTTCCCTATAATTCCTTCTGACGAGGAATTCATACCACGAGATGAAGATTCTTTATCTTCTAACTCATCTTATACTTTCCCACCATCGAACGCTTCTACGATAGAAGAACTAATGCGAAACGTCACAGATATGGGGAACGCTATTCCCTCTAATACTCCTGTGCCACTTGAGATGCAGGAAATGGTAGCTCAAGTATTCGCCACCAGAGACCAAATGGTCATCACCTACGCACGCGGACCACGTCCCGATACTACCCCTGAAGATATCCGGATCATGCGAGAAGGACTACTTATGTTCAACACCACCGCCTTTACTATGGGAATTCCTCCCATCGACGAAGAACTTGTAGACAACTACCTTGAAAGAGCAAGGACCATTGCCGCCACTAATGCTGCAACCACTGCCGCCATCTCTGCTGCCGCTAATGCTGTCGCCGCCGAGCTTGATGTTGTCACTGCTAACGCCATCACCGACGACGAGATCAATGAAAGACTCGTCAATCCCATCTCGATCCCTATTGTCTTCCCGGAAAATACCCCGTCACCAAGACCCCTTTACACCCCATTAAATTTAATGAGGGAAACCTATGCTCGATCTATGAGCCCAGCACCTAGGCTCCCTGCCGAAGGACCTATTCCTAGGTTCTTATTTCAGCACGCTTCTGTCAATGACGACAATTTTAATGTGCCTGCACCTGATATCCCTACTATTGACGTCATTCTGACGCACTACGCCATCCCCTCCTTCGTCGATCCGATAATTCGACGAGCCTTTTATCGAATCTGGACGTTGTTCACATCCTGGACCTTTGCTAACAACTATCTGTTCATCCTGAATAGATATGTTCGCCCTGATCTGATGGCCCTCGTTAACGTCATTATCAATCTCACTCGCCGGTTCCGAGAACCGCAATACAACCGCTGGATCACCTTGATGATTTGGAACAATATTCATTGGTTCTGTGACTTACGGGGAGACGTATACCTCGAGGAAGCAGTCCGTCTTACCACTGCCGGACATCGTCACCACTTCATCCAACCAACACGACAACCCGCTTTAGACACTGGCATGGCCTGGATGCACGGACGCCCTGTATTTCCCCGCACCCCTGTCAATGCTACGTTCGAACGTATTCGAACCCTTAGTGACCGTCTCAACCCAATGATGACTCCTGATGGTTGGGATGTAACTATACTACGACAACTACAAACGACGATTAACAATCTCGTATGGAGGCACGATCGTAACCCCAACAGACCTAATACCAATAACGAATACCAAGACGCCGCCGTCATCGCACTTCAAACAGGACATACAATTGAAGGACGCGATGTCCCTATTCCTGAAAATCCGACACGTCGTACTATCTTTCACCTGCATGGACCTGATCCCTCAGCTGAACGATTAGTATCATTCGAACCGAATAACTTAGCCTTTGAAGGAGAAGATATCCCTGGAACTCAAGGCTGTTACATGTGTGGAGCCCCACATCACACTACCGAACACCATCAACGACGAGAAATTCGCCGAGGGCCGGTGCATGAGGAAACTCCTCCCCCCACTTATCCGGACGCTATAACACAATCGTCGGTGCCCACGCCGTTTGAACAAATCCCCGAACGACGAATTTCTACAGCTTCACCTGCTACCACTATCGATTCCACCCAACTCGAACAAGGCGAACCTTCCCCGCTTATCGAAAGAAGACGACGAGGAACAAATACTCGCCCTCCGGGTAACCGCTTCACCACTACTACCACCGGACCCCCACCGTCACGACGAAACCTTGGAAATCGTCGAGGCCAATCAACACGAGGACAATTACGTCCTGTCGCCACCATGACTGCTTCCAATACACGAGAGGAGCGACCGACTCTTCAAGAACGTCTTACCGATAACCGCCGTCGCCGTCGTCACCCTTGGCAGAGAAACGAAGACTCTTACACCTACGACAGCGACGCCGAACACAACCGTGACACGTAGTCACAAATTATTTCAATATTCGGTGAATATTGGACTTCGTATGTAGGAGAAGGGCTATGTTACAAACGTACGTCATGGCCTATCTTTTCCTTATCTTATCATCTCTCCTATGCCGTTATTTGCATATGCGTTCCTTCCGGAACATTCATCGTTTATCATATGCCAATTACCTTTATCACATGTATGTTCGTTTTCACATGTTAACCATTTCATTATCACATGCAACCGTTTTCATTATCACATGCATATATACTTACCATGTTTGCGTATGTACTCTGTACTATATAAATCACGCAAATGTACGACTAGACTTCAGTCTAGTTTTAACAGTCAAAATCTGTCTCGTTATCGTATAACCTCCCTTGAGGACTTATTCGATAACACTCTTATTTCTTGAACGTTCTTAAGTGCCGGAATTCCCTTGAGGAACCTACGGTGCCTGATAAGCTTGACTTATCAGTGAACGAACAAACGTAACAGTAATCCCCATCCCACATTCAATGAATTCACAATCCAAAGGATTCTGTGCTTGACTAACAAGTTGTTACAACACGGTACGGACTCCCGCATTATGCTTACATGATACGTCGGACATGTTTATTTTCTTTATGCACACCTTACTCGTCGTTCCCCTTATGCTCGATTCATACGGACTACTCGTTTCTTTTTATATACCATCCTTGTTCCACATATGACGCCGTCCTTATACTTACTTCCGTACTTATCATTATTCACTAATTAGTACGTCTCCTTGTACTTGCTAGTATAAGTACCGCTTGTATTCTAGAGTCGAACCCTAAGTTCGACTTAGCTGTTTATTGTCGTCTGGCAATATAACCGTACTCTTTAACTCATCTACCACAATCGTCCTCAGATCCTAAGTCAACGCCTTGACTTAGTATTGAACTTATAATCTTAACGTTTGACTTAAGACTTGTAATCGTGACTAGAGTTGCCGCTGCAACTTAAGTTGAGATTAACGAGTTCGTAACAATTAAGTCGAACTTATCAATAAGCCTGAACATCGATTCATTGGCATTTGATAACATACACTTCGACGAACTTCCGGAAAGCCAGCCCGTAGGTTACTGGCCACGTTGTCAAAACGGATTGGAGAGCTCCACCGAATAGAGCTACACGAGATCGTAAAGGGAACTACATTCTTGACGGATACTACGTCAGACTAAACGGTGCAAAACGAATCTGGGAAGATACAGGAGGAAATCCAGTTAAAGAACAAGAATTCTGGATACCACAAAAAGAAACTAGACCTCCGAACGAATCGTATTATTATTTCGCAGATCTATATCTTCAGGAACAACACATCAGATTCGATCACCTTACAGAACGTTGGATAGCATCCGAAACACAAGAATTTGTCCCTAACGAATACTTCAACACCCCCATTTGGATAAAGGGGACTGTTGACGCTCTACCAGAGAATTTAAGACCGAAAACTCTCCTTTCCATACCGACAAAAGGCAAAAAGAAAGCAAACTTTGGCCTAAACGATAGTGAATCCGAGAAAGAAGGAGAAACAGATCAAAAACTCGATCTATCCCTTGATTTTCTCAGTGACCTTTCAGTTGGAACGACACCAACACCTGCCCAACAACCGACCAATCCCGAACCGGATCCTTCGAACCCTAAAGAAGACGAAGAAGATCCGTTTGACTCTGACAGAATCGAAGTAGACGAACCTAAACCCGACCCTACCCCACCACGAAGAGATCCATCACCCCCACCAAGGATGTCTGGAGGAAGTACAGACCCTATACCTAACCCACGAACCCCTAGTCTCATCGGAGATCTTCCTGAATTCAAAGGGAAGCGAAAGGATGCCAACACATTCATAGAAGATATCGAAATCTTCTTTGATATGAACCCTGAACGGATGAACACAGACCGTTTAAAAATCCTTGCCGCCCTGAATAAAATCTCAGACGGAGCTAGACAATGGAAAAAGAATAAATTAGCAGAATTACGAAAATCTCGTGCCATAACCGAAGGAGGCATCACGAGACCTGCTTTATTCGATGACTGGGAAGCATTTAAACTGTCATTCTTGACAGATTGGGGAGAAGTTGATCCAAGTGGAAATGCATATACGAAAATTCTCAATCTACAGAACAGATCGTCTATGAAAGGAAAGAAACAGATGACCCTACCTAACTACGTTAATCAGTTCAAGGAACAAATCACGAAAGCCGGAATCGAAGGAGAAGCAGCATTCCATATGTTCGGAAAAGGACTCACAGCACCCGAGTTCGAAAAAGCAATGCTCATGAACCCAAAAACACTACAAGATTGGTACGACATTGCTATCAAACTCGACAACATCCGAACCCGTTCATATGCTTATTCCCCTCGATCTGGAAATGGTCATTCATCATCCTCTCATAACGACGAATCATGGGCTATGCAGATCGATCATAAATTTCTGGAATACGAAGAAGACCCAGAATTAGAACTTACGATCAGATCTATGTCCAAAGAAGAAAGAGAACGTTACATCAAAGACGGTTTATGTTTTATCTGCGGAATCAAAGGACACATGTCAGGACAATGCCCAAAGAAGAAAAGAAACAAAGGGAAAGGCCGATTTAAAGGAGGAAGGAAAAGAGGATTCACGCCCAAACGTCACATTCGAGCCACATCAAATGATGGTGACGGAAATTGGGAAGAAGAAGAAGTCCGAGAGTCTAAACCAAATTACACCAAGAACATCCGAGCGCTGATGAAAGGGATGTCAACCGACGAAAAGAATGATCTATTACTATCTCTTGCCGACGAAAACGAGGATTTTTAACAGTGGGGCTCATGACAGTGGATGAAGTCTCAGATACACCAGATTCGACTCTCAATATATCTCATGTAACAGTACAATCTATTTCAAAACGAAGATTATCTGTCCCTATCAAAGTTGAAACTGAAAACAACACTGAAAACCTCGTTGCCCTTGTCGACTGCGGAGCCGAAGGGATATTTATCGACAAAAGAATAGCACACAAATGGAGAAAACGAAAAACTCCACGACCAATTAGAGTTTATAACGTCGATGGCACCATAAACAAAGAAGGAGAAATCGATGAACAATGTCTAATCACCTTCGAAATGAACGGAAAACGCATGACCGAATGGTTTCACGTATCAGCAATAGGAAAACAAACGATTATACTGGGGCTTCCTTGGTTAGAGAAGCATAACCCTGACGTAAATTGGAGAGAAAAGACTCTAGAGTTCCGAGACTCTGAACAGGACAAAATCAAGGCATCACTTCGGAGCATCTGTCAACAGATTGACAGAATAGCTATGCCTGAACAGGAAGAAGATCTCGTTATCGGATATTTGATGTCACACAAAGGATCACAGACGACAGATCACGGATGGAATACGCATACATTTGAGGATATAGGAAGCTGGTCAGAAGACGAATACGACCAAGTAACTATCGCACGATATACACCAGCTCAACAAATGGAACACAAATACCATCAAACAGAGGAGGTTTACACGCTCCCTCCTGAATACTCGGCATGGAAAGACGTATTCGAGAAAAAAGCAAGTGAACGATTCCCAGAAAGCCGATCTTGGGATCACCAGATAGAACTTCGCGATGATTTCATACCAAAAAGAGGAAAAATCTATCCCTTATCTCCGAAACAGCAGAATACACTGGATGAATGGATTAAAGAACACGTCGAAAAAGGCTACATCAGACCGTCGAAATCACCGCAGGCATCACCCTTCTTCTTCGTAGAAAAGAAAGAAGCACAAAAATTACGACCCTGCCAAGATTATCGATACCTGAACGAATATACTAAACCAAACGCATATCCACTACCTCTCATCTCCGATCTTATGATCAAACTCAAAGATTCGGAATACTTTACAAAATTGGATATCCGATGGGGATATAATAACGTTCAAATCAAAGAATCTGACAGATGGAAAGCCGCCTTTATCACCAATCGAGGTTTATTTGAACCTAACGTCATGTTCTTTGGATTACGAAATTCACCAGCAACGTTTCAAGCAATGATGGACGATTATTTCAGGGATTTTACAGAAAAAGGATGGCTTGTCATCTACATGGATGACATGCTAATACACGCGCGCACTAAAGAAGAACTCGAGATTCGAACAAAACAAGTACTTGAACGATTACAGAAACACGATCTTTACCTCAAGCTTGAAAAGTGTAAATTCGCTGCCCAAGAAGTTGATTTTCTAGGCACCGTCATATCCAAAAATACAATAAAAATGGACCCGATCAAACTTGCCGGAATCAGGGACTGGCCAACCCCTACTACCGTTAAACAAGTTAGATCCTTTTTAGGATTCGGAAATTACTATCGAAGATTTATTTTCGGATTCGCCCACCTTGCACGACCCCTGCACGACCTAACAAAGAAAAACAAATTATGGACATGGACCGCAGAATGCCAAGTCGCATTTGATCTACTAAAAGAACGCTTCACATCCGCACCTGTTTTAATGATGCCCGATGTTAACAAACCCTTTATTCTACAAACGGACGCATCAGACCGCGCAATCGGAGCAGTTCTTATGCAAAAAGATGATAATGGCAACTTACACCCATGCGGATACCTATCCCACGCTTTAACGCCAACTGAAACACGATGGCAAATCTACGACCGAGAGTTATTCGCCATCTACTACGCTCTTTATAACGAATGGAGATACCTGCTTGAAGGAGCAGAACACCCTGTCATTATTCATTGCGACCACAAGAATCTACTCTATTATCGAGAACCACAACGTCTTACGAACCGCCAAGCACGATGGTGGAACGACTTGTCTCGATTTAATATTAAATTAACCCACGTTCCCGGAGCAAAACTAATAATAGCGGATGCACTATCCCGCCGACCCGATCACATGACAAAAGACGAACCAGAAGAGTTAATAACGATGCTTCCAAAAGAACTCTTTGTTCGCACAATCGCCGAAGATCTCCGTAATAGAGCAATAGAAATAACTGTCAAAGACGAATTTGCTCAATCAATCAAGAAATGTCTAAAAGAAAAAGGAACACCACCTTTACGCACTGCCCTTTCTGATTGGACCCTTGACGACGAATTAATCCTGTACAAAGGGAAATCCTTTATTCCCCCTGACACCGATCTTCGCCGAGATATTATTAGAGATTTTCATGAATCACCAACAAGCGGACACCCCGGTTTCTTCAAAACACTCGCCTTATTAAAGGAATATTACTGGTGGCCATTAATGTCTAAAATGGTTAAACAGTTTATTGACGGATGCACGGCATGTCAACAAATGAAATCGAATACACACCCTACTGCCGCACCTCTGATGCCAATCAAGTCTCACGCACACCGACCCTTTCAACAAATAACTATGGATTTCATAACCGATTTACCCACAAGTAACGGTTTTGACTCTATCTTTATCGTGGTCGATCAAGGACTTACAAAGGGAGTAATTCTCATGCCTTGTAACAAAACTATCACCGCCGACGAAACCGCCGACCTCTACATTCGGAATGTATTCAAAAACTTCGGTTTACCCGACGTCATGATCTCCGATCGAGGACCACAGTTCGCATCACATGTCTTTAACGGCATAATGGACTCATTAAAAATCAAACATAAAATGAGTACCGCCTTCCATCCACAGACTGATGGACAAACGGAACGATATAACGCCGAATTAGAAGCTTATCTTCGAATATTCTGTGCCTATGAACCAGATACTTGGAACAAGATGATACCAATAGCACAATTCGCGCATAATTCACGCACTCATGAAGCATTGAAACAATCGCCCTTCCAATTGATGTATGGAACATCCCCGGTTGCACTTCCCCTTGTCTCAAACAAGACAAATACACCAACCGCCGATAACCGCATCAACTCCTTGTTCCGCGCACGAGAAGAAGCACTCGCCGCACATGATCTAGCACGAGCTAAGATGATGGAAAGAACAACGAGAAAGACTAAACCGTTCAAAGTCAATGACAAAGTATGGTTAGAGTCTAGGAACTTGAAGATTCCTTATCAGAGCAGAAAGCTCGCACCTAAACGAGAAGGTCCCTTTTCCATCAAAGAAGTCTTAGGACCAGTGACATATCGCCTCACGCTACCAAGACAATGGAAAATTCATAACGTATTCCACGCCGCCTTACTAACGCCGTTCAAAGAAACTTCCTTTCACGGAATAACGGAAACAAGGCCCCCTCCCGATCTGATCGAAGGAGAACAAGAATACGAAGTGGAAGCACTGCTTGCACATCGCAAGTTTAGAGGAAAATTACAATTCCTAGTAAAGTGGAAAGGCTATGACACCAGCGAAAACACATGGGAACCAGAAAATAACTTGACGCATATGGAAGACCTCCTTCTAGAATATAAAAGACGAAGGAAACTCTGAAATATCACTCACATACCAAGTTACTATGCAGAATGGAAACGACACCACCGACACCGTTCAGCGCTTTCCCTGGTCCGAATTCTATGCCGGAGACACCACCGACACCCGATTCACCACTTCCACTGAACCCCATCGACCTCGACTCGTTCTCCATACCACCGACACCGATGAAGAAGACATTGACCCGAACGACTTCGTTGATGTTCCCCACAGATCTCCCGATCAAACCTCGTCTCAGACGATCCCGATCACTCCCACCGAAACCCAGGAAACCCACCACGGAACATCGGAAACTCTGGCTGTACCTGGACGAATTACGGAAGATCGCAATAGCCGACCGATCCCACCTAGAAACGCTGAAGACATTAGCGTTACCTTACATAGAGAGACGGTACTTGCCGGTCACACTTCGACTCAACCTCATAACGAACCTATTCGAGGCAACGACCAGAGTCACGGTACAGATGGGACTAACCGCGATATGGCTGGCCCCATCATACGAACCACCCCCGATCTCTATCTCAGTTATCACGGAATTACTACTTACACCAAGGTTAGAGACCGCGTCACTCTAATCTGTAACGCCGCTAGATTACAGGTCAACATCTTTGACCAAGAAAGGATAGCTCGAGTCTGGCGACTTCTCATGGATTTCCGAACCGCCACTACCCTTGCCGGTCAAGCCCGAGATCAGTACAACTATCACTGTGCCGATTTAATCGAAACGTTTGTAAACGTTACGTCACTATACTGGGAAGACATTCATCCGAAAGGAGGAAACCTAGATCAATTGGCGATAGATCTATTACGACGACTTCTCACAGCTGACATCGAACGTTACATCATCCTTGCTATAGAGAGCATTGACGATCAAAGGTTTGGACTAAAAATACAGCCTCATGATCAGAATAACCGCATCGCTGTCAACCATTGGTTTCGCGCTACCGAAGCTACACCCGACAGACACCGAGCAACTAGATGCATTATGGAGACAGATCGTAAATCAAGAGAAATCTGGTGCCTCACCGGAAAGATCCGAGACCTCTTGTCCAGTATCCAAGGAGACACGGAATGGACCACGGCCGAATTCGCAGATGGAGTTCCCTTGCATCAACTCACTAGCAACCACATTGCGCAGATCAATAATGCGATCAGCGATCTCGATCTTCATCGCCGAATCCGTACAACAAGCGATCTCACTGAGGAAGAACCGAAACGAGATAAGAAGGCTCCTCCTCCTCCTCGATCCGCATCACCCCCAACCACCACCGTTATTCGCCACGGAGTCTGGAATATTCCTGTCCCCACTACTCGACGATACGACACTCCGCCTGCTCGACGACCTACGACCCGCAGTATGACCAATGCCGCCAACCAACGTCCTCACCGTTACAACCGCTGCATCCACTGCCGAGGTAAACATGCCTCTGAGGATCATCATCTTGCTACTGCAATTCCTCCTATGTCTACTCTACCTCCACGCGCTCCCACGTGCCGACGCGATCCGACGCCCGGTCCTTCCACTAAGAAGAAAGGACGTTCTCGAACTACCACAGATGCCGCCGATACCCCCGCTTCCACTAGCCGCCGCCCTCATCAGCCGAAGAAGAAGGGAAAAAAGAAGGCACACCACGCGTCACAGTGTCAGGCATGCGTCAATGGACGACAATGCGACGGGGCAGACGACGACGCCTGCTACGACTACGGCACTTACGGCTACGACTACGGAGACGATGCGACCCACAACATGAACACTTAGACGGTTTGTTGTTGCGGTCAACAACGTAGGGGAGAGCTAGTGTTACAACACGGTACGGACTCCCGCATTATGCTTACATGATACATCGGACATGTTTATTTTCTTTATGCACACCTTACTCGTCGTTCCCCTTATGCTCGATTCATACGGACTACTCGTTTCTTTTTATATACCATCCTTGTTCCACATATGACGCCGTCCTTATACTTACTTCCGTACTTATCATTATTCACTAATTAGTACGTCTCCTTGTACTTGCTAGTATAAGTACCGCTTGTATTCTAGAGTCGAACCCTAAGTTCGACTTAGCTGTTTATTGTCGTCTGGCAATATAACCGTACTCTTTAACTCATCTACCACAATCGTCCTCAGATCCTAAGTCAACGCCTTGACTTAGTATTGAACTTATAATCTTAACGTTTGACTTAAGACTTGTAATCGTGACTAGAGTTGCCGCTGCAACTTAAGTTGAGATTAACGAGTTCGTAACACAAGTCAATTGGTGATTGAAGTAGAGTTCTCAATGATACCCGTTGTAACGAGCCGATTCCGGCTACGTTGGAACCGATCTCCGAAACCTTCCGAAGCTCCCCGAAGCACTCCGAGCCTATGCTCGACCCCGGAGGATGATCGTTTGTGTTCGGACGCATGCACAGGCCTCGGACTTGGTGCAGGAATTGTCACATGGTCACCTCGTGCTTCCGTAGTATATATACCATTGTGTACGTAGTTGTAGTTAGCGAATTATCACCCCAGCTTTGTTCTGAGTTCGATTCCTTCTGTTCCCTTCGTTCCTCGGTGCTTCAGACACCTTCCACTCATTCACCTTCGTCTTCGGCACTCTCTCTGCACCCGAGACTCCCTTCGGACTGATCTCCATAGCCCCTTTGGCCGAACGCACTTCCGCATCGGCCTTCTTCTGATCGTTTCACCGTCAATAACAAACATTTGATGAGGGACTCCCATGAACAACAGCCTAGGTTTCAAGAATTGCACAGGTATCTTGCACCTGCTTCAGAATATCGAGCAGGACAGATATCTAAACAAAGGGCACTCAATCAAGAACTATGAAATCTATCATAATAAACTTACACTTCAGAACATGCTAAGCATAGCCTATCACATCTGACCATCATGCTTTAAACAACACTTGACTTGGTGATGTGGGCCATCACTTCGTGTGGCATGTCTGAGGCCCATTCAACTATATTTTATTGATATAATAAAGTACATCAGAAAAAACCATGTGAGAGACTCGTGGGCAAGAGAGAAGGACCAGGGCTGAAGAGGGGCTCTTATCCATGCAAATAGGCAAGCAGCAGCACTGGGATTCACCCAGCAATTGAAGCTAAGGTAAAGGTATCACTTTTACCACTTTTACCTCCTTTTATGACCATAAAAATTGGAAATTGAAGTCTGCAAAATGTCACAAAAGCAGAAAAAGCCATGGCCCCCCTATTTTTGTCCTTTTTTAGGTGTCTAGAATAGGCTAAATTGTGCAGAACTGCACAAAAAAAATTGCAAAAGTACTCAAAAGTTGCAAAATTCACAAAAGGGTGCAAAATGAACTGCACATTTTCCTGATGCATGCAGAGTGTTGGTTTTGCACAAGTTGATGTGGAATACTACTTGATCATGTTTGCCAAGTTGCAAGTTGGCATTTACCAATGCAGAAGTAAAACAAAGACAGCAATCTCAGCTCCTCAAAAATTGAGATTCTATATATTACAAGCTAGAAATTTTCATTATAATTTGACATAGCTATATGTGATTTTTTTAGAGAATGAGATACACATTGCATCATATACAATGAATATTATACATCAGTTTGTTTTTTTAGAAGGCTTCGGCCATTATTGGCAACTTAAAGTGTTACAAAAAAACTCAACACTAAAAAAACCAATTCCTCCTTTCAGTTGGCCTCAGAATTAGGCCCAGGAAGGTCATCACCAACAACATCACCAGCATCTGTTATCTCTTCATGAAGGATGTCCACCAGCACTTCCTGGAGTCAGGAGTTGAGATGGCACCCCCTACTCCTCCCTGTTCACTTGTTATCTTGAACATTGACTTGGATTCATCACTGGCCAGTGGCCATTATGGTGCATAACCATACCCATGTCTCCACACTTGCCCGTCCAGACCTGGCAGCCAATGATAATGCAGGCCCAACAGCTTTGACCACATGCATTTAATCCATCCACCCCTTCTCATTGACTCTCACCATAGCACACTTGATACTTTTCATGCCATACACTTCCAAGGAACCCACAACTAACTCTTGTCAGGTTTATCACCAGAGAAGTTGTCTTCTCCCTCCTTGTCACTCCCATCATTGTCCACCACAAACTCAAACAAATCATGGTAACAATGACTTAAAAACACAAGGATGTCCTGCTTGGGTTGCGGGATGATTTAGGTCCAACATCACTCAGTGTTTAAAGGGGGTGAACAGATCCTGGTCGATATCATCCTTGATTCCGGAGGTAACATCCTGTTCTTCATCCAAATCAAGTCCCAGTCATTCAGCATCCATCAGCTCATCCTTCTCTGCATCCAATCCTCAATGCTGACATAGTATCTGGAACCAGGAATGACATCCTCTGGCTCATCACATGCTCCAAATAGCCTTCTTCACTACAATCACTTCTCTGCATGAATGGCTTGCCATCCTTGACCCTCTGATGGGTGATAGTAAGAATGCTGGTCTCAGTTCTGGTGATAGCAGTGGTAGCAGCACTGCTTGTATAAGAATCAGAGAAGGGTTGAAAGTAAGATGAGGATGCAACCGGAAGAGATTATGAGGATTGGTGATCAAATCATGAAAGTTAAAAGGACAGGATTGAGACACGGGGTTGAAAGTAAGCAACCGGAAGAGATTATGAGGATTGGTGATCAAATCGTGAAAGTTAAAAGGACAGGATTGAGACGCAGGGTTGATGTCGAAGATGTCAAAGACGTCGAAGGAATTGAGATGGATGCATCCGAAGTGGACGAAAAAATCAGGAAGCGCGCTGGACGTGGATAGCAGCATTCCAATGCCACCATCCTGAGTCGTTATGGGAACGGTGAAAGATGGTGACGATAAGACTGATGAAGTTGTTGCCGCGGCCGCCGTGGCAGTCGCAGTCCAGGCGGGGTATAGCCTCCAATAATCGAAAGACGATGTCGATGTCGGTAGGCTAGTTTGAACAAATGGTTGAAGAGGCCCATCACCTAATTGGCGAGGCTCGCATATGTAACAGTTATGTTGACCGCAGCGGTACCCATCGTGGTAATAAATAGCAGGATAAGATGTCAGTTAAGTTCGTTTTACTTAATATCGTTTTGGCAGTGGATTACAAGGATGCAGATGATGGATATGGATTGAGTTGGTATGGGTATGGGTATAGTTGGGTATAATAATGTCGTTGTTAGAGGCTGACGAGTGCGAAAAGCATCTGATTCGGCTGCGTATGTATTGAAGCGTTAGTGTGTAACCTGGCGAGGCAACAATTTGGTTCACCACGCTAAAAGCACTGAGGTCATCCATAGCTGAGTCAAAGGCGAGTCCTGCAGCAATAGAAATAGAGCACCGTAGGATGGAGAGCATAAAGTGGCTGTCACTCCGGAACGTCGGGGGGAATTACCCACTCCTAGCGAAAGCTTCAGACGAGCGAGAAGCAAAAGTCCGCCGAGGAAATGAAGCGGTTGAAACTTGACGGAGGCTCTGGAACAAACGGTTGCGGCGGGGAAAGCGTTTGCTACTCTGAGAATTCTAGATGTCATGATCTAACTTGATATGGCCAGAGGGTTGACGATCTTGCCAGTCACGGTGCGCGGTGACAAAGCTGTTGCTTAGTCAGCCCCTACTTCAGGTTTCTCCGCTCATTGAGTCAATAACTGTACCATGTCAATCCTTGGCTCTTGGTTATGGGGCACTTCACAACTTGACTATGCCATAGGTGAGTACCAAGCAGCATGGATACACTCAGTGCTTACATTATCATCAGACAAGGCTACTTCAGACTTGCTGCCATCCGGTTCTGAGGACATCGCCCTAAATCTCGAAATATGCGACCAAATACGGTCCAAGTCAGTCTCCGCCAAAGAAGCTATGCGTGCGCTCAAACGCAGGTTGAACCACTCGAATCCCAATGTCCAGCTGTTAGCACTTAGCGTATGTTGTCGTCGACACTGCCTAGATCGGGGTCTGACCCTTGCACCAGCTGACTGACATATGCGTCAAGAACGGCGGTGACCAATTCTTGAATGAGATAGCCTCCCGGGAGTTCATGGACAACCTCGTCTCAATTTTAAACATCCAGAATCTCAATTCTGAAGTCAAGGCTACGATACTAAGGCACATCCAGAATTGGGGTGTCGCCTTTGAAGGGAAGCCAAGCCTAAGCTATTCCGTTCAAGTTTACAAGAATCTACAGCAAGAAAGTACGTCCACACTGTTTCGAACGCCTGCAATGGTTAACATTGAGATTCATAGATTGGAAGTTTCCCCCGAAGGATCCCTCCATCTCTAGCTCTGCGATGGTAGATACGCAGACTGCTCCTGAATGGATGGACTCAGACATATGTCTCCGATGTCGGACGCCATTTACGTTTACCAATAGAAAGCATCATTGTCGAAACTGTGGACAAGTCTTTGATCAACAGTGCTCTTCTAAGACGATGGCTCTACCTCATTTTGGTATTACACAAGAGGTCCGTGTTTGCGAAGGTTGTTATTCAAAGCTGACGAAGAAGGCGTTGAAAGCGTGAGTAGTCCATGCCCTTGAAGTCCATGCTACCTCATGCGATATTAGTGACCGTACCCATAAGCATACTGATTCTCGGACCCGCACCGCAAAGAACCTTGAAGATGATGAACTACAGCGTGCCATAAGACTATCCCTTCAGGAGGTGGGCGCATCTGGAGGTTATGGACGTCCCGGCTACGTCCCTGCCGTACCGTCCCCTTCACATTGGGGTTATTCGGAGCCTCCAATAGTTGATCGCTCTTCTTATTCGATGACGGCAGACGAGGATGATCCAGACCTCAAAGCCGCCATCGATGCCAGTCTACGAGAGGCTAATGCACCCAGGCCCAGCGCGCCTACTCCTCGTCCCGAAGACGACTCCTACTCCTATACTTATACGCGCTCGTCTTCTACTCCCACACCCTCTCAGCCACCGTTACCCAAGTTACCCAACTACGAGCTCGAACCTCTGGAATCGGATGCCATCCTAACCTTCAATCAGACAGTAGAGCAACTCGAAGCCCAAGGTGGACGGGACATCTCGCGATATCCAGGTATGAACGAACTTTACGATAAGGCGAATGGGCTCCGACCTAAGATGGCCCTCTGTCTTGATGATACTGGTCGGAAAGAACGTGAGTCCATGTCACCCTTTTCTTGAACCATCAAACTTAAATTCGCGAAGAAATGCTAGCAGATATGCACGAGAAACTGTCGCAAGCAGTGAAATTATACGACCAGCTACTGACGGAGCAGGTGATGCATCCACGCTGGCGTTCTCAACCTATGAATGCGTATCATACTCCAACCCCAGCCATGAATGGCGTCGCTCTACAGCCTCAATGGACAGGAAGCACTCAAGTTCATGTATCAGCAGAAGCCCCTCAGGCAACATGGCATCCGGCTCAACAGTCTCAACAGCAGCCCTCGTACTCTCCAGCCATGTCTGTCAAATCTCCCCTGCCCGTAACTAGCCCACTGCAACAGCCGTACCCTGAAGCCACGCCATATCAATATGCTGGACCGACTCCGACCCCGAATCAGCCTGTCAGTGCCCACCAACAAGTACCAATGCAGCACCATTCTACGTCTGGGCCCATCGCAGCCTCCGTGAGATCACCACCACCATCCGCAGTTGGACCCTATGACCTGACTGCGCCTATCAACTCGCCTTTCTCGTCGCATCTATCTCGGGCTCATACAGTCTCGTCAACATATAGTCCTGTTTCCACTTCCACGCAACATTCGCGTAGTAATACAATTTCACATACTGTTGGCCGTGCACAAATCCAGCAGCAACAGCACTTCCGGAACCAGTCTGTGCCTCAACATCCTCACATCACTTCTCCATCGGCTCCAGCCGCACCTGTAGCACCTGCGCTACCCCATTTCCCCTCGGCGCCGACAGCTTTGCCTCAAACGCTCCCAACATATAGTTCGTCGATACCTGCGAGTGTTGCCCAGAGGGAGGAACGGAAGGAATCATTATTAATTGAGTTGTAATTTCGTAATCAATAGGACGTCCACCAGCTTTCGCTTGATGACTTAATACAAGATGTACATTTTCAAAAATCCGGTTTCCTTGAGTGAACGATTTCCCTTGTAATCTCAAATTGTTACCCTGCACGAGCCTCGCTATATATATATATATATCTATAATTCTCAAGTCGCTTTATAGACGTCTGACATCCTCGCCACAAGCTCCTCCAACTTGTCTGCCCTCGCCAACATTAGCCGACCCCTAGTATCAAGCCCAAAAGCGTCCCTTTCTCTAGGCTCTTCCGGCGCCTTATCAAACACGTAATCCATGGCGCATTCAGCTGCCTGCATAATCAAAAGATCTTCCGGGTGAAACGGATAAATCCCATCTTCCGGCCGCCTCTTCAACAAATCATACTCGTCCCCGACCTCAAACTCTGGGCCCGCCTTGACCTTTTTCGATTTTTTATACTTGACATTGGTTTGCCGGGTAGGCGCCGAATTGGCCAACGCCGACTCTTCCCCGTCCGAAAGATGGTATGTTCGGGAAAGGAAGAGGAGATGGGAAAATTTATACGGTTTGCCCTGTTTCACCGTAAGTAAGGATAGACACGTGGAGATAAGTGCGTGAAAGACGGACGGCGCTTAGAGCGTTACGCAGCTCGTCAAGAAGCATTTTGTACATGGGAGGGATAATTTGGACAGGCATATTGACGAGACGTTCGCAAATGATGAGGCCTACGTGATTTTCAGCTGTGGAGAAGATGGTCTGAAGAGCTGAGTGCATGGCTGGTTGCGCCTGTGCGGATTTTGAGAGGAAATAGGCAGCCAGGGATCTAATGGCAGGGCGCTCCTACAAGTGACCATTGTAAGTATTCATGTAAAGTGGATGACTTTAGGCGTCAACAGTCAGCGACACATACGTGGTGCTCGTGCATGTTAATCACGGTAAGGATAGCGTACGGGTCACTCTCCGTTCCGTCCGTCTTGATCGTTGTACCAAGAGGTTGGGATAATATCAGCTCCGTCAAGTCATTCAGATCGAATGCTTCTGCATCACGATGGAATAATTGAACAAGCAGCCGTTTTGTCGCTTGAAAATCGACACTTGGATTCAGGTCATAAAAATCAAAATCTATGTTGATATGGCTCTACTAAGTTAACCAGTCAATCCAGGTGTTTTATTTCTTAACATGGACGTACGACATCTGAGGACCCGTCCTCACTGCCCGACTCGGCATGAGCGTCTTGTTTTCGTTTGGACATTTGGCAGACAGAATTTGAGGATTTGATTATATAATTCTAAGTTTGGGGTGACCAAACAATAGATGTATTTATATCCAGTCATGTGCTTTTCCCCTTTCATTATCCAACCACCACGCTACACACGCTGCCGTCTCTCAGAAGTACATCGCCTAGACAACCATTACATAAATGGAAGGATTAAACGTTCAAGATCAAATACGCGCGCTTCAAAGTGAGATTGCGAACCTTAGAGTAAGTGTATTTCAGAATCAAAAAAAATCACTGAATAACTTTTGCTTTAATAACAAAGCTTAACATGGTCGGGCATCACCAACTGATTCAAAACAAAGTTGACCAGCTTCAAAACGAAATTGACGAGGTAAGTCACATTTTGCAACCGAATGGCGAACCCATCCTATGTAATATATATAGATGAAACCAATCGTCGTTCGCCTGTATCGGCGAATGATTGTAAATGATGCGCGTCAAGATTTACGGGAAGAACAAATATATCAGCCGGTTTCAGGGCAGCTGGGACTCGCTCTTATGCCGGATCCAACAGACCGGGACGCGAAGGACCTATCCGTTCTAGCCCTAAAGATGATCCTAGAACGAAAGGATGAAGTTCGGTCTCGAGGTAACGACGAAGCGCACCCCGGCACAGAAGGCAGCGTCTTTCATATCCAATGTTGATAATCTGTCTGACGAGGTCCGGCGTTGCCTGGGCTTCATCTACGAATATGCATACGGCAGTCCCCCGACCATTCCTGGAGGATCAATGCCTTGACTTCGTATGGCACGGCGGCTACGCAATTGATATCAACCTGACATTTTAGCCTATACCCAACACATTCTCTCAAGCATGGCACATACTATACACATACTATATACATATATATTCCATGTTGTAATTGATTTGTACTTATATTCAGGACAAGGGTCGCAATACAAACTAATAACTGAGGGCTATTTGGCATGATTTACTGTCACGCTGTTCTTGTCCAAGTGCTTGGTCTGTGTATGATATATGAACACTCACTGACGTCGGGACATCCTCAGCAACAACTAGAACCTAAGACATAAGCAATTTGGTTGTTGTTCTAACATTTCCTTCTGCTCTTTTTGCTCCAATTCAATTCAGCATATATTCAGGACAAGGGTCGTAATACAGGTATCATAGGCAATAACTAGTCTCTGGCACTACTTCGAGACCGTGTTGATGTATTCTTGAACATTATTGTTGACCACTCCCCATTGGGCTATAACTTGTGGTTTAACGATCTCCAAAATGGTTGGACCAGTCTGACCGTTCAGGACAGTGTAGAACGCGTCCAGTTTCGTTAGGGCGGTGGCAATGTCCGACCAAATTAGAGACACTTTAGAAAGATTCTGAGCGATTTCTTGCATGGGCGTCAAAAGACTGTAATCGAACATGTCAGCATATCGCCCATATCCCGCAGACGTGAAGTGCTTACGCCTCAAGCTTGGCTTTGGTGTCCTGAGCGTTCCGAACGGCTGCCTTCAGATCATTGATTGACTCAGTAATCTAAAGGAGTTGTAAGCGTCGACAACTTGATGAATTGGTCTAGTCTAACCTTGTGCGCCTCGATAGCTTGCTGCACGGCTATTCCACCAAGAGCACCTACGAATATTGGTCAGCTATCAGCTCGAGCTCTGTATCTACAGGTACGTACCTCCGATAGCCAGGGCGGCCAACATGCCGACCCCAGGAAGAAAGACAGCGGCAGTGAAGGCAAGGAAGGCGCCGAAGGCCGCAAGGATTGCATACATAGTCATTTTCTTTTGCTGTTCGGTAAGGTCGTTAATGCTCTGCTGCCATTTATCGATATTATCATCACACTCGTTGATCTTCATCCTGACGAGGTTGATTGCATTGTCCCAGTCGTTCTTCACCTCGGTGCTATTACGTAGATCAAACGTGAGAAAAATCTCCGACTGTAACGCGAGGTTACTCACGATCGCCTGGAAAGCGCGGCAGCGGCCTCGAGGTATCCAGACACCAAGGGCGTGTTAGTAGCGAGGTAGGTGGACAGCGGAATATCTCCAGCCAAAACATTGGCCTGGTCGTCGCGCTTCACGTACGGCAAAAGGGTTTCCTGAAGTACGGCGTATGCCGCGAGATCTCGCGCGACTGGTAGCGTATCTAGTTGCAGCTTGAGGTACTTCTCGCGATAGTAGTTCATAACGATGTATAAATTCGAATCAGAGCCATCGATCGGACTTGTACACAAGATCTGGTCGAGATATGCCGTCTGAAGGAGATTCTAGAAGAGATAATGGCATAAGGTGCGTTCTTTGATCGTGGATATTCAATACTCACGTTGAACTGGTCAATGATTTTTCCAGTGCTGTCAGCTAGTTCCTCAAGTTTCTCCTGAGTATCCGAGGGCGGGCTGTAAAACCAGGATTCAGCACTAAGCGTAAATGATAAAAACATTTAAAATACCCGATCACTGCCTCGACAATTTTTTCATCGTCGTTCAACTTCCTGTTGAGTACTGAGATAACCATGACAAACACAGACACCCGACAGTACTTACCGGGCCTTTCTAGACCTCGATTTTGTATCCGTAGACGAGACCACAGCGCTACTGCCAAGAGCAGAAACCATTTTGTGGAGGCGAATCTCATGTTTAGTGATGGGAACTTTCCGATTTGTGTTGAATTGGGTAGATCTAACCGCGTGCATTGACCAAGCGCTGGTTGTCTGCGTAAGAGCGTCGGCGTATTCTTTGGCATCAGCGGACACTTTCACCCAAGCGCTCTTGATTTGATTAGATATCACCGGAGGAACCATGTCTATCACTCCCATGACAGCCTCCTGGCGAGCCGCAACGTCATCCCAAACGTTAAGAAGATCTTGGGAATTCGTGATGACGACGGTAAGGCCTTTGCTAAGAGCAACGAATTTGGTCTTGAGCGAGCTGATCTGTTGGCGGAGGGCTCGGAGGCCGCTCAAGATCTGCTCTAGACGACGACGATCTTCGAACAGGCTCTTAAATGATCCAAATATGCTGCTGACTGTGACGCCGAGAAGGGCGGCGACTTGGACATCAGATTCTTCTGGACTCGAAGAAAGACTGTAAAGGGTCTGTCGTTTACGAAATAAACACATTGCCGATTATAATATCGGTGGGTTCACCTTGAGCACATCCCACAGAGTAGTAATGATGTTCCTCTCAGCAAGAGCTTCGCTCTGTCCCTGAATTTGCAAATCCAGATCATCAAGCTTTCCCTGGAGATCTGTGATGCGTTTATTGATAGCATCAACGTATTCAGAAAACTGTGCAATAATTCTTCAGTGAAGTAATGCGTAATTAAAATAGTACCAACCGAAGAGAAGAATCGTTGATTGGTCTCAGAATCCGCCCTAGCCTGATTCGCGTAGCCCTTTGCAACCGGTTGCATCGTTAATACAAAGATCTGGACTGTGAAGGAGTCCAAGAGAGTGCTGAGCGCTGCGTCATAACTAATAACCTTGCGTGCAAGATCAACATTGATGTTGGTCAAGTCGGAGAGTCGACTGTTGCCGCTAGCAACTAGAGCGAACAAGTTAGTAGTGCTGTCCGGGACATCGCCAAGGGTTATAGTGTCGAGGTGCGGGAAAACTAGCAGTTCGTGAAGTGCCTTGCGAGCAGCCAGGTAGTCTGGAGTAAACCTGCTCAAAGAGCCGAGCTGGGTACCAGGACCAAGAGCTGCGAGGAGATGAGAGGACATATTTCGCGAGATGTGTTGTGGGACGCAATTGAGACCAGAATCTTGTTTAAATATTGCAATGCCCTTGCCGGGGGTATTTTCAATCCGACATTGCCATATGTCGGTCTCACGGAACCACCTCCTTGACAGGCATAGGGAAAGGCACGAATGGGGTGTAGAGCTCGATCGGGTCTCAGACGGCGTTGTATTTCAGATCGCGACTTCATTCAAAAATACTAAGGCAAAGTTAAAAGACAGGCAGGGACTATATGCGGTCGGTGCTACTTACAAGGAAGCCTCAGATGACATAGTTAAATCTGTTTTAAAGTTAATGGCGGCCAAGGGTGCTGTTAGTGTCATCGTGCTAGACGCATCTCCTCGGAATACTCAAGTATCTCCAAGTTCGTCAGCGATATGATATCCAAGCTCCAAAAATAGACTCCCTGACTTGGTGCGGTTGCAAAGCCTGACATTCGAACAGTGTGATGAAGCGTTGGATGACGTGATTATTGGTAGAAAATCGGATGCCTGCTGAATGACATCAAGTCATTTATGTTTGGCGTTGCAGATCAGAGGTATGTTTGTGAATATGACATAGATAAGCTCAGAAAACTGCTTGTAACCACTGCTGGTGATGAGGAAGGGACTTACAATAAGAGTGTACGATGATAACGCACAGATAGAGCAGACTCGTACAACGATTGGCCGAAGGCCTGATGTGGAAAGGAACTGCGGCCGGCGTTCCAATATTTCAGTCTTTGTCTCCGGGGAACGTGTTCGCCCGACGCCCGCAGGGAATCGGAATGCGGATCGCAGAAGTCAGTTGAGCAGGTCAGTTGAACAAGTAGCTTGAACGATTGGGTTTAATGCTTGACATGGTGAGCGATAGGATTAGATTAAAGCTTGACATGGTGAACGATAGGTATCATAACTGACAAGTCGACCGCTGGAGACCGTAAGGGAATCGCTGGAAAGAACGAATTGCCGAGATGATTGCCAACCGTTTTATTTTTAGAGCACCGACGCGTTTGCTCAGGTGACCCCGCACTTCTCCGTAAACTTAGCCTTCAGAGCTTCATTGTCTTATGCTTCAACGCTTCTGACTAGAATCGAAGGTCTGCGGCGAATGAAGCAGGTAGGAAGCATCATATACGTCTCACACGTTTGATGAACTGTCGCTGAAGGTATGTTTCAGCAAACATAGCTCCATGTCTGACTATAATCGAACATGTGCGTTCCAAAGTACTATGATAGCGCCAGCGACAAACCTAACTTTATTCCCACTGGAAGATGCGTGACCCGGGACTGGTGCCTCTTACAGTTTTGGGGTGGTCGCACTACAAAGCATTTCACGTGTAACACGCAAAATGCGATAGACTGCATCGGATACACGCAAGGAACAGTAATCTTAAAAAAAATCACGATAACGCTTAACCCGTAATCTCAGGATCGTATCTGCATGCAGTATAAAAGGGCCCAGTCCTAGACTATTCCCACCCATCGTCTCCTCACTGAAATGGCTACCTTCGATTATTCCTCTTTCCTTCCAGGAGAACTCGAGCCTGCTTTGCAAGCATTGACCAAGGTTTACAAGCGTAACACAAATCGCCTCACCGATGCATTTTTTCAGACTCCCTTACCAGGTGTCCACACGTCAGCACGTACGTATCCAATCAATACGGTGCTTCACACTGATCCAATTTATTTCTTAGCGGACATCATCGGTGCGAAAGACCTAGGCTTCAAAGTTGCCTTGCGCTCTGTGCCTTCTGTTCGTGATGTGGTAGCATATACTGAACTCATTGCCACTTTCGTTCCCGTGATTACGGACCGTGATACCCTTGTCACCATCTTACTTCCCAATGCTTCTTCATGGAAGATCTTGGAGACATCTGACCTCTCTGACATAAACGAGGTCCGTCACCCTATCCAGACTCAAAACAGCGCTTATTTTTCCATCAGGAATATAGGCGAAAGTTTATTGATTACCTGCCTATTTTAGATCCGATGATCGACGGTTTGAACAATTTCCTGACAGAACTGAAGAACATCGACAAGGCCCACCCCCCTCCTTGGTTCAAGCAGACGTTATTTGATACCCTTATTCCTATTCTGTCCTTCGCAAGCTTCCGTCCTGGCATTCAAGGCCAATCTATATTAGCGGGTATCCTTGGATTATCTCTTAGCATGGTGAACACACCGCTGAACAAGCTCCTTTTCCCGTTCTTCCCTATCCCTCCCGACCCGAAGGTTGTGATCGCAGAAGCCGTTCAGAAAAACTGTGTTGATGCCATCACAAAATACGGGCAGGTCATTCGTGATCTCATTCCCCTTTTTGAACCGTTCGAACTTGCCTGCATTACCGTTTCACAAGAGCAAGCCGCCGTTGCTCCACGCATCAAGGATAATGCTCCCGGACCCGTGCCGACCACCGCTGACCAGTGTACTGCAGCCTGGAATGACGTTCAGAATGCCGGAAATGGTTTCATCAACTACGTTGCCGGAGGTTCTTCTGCTAACGCAGAGAAGTCCTTGCGTTCGAAATCGTTTGCTGCGCAAGCGGATCCAATATCTCCGGGAGACGTCACCAGAGCTTTCGGACCTCCGTCGTATGCGTCTACGGCGCTCCCGGAAATGAGCGCTACGACAGGCCAAATCGTTGCTAACTTTAACAAAATACTGACGCAACCTTTCATTGAGTTAGTATAATATTTCCTTGTATATTAACAACCTAACGTCGAATCCCTTTACTAGCCAATTGAAGGTTACTGACAAGGATGGCGACGAGATTGCCATCTCTACTGTTATGCTAACATGCAAGAAGAAGTATGAAACACTTCAAGGCGTGACCGTCGACATTGTGAGGGAGCTCGATGCGTACGCGTTACTGCAAAAGGTATTAATACAGCCTACATCCTTCGTACTTTTTCTAACCCAATCTTTCGACAGCTTGTCTTACCCGCAGTTGATAAACCAGAAGGATTGACGCTACAAGATTTTTTGACCACTAACCTTCCTCTTGTCATGGTTCGTTGCTTATTGGCCTTTTCAAGGAGCCAGATCAATATTTTGTTTATAGAAATATGGAAAGGATGCGAAGAAAATAGCAGCCGACACTCAAGCATTACTGGTTGATTTTGAAGGATGGTTAGATGTTCTCATTAAAAATCTTGAAGAAGTGGGTGATTTCTCGCGTTACGGGAGTGTAGTTGAAATATTATCTACCAGATCAACAAATCCATTGCCGAAAACAAAGCGGCTCTCGACGAAGCTCAAAGAGAATACGATTCGGCCAAAGCCAGCGCCATTCTAGAAGGGATCCTTGGACTTGTCTTCACCGCTGTTGCGATTGCTTCATTGGTTGCTGGTCAAGGAGAGCTCGCAGTTGAAATGGGTATTGAAGCGGGGAAAAACTTTATTGAGATGATTCGCGATGCGGTAACCGCAGGAAAACTTGCCGTGTATGTATTCACATCCCGCCACCATTCTACCTATGCTGATGCATTTTTACTCTGCAGCGTCATCGGCCGCCTCAAGAATGTCATAGCGACATCAGAGAGAACTCGCGACCAGTTGAAGGTGATCATCCCACTGTTCACCACCATCATCGACCTTATGGGCGTCATCCACGTTGTATGGGAAACAATTTCCGGAGACCTGAATAATGTTCAGGAGAATTATGAGTTGTGGTGAGTAAATGTACTGCATATTGATCGGCATTTCACAAACAAATATAATAGGAACAACCCACATTATTTCACTCCAGCATCGCTCAAGGCTGCTCTGGACAACTGGGAGGATGTCATCGTACAGTGCGAGATATATATCTCGATTGTGGCCGGTGGCAACACATCAGTTGTGAAAGAATTCAAAGCAACAGCGCACCCGCATCCGCACCCGCACCCACACTCGCACTCGCATCCGCACCCGCAAACGAAACTGAACGCACAACCACCGGCAAATGAAGAGCCACCTCCACCATACGAAGTTGCCGTCCTTCCCGGCCACCACGCTATTCTTGGTCAGGAGATAAGCATAGAACACCGAGTGGGGATGTTCAAGGCCTTAGCGCAATCCGATGACGTCAATCGGCTAATCGTAGCGCTTTCTCCCGCCGACGTTGTCATCGGAGTGAATCGGTCTCAGCTTACTGATGCTGCTAACAGTTATCAATGGATAGCAAACAACATCAGGTATCGTCGCCCCTCTCAGTAATTGCAAAATATCGGCTAAAACATGATGTTTAAAGGAACTTGTACAGCGATTCTGCCGATGAAGCAGAAAACCTTGTTATTACTATCAATACACGTTTGATTCCATCTTTGAACACAGCTGTCGAGTTCTACATCAAGTTCGCGGCAGGTGAGGAGGACCCGTTCTCCGGCGGAACGTCGAAGGAGGCAATGGAGGCCCTTATTCGTGAACGCTCGACTCAATTAAGCAGGGGAACTGAACTTACAGCCTCTGCGGAGACTGTCTTTATCAAGTTCAGAAGTGATGCGCAAGCGTCGCTGAACACTGTAAGTATACTAAATTCGATGCAGTCATTAGCTGAACACAATTCAACAGCTTGCTCGCCACTTGGCCGAATTGGACCAGCAGCTGTCGTCCAAGGAAGCTACACTGCGCGACTTGGAAGCCGATTACGCCAAGTGGAGCTGGGTTATCGTACGTTCACACTTTCGACACGTGCTCTCCCATATACTCACGTTTCTCTTGACAGTATTGGCCATTCCCACCTGGTGTCGGTAAGTCGATGTCACCTCGAATGATTAGGCACATCCTGAACAAATTTCTTTAGGTCAAATCATCTATCTGATCATAAATTCCATCAAGAGTGCGACTGAAGACATCAATAGACTCAGAAACGACATAAACAGGCTGCGCCAAGCTCAATCACAGGTTTCGAACGTGCAACAGGTTTCGGACAGTGTTGGTCAGATGACAAGCACGATGAGCCAAAGTTGGTCCAAGTTGACAACCAAGACGGAAGAGTTGAGCACACTGGTGAAGGCGGTGGACATTACACCCGCAGTTGCGCAGGCCATCCTTCCTGTTGTGCGAGCGAAGTGGCAAGCATTGTCGGCTGAGTTGGGTCGTTGGTAAAGGTGCACTTCGTAGTGAAGGAGTTGGAAAGTGCCATGTTACACTGAATATGTACTTCTGATGTCCCATATCGTCATACCTTGTGAATGAAAATGATTCCAAAAGTGTTGGGCTAAGTCATGGTTGACGATCCTATACAGTCAGGGTACAAGCAAGCTCTAAGAGCCTATCATACCTTCGGCCCAATTCATCGGATGAAGCACTTGTATGGCACGTTCTCGCCAACGTCGATTTAGTCATCCACGGGACGATAAGGACTAGCCTGTTGCAAAGCCCGAAATGAATGGTCTCTTTGCATCACGATGGCCTGAATGTGATCTTGGCGAGCGAGATGGTACAATGTCTCATTGGTAGATGAGCGAAACTCTTGTTAGTGCTCCAGATTTGATCGTTACCCCAAAGTCGATTCTTTGGACGATGGACACTCGAATGAAAACTTCAATGCGAAGCGCTCCATCAGACGAGTTTCGAATGACGCAGACTTCGAAATCCTGGGGTAACAGACGGCGGCGATGACGTCTGCACGCACCTCCTTGGTCCCGATCGGTATGGCGGCGGTGTAATTCGCAGAGGAGATAAAACGGTAAGTTTATCTTTTAGTTCTGGAGAAAGATGGATTCGAGCCTGTCACTGATCGTTCGCTCCTTCACCTCCCGAGGCGAATGTTGATACGTTGATCAACGAAGATCTTTACCAGGGTTCGCGACCTGGGCGAACCGGACCAGCGGCTCCTGATATGTGCTTCTGATGTCCCCATATATTGTTATCACGAGTTGTGAAATGATCTTCATGTTTTCATGTGATGGCGATGTGAATTCAAACTCCGACCATCGAGCCCTCCTATGATGAACGACTTACATTCCAACGCAGCCTTTACTCCTTCCAATCCGCTTTACGACGTCGCACTTCCACAATATTTGAGTTTTGGCATGTGATGCCGATGCTAACTGCTGCGACCCCGATAACTATCTCTTGAACCCTTCCAACCATCGCATATTGCTAACCTCTTCGCCAAGAACGAGGAAAGATCGATGGTGGCTTAAACAAATAGTTGAGGATGAGGATGCGGTGTATGTGATGGTGCCATTGATCGCGAGAAGAATTTGTTGTTATGTACATCGTTCGTATATTCCGCTTGATTAATTCGCCTGCTTACAATTTATAGGTTATTCCTGCAAAGGACTGACATCACTCTCAAGCGACTTCGAGAAACTTCCCTCATTTGCGGGAACATACCTCGTCTATGCTTCAAAGCGGCAGTATCTCCTACTAATCTTCGCCAAGCCGAAGAAAGGATCAGGAAGGTGATTAACGACATCAAGGACTTGTTTAATGCTGTCTTCAATATGCAAGATGGTGACGTGGGTCAAATAACCCATCGTGCATTCCAAGTGCGCCCGGCGTCGTCCGAGAATCGGTCTTACGAGAACTTTTTGGTAGAGCCGGTTTCGACCTGGGCTTTATCACAGATGTTGGACAAGCTGCGCATGGACGAAGCATACAAGTTCTACTGTAACATTAAAGGGTCCTCCGCGGAAAGATTTTTGAAACTTATCTTCACCGATTCCTGAAAGCCGAGTCCCGGACCTTCACTATCAAGTCCCTCGATAACCACGCCGCTACTTTTCAAATTGACTTCACTCTCAACACAAACAATCACCTCAGTTTCACAGACGTGGACGATTTGTCAAAAGAATTAGTATTGGCCGTCAAGAGCCATACATCACGCTATCTCTCGTCTTTCCATCCTTCGATTCTTTCCTGTACCAACCCGAAATCTCTTATCGCTTTGCAAGTGACTACTGCTGCCGACCATGATATAAAGACGAAAGGTTTGCAGAAGGTTCAAAGTTCACTTCGAAACCCCGACCTGAAATATCTTCGACCGGCAATTGGCAAAAAAAGAGATGATTTTTCTTTTTTATTGTCCCAGACACTTTGGAGAAGACTTTTGGAACGCGGAAAATCAAGGGTACAAAGAAAGAGGTCGAACGTTGGGATAAGAAGACTACTCAGTACGTTCTTGGTTTACCAGAAGACAAATGAAACGCAGCCATGATACCATTGTAACGATTGTAACAAGTATTCAGTATCAATTACATAATAGAACTTCAAGGTCAAGGAAAGATACATCATGAATCATGATGTAGACTGCGTAAATGTTATTAAAGCCCCTGCAAGTCGCAGGCGGCGCTTCCCGCCGAGTGTGAGAGAGAAGTGACTTTTCAGTAAAAGGTGACCAAATTCGTCATTGAGACACGTCAATGGCCATCTCGGATCAACGCCCCAGAGGCCAGAGTATAGGATGGACGCTGGGCTAATAGTAGGTAAGTTGTTTACGTCCTTAGGTACAGCTGAGCGATACCCTCCCGCGACCAGCTGTACACGTTACGACTCGCTCAATCCAACACCGCCGCACCTTGTAACGAGTTAAAGTCATCACAGTCCTAAGCAGTGCAGCAGGTATGTGCTTATCTCCAAGTGCTATCATGTTTACATGTTACGTCCAGTGACCTCGACTACAGGGGTTTCAACCTTCGACAGGTGCAGATACTTGCGGGCAAGCTTCCCGGGCCATATCCCGTCCGCATTGATGTAAGACAGCTGCCCAACTTCGTGGTCACCAATTACCTTCAACACTGGAGAATCGCTCCGAACGTTCGATCATGAGTTCAAGTTAATGCCACCAGGATGCAGGAGGAACGTAAAGACCGCGTGTGATCAATGGTCATGGACCGCTTTACTTGGAGCACCCTTAACTTGTCGCCAGTCTCCATCGCAATCACCCTGTACTAACCATTACCCGCAACCTCGACGTGCATCCATTAATTGCCCGTCCCTGATCACCCGTGACAGCCACAGCCATGCGCAACCTGCTGCCTGCCGCCTGCTCCTCTTGAATATAAATGCGCCGAGTCGCCGACCGACCTGCCATCCCCCGACGCTACATACCGCCTCGCATAGACTATGAGTAGCTCAGTTGCAGCTGTAGATAGGCAATACATAGCTATAGTTTTCAACAATTGGTAGGTTTCGACTGTGTTCAGCCGGTGACAACTGCGGCCAGCTCGGCTGCTTGCCCACCGGGGTCTACCCTTTTGCCTCAACATGCGACTCTACATTAGCCTCGATATCAACAAACAGGAGATACATGTACATGCTAATCACGTCACGGGTTGAACTGATATAGCCTCCTGCCGTGCACCGCTATATTAATATTGTAATTAATTCGCCCATGCATGTATGTAGTAACAATAGTAAGCATTAACATTTCCTTCTGATTACTATAGCCGGTACAGCGCTTCTCACTGTGTAGTGGGACCTACCCGCCTGGACACTTATTCCGCTTTCCTCGTTTACAAAGGATTGACCCGAAGCGGCGACAAAAAGTCGTGACTTAAACCATCCATTAACACGATGTTTGATCATTAAGTGACGTCCATCAAGTGCTACTCCCTTTCTACTTTACGATTTGACCATCGGATCCTGCCAATGCCATGGGTTGCATTTTCTCTTCAAACGCGGCTGCCAATGAGAAGGCTCCACCAGTGACTTCCAATCGGACTTTACCCTCGACTTCTAGTGCCCCGCGAAGCACGGCTGCTGACGATTCGTACTCACAGTCGCTCGTCAATCCCATTCAGCAAAATCACCCAGCATTGGCTTCTGGTACCCCTCGCGATCGTTCAACTTCTGGTGCCCTGAGCCCTCGAAACTCAGCTGCCAATGCAACTTCACCGTTGCCTAACAATAACCTCCAGCAACACCGTTCGACTACCCGTGTGCATCGACGGTCTTTGGCTTCTGGTACTCCTCGTGGTTCTGCTTCCAACAATCCTCGAGATCCCTCGGCTGCCTCTGTGCGTCAACGTGCGGCTTCTAGTGTCCATCGAAGCTCGGCTGCCAATGCTCCTCGAGATCGTTTAGCAGCAAATACGTTTCGGTATTCTGTGGCTGTCAGTTCTGAGGTATGAAGTCATGTTTTGGGATCAAGCGGTTGCTAAAGGCGGATCGCCAATGGCATCAAATCTATCCTGATATGGACGATGAATTTTATGTTGCAAAATTATTCCAAAAGTCCTCCGATCAGATTGCAACCAGTCGCTTGTCATCACTGCTTTCTATTGTCACGACCCAGGTACGCTCTTTTAAGGGGTCAACGTAGTGCTGCTAACAACCACAAGCTACGGTCATCTAGCACCGCTTCAAGCGATGATACAGAAACTCTTCGTCTTATGCGCCCAGTGCTGAATCTGTTGGATGATGCTTTTACCCGTGGCCTGAATTCCATACGTGATGTTGAGTTATTACAAGATTTTATCCTTAATGCACGCGCAGTTTTAATTATCAGATTCATCATTCTTAAAATTTCTTTCTCTAGGCACTCCGCAATGGTAGTTTGAAAAAACTAGACATACAAGATGCAAATCAAAAGGCTCGGAAACTGATGTACTTGCTAATATCTGTGACAGATGTCTTACCAAAGTCTCTCTTTATTGTCAATGTCACGAATCTTGACGGCATTGGCGTGGGAGGATCCGGACATGTCTTCAAAGGCGAATACAAAGGACGGCCGGTTGCGATGAAAGTCGTCTCGAACGTTTCTCGTGACGTCGGTGAATCATAATGTCCTCATAATTCCGATGCTGACTCGCTTGCAAAGCCCTCATCACGTAAAGCTTTCTACAGAGAAGCCCTTGTCTGGCGATCACTCTCACACCGCTTCATCCTCCCTTTTCTGGGAATATATAAGGACGAATTCCAGCTTTATCTTGTATCGCCATACATGGAAAATGGAACGCTAAGTCATTGGAGAAAAAGTCGGGAGCCCACCGTAGCCGAGATACACAGGGTGGTAAAATTCCAATGCCGCTCAAAGTAGTAGGATAAAGCCACTAATATCTATTAGATGCTAGAAGTGGCAGAAGGGTTCAAGTATATTCACTCGGAAGGAGTTACGCATGGTGACTTGCATGGCGTAAGCATTTCGACGATAGCATCTCTGCCCCAACGACTTGTCTGATCGTCTATCAGGGAAACATACTCCTTGATTCCAACTTCCACTGTCAAATCTTCGACTTTGGATTAGCACGACCGGCTGGGACCACTGTTGGACGGTCCGCCCATAGATTCTTGCCAAATTTTGCTTCGCCAGAATTATTTGGCATGTGTACCAATTGTGGTCGGGTTGATTGCAACGGATGCGGGGATGATACGCAGAAAGGGAATGTAACGATGAAAATAGACGTGTATGCTTTTGGCTCCCTTTATTATGCAGTGCGTTTCAAATACTTTAACCTTTCAGTGCATTGAGTGATCTGCAGACATTCTTTGATACTGTCCCTTTTCAAGGGAGAAGCACCTTTCAAATCATGTCCCTGATTACAAGTGGACAACGTGCGGGGCGATTACAAACCCCAAATATGGAAGATGATACTTGGGCCCTAATCCAGAGGTGCTGGCGTTCAGAACCTTCTGCACGTCCAGAAATGCAAGAAATAGTGAAAATGTTGGCTCAGCGTCCTTGAGAAGGCTTGAGTCCATTCCATTTGCAGATCCACACTTACGAGCCCCTTACGATTGCGAAATGGCTGCATTTATAGTAACTATCACGTACCACTAATGTATAGCGTAGTATTTAAAGATTGGTACTGGCGACCAATTTATAACCTACTGATGACGTCCTGATACAACAATGTGCATGATGGGTTTCGACGGCCCGGATTTCTCACTGGGAATGAGCACGCGCGTGATGAACGATGAACTTGAATATAGCTATATTAATATTTGAAACCAATAGTTACCAGTGTCTGATTAGCCGATATTTGTGGGAAACTTCGTTGTAGCCGCGCAACATTGACGCCAGCTTTTAATTACCATTTCGGTTTTATTAAACGTGGGTTCGCCTCGGACTTCATTGTCGTATCTTTCCCAAAAACTGTAATGGCTACAGATCGAATGTCTGAGGAGTACTCAAGGTGATATTGCCCGAGTTACTGACATAACTAGACTCATTGCGTACCAGGTTTCAAATCTTGATCACTGGTCAAGTAAGACCTGTTGCCAGCCGTTCTCACTGCATGTCAAATTCAGGGGTGTCCTCTCACAGCATGGATCGGGAAAGACGTCACTTATCGACGCCATATTTGGGACCTCTCTTAAGGTATACTTGATTGACGGCTACCCTTCAATTGGTGCTAGATGGCACTTAGGAGGCCATTCACGATCTGACGGACACAATTCAAAAAATCGCCTCGCCGCACAACAAACATCTGCTTGTCCATTATCATGACAGTCGTGGGACGGGTGCCAAACAATTTAATATCGTGAAGAAATTCATCGCAGAGAGAAACCTCAAGAAGCACGTTTCAGATAGACCGCATGCTATTTGGTAAGTCGATGCCCATGCGAAGCAATCACTCTAGTTCACGCTATTCTTCAGGTTATGTATCACTCTACCTTTGTCTGGCAACACCGGATTCATATTGGACGAAAGTATTTCGAAGATGATTCAACACAAAGCAAACTACCCTCAATATATATTCCAAACTGAAACAACGGTGCCGATAATTGTCGTGTTCACGAAACATGATCTTTCTGAACCTCGGAGGCAAGGAGAGGAGAGGGCTAAGAATGACAAGGATGACCCAGAATTGGCCAAGAGAGCATTCAATCAGAGATACTGTCATGTGTCCGCGGTATTAAACAAATACCGGATACCATACACGCTCGTTTCGAGTACGTCTGCCTCCGGTGTCGCTCCTTCATCTGCATTGATCTCTTGCTGTAGCTAAGCAGCCCGAAACCTTGCGGTGGCTGGTCCAAACCACGATGAAGTCCATAGACAATTGGGCTCAAAGTCTGTCAAAAAGATTGGAGAGCCGCCGCGTTTTCAATCGATTAAGCAATCACAACCAACAGGCAAGTTCAGGTGCAGGCTTAGGTCTCTTGGATTTGGCGCAGATTGCTTTAGCCACGGCGCAACATGTTGATATGCAAGCCAAGGTTACGGCATCAATAAAGTAAGCTTATTTCGCATAATGAAATGTTGGGGTCGTCATCTTATCATTCCAGAGTAGGGAAAAAGAGTGAGTCAATCCCCAATCCATGGTCAACAATTAGTCGTTCTTATTGAGATTCGCAGGTTGGAGAGCAATCATACCGTCCAAAGAACACTCTCGCTACGTTACTCTTGAAAATCACTTTCGCAAAATACATGAGGGCATTATTACCGTCTGGAATATTCGTGGTTTACATAAGGTACATATCAGAGTAAATCTCTCAAGTACCTTTGGATTTACCACGTGTTTCATAGGTTCTCGCTGATGCATGCCATTGCCGAATGATCTCCATCATAGAGGACCTCGATATTCGGAACAGAATCGATGCCAATACTCCGTGAGTGGGTCAAAAATAATGAAACATGGCGTAACTAATGGTAGTGTAAGACAGAGTAATGAAACCTTAGCACCAGAGGAAGCAGGAGATGCTTGGAAGAAGGATGCTTATGAAGGACGGTAAAGGTATGCCTCTCGTTATCTGGGCGGATGTACTGAATTTCTCAACAGGCCAGAGCAAGTTCGCCACCTCATGAGATACGCAGTGGATCTCATATTGATCCTGAAAGCGGTGTATCAAAATTTACTTGGAAATCAACTTCAAGAGTCAGATTGCGTAGACGAGATCATCTATGGGTTTGTTTGTTCGGGAAAGAAAAAATCGGTTCACGATGCAATAGTAGCGCTTGTCGAGGATCAGGACGAGGATGAGATTGAGTCGTTGATAAAGGAAAACGAGGTATGAACTTCAATTCATTGCTAATTGCACATTTCGCATATTGTGCTGCAGATTAACAATAATGACATGAAATTTGATCAAGTGAGACCTTTGCCAACATTACTAGCAATCCTAAAAATCGAAGTGGGGATTTTTGAGATGTCAAGGAATTTCCGCTAATGGATAAGCATGTATAGATATCAACAAGAAACATAGTAAACCGTATCACAATCGATCTCTTGAACAGATTGTTGGATTCGCCAAGTGATCTCAATGAAGCCTTGAGACTAGAGACTCGTTCAGAAGTCGGGCTCTTACTTGACTTCCTCCTCTCTGCACGTAGTTTCAATCGACAAGTTTATCCTTCTTAACACCATTTCTTCTAAATTTAGCTACTTCATGACGGTGACAGGAAGAACTGCGGGATTCTTAATACAAACCAGAAAGCCAGGAAGCTCATGGACAAGCTGTCCAGGAAAAGCGTCTTACCGAGAACGCTATACATTACTGATATTGAGGCAAAATTTTCCGACGACGACCTCCTTGGTGAAGGCGGCTTTGGAAAGGTTTTTAAGGGTAAACGCAACGGAGAGCTTGTTGCGTTGAAAATGCTGTTTGGAGCTCGCCATAAAGGCGTAAGCCCTTGTCATTCTCACATTTTGGATACTGATCCGTTTTAAAAGGGTTCACTCCAAAAAGACATTTGTCGCGAAGCCCTTGCATGGCGGTCGCTCTCACACGACTTTATCCTTCCTCTCCTGGGGATATATGAAAGAGAAAAGCGTTTATTTCTCGTATCACCGTATATGGAGAACGGAACATTAGTTGAATGGAGAGAGAAGAATTCTCGGCCCTGTGAGGTCGAGATGTACAGGCTGGTAAGGTTACTGCCCTCTAACGGAACAAATCGCACGATATGTGTTAGATGCTCGAGGTGGCACAAGGCGTTCGGTATATTCACTCGCAAGAAATTGTGCATGGTGATTTAAGTGGAGTAAGTGTTGTGATGTTGCATTCTCGTGATCATACCATCGCTTCATCCACCAGGCAAACGTCCTCCTGGATTCCAACTTACGATGCAAAATCACTGACTTTGGGTTATCTCGACATGTCGAAGCTACCATTACAGGATCCATTGCGGCACGAACGATTCATTATACCGCCCCAGAGTTGTTTGGCATATGCGGCGAATGTCCGCCTGGTGCATGCCCGCATAACCTGAAAGAAATGGAAAGAACCAAAACAATGGAGACAGACGTATATGCCTTTGGTTGTCTTTATTATGCTGTGAGCCCCTCCCCTTGTTTCAAAGAATTTAATGATGACGGGTGCAGATATTTTTCGATACCGTACCCTTTAAGGGAAAATCGCAATATCAAATTATGTGGCTCCTCTCGAACGACGAATGTCCAGACCGTCTAGACAAACCAAGGATGAGCGATGACATATGGGATCTTATCAAGGATTGTTGGTTACGGGAAGCCTCTGGTCGTCCAACAATGAAGCAGATCAATGACCGTTTGGCCTGTCCCCCATCATTACTCGTTGACCTCATAGATGAGGTATGCACTTCTAAGGTATTAGCCGTGACGGACTCCAACTGATAATTTCTGCTAGCTAACCGTGGCACCAGCACGCAATGACTCGATGGTTAATGAGAAAATCCTTGATCTCATGCACCGAGTGTCGGAACTGCCCGATGATACTATCGCATTCGATCTGATGAGGTATGCACCAAATGTCAACTTATTGCTTGATTTTGTCGTTTGTGTATGTATACCATTTCGTTGTTTGTCCAAGGTTGAAAAATCTTGCGTCAGGTACTTGAACTCCGTGATACTAGTAGCCCGACAAACTCAGCTATTCAAAATACGGGTCGAAAAGCTAGGACCTTGATGTCCAAACTGATGGCAACGATAAATGACGTGCCGAGCTCTTTATTTATTTCTGATGTCCAGATATATAATCTTGACGCCATTGCTATGAAGCGATTTGGACATGGCTCATACAAAGGAAAAGAAATCATGGTACAGAAGTTATGCAAAGGAGGCCATAACGAAGTCCGTTGAATTTCATTTGTATTTTTCGAAGGCTGATATCTCCCAGTCTGGAAAGGACTTACTCCGGAAAGATCCTCGCAGGCTCCGAGAAATCCTTCTATGCCGATCGCTCTCGGATCGCTTCATCCTTCCTCTACTAGGAATATACAAAGAGAAATCATACCTATTCCTCGTGTCACCGTTCGTGGGAGGAACAGTGACTCAGTGGAGAAAGGATTTGACTCGAGTACAGCTATCACCTGCAAGTTCAGATTTCACGATCACAATCCACAAGGCAGTGAGATTGGAATCCTATTGAAACCGTTCAATCGAATCATTGTTTTTTATTAGATGTTGGAGGTAGCCAAAGGTATCCGGTATATCCATTCAGAGGGAATTGCGCATGGCAAACTGCATAGAGTAAGTAAGCGTGTTGATATCATACTTCCCTGATCAGTTCATCCCGCTATTTGCCAGGAGAATATCCTCCTCGAATCTTCTCTCGAATCCTCTCCCCGTTGTCAAATCACCGGTTTTGTATCAACCGGGCATTCTGATGCTACTGTTACGCCAGCCACAATAAGCTTCGCTGCACCGGAACTATTTGACGTCGTTGACGGGGACCATGATGTGCAGAAAAAGATGAAGATTGACGTATACTCTTTCGGTTGCCTGTATTATGCAGTGCGTTGCATTTTCCTCGACTCGTTTGGCCCGTTGAGTGATGGCTGGCACAGGTATTCTTTGATACTGTACCCTTTCACGGGAAAACTGACTTTGAAATCATGCGGCTTGTCAAAAGCGGAGAATTTCCAGATCAATTGGAAAGACCGAAAATGGATGATTTTACATGGAATCTTCTCAAGAGCTGTTGGGCATCAGATCCCTGGAAACGTCCGACGTTTGAAGAAATAGTGAAGAGTTTAACTCCGTTGCCACGTAGAGCGTAAGGCTGGACTCTCGTCTTTTTTGCAGGATACGATGGAATTTTCTGCTACACCGCATCTACTTAGTATATTGTAGTATCACTTATTGGATGTTGTACGAGCTGCGGCCTGATAGCATCAGATCGTTCCAGAATTTCTTGCGCTCTTTTTTTTCCACAGATGTATCGGAGCAGCAGCGCATTTTCGCTCTCGTCAAATGCGAGTCGTCACCATTGTAGAACGATCACCGTTCATATATTAGCGGATATTTTCCTCTCAAGATGAAAAGCTCGGGTGCTTACATCGTAATCGTTTCATCGGTCGCTACAGCTAGGGCCACGCACACCTCTCCCGAGTATTTCAGCATAGTATGAAATTGATGAGTAGAACGCACAAGAACTTCAAGAGATGTTGGAATCTGCAGAAACAAGCAAGTTACCGCTTGCATGGAAGAAGAGAGTCACGGACTTGACCTGTGAATGGTGCCGTACAGCTGCGCCACTGAGATACCGATTGAGTCTCGCGCGGCAATGTTTTCGTCGGATTCCGAGGCCGTACATAGTGTCAACGATTGGTATGATGTGATCGGCACTCTAAAAATAAAACACTGGCAATCCGATCGAACGCTTCGCTTTGGCCCGGGAAGGCCCCATTCGTGCTTTTCCCTATGTGGGGGGATGGATTCCATGAGACCGGGATGTGAGAATCTCGAAAATACGACAAGCACATCGCAATATGATTTAAACAGGATTCTGCTCTAGTTGCGTCCCACAACACATCTCGTGAAATATCTCTTGGTCCTGGTACCCTGCTCGGCTCTTTGAGCAGTTTTACTCTGGACTACGGGGCGGCCGTAATAGTGCCAAGGACCAGTTATTACCTGTTTTACCACCCTTGTCCTGAATATATGTTGAATTGCATCATCGTGTATTGAGCCTCGCAGACTCTTATCAAACACCTCATCATGCATCATAAAGCTTTTCATTGACACCGCCCAACTAATTTCGCGCGAATCAGTCGCCAAATTCTCTTCCTCTCTTCCTCAGCTCCGCCTCGTCCAAGCACCAACTTGTTCTCAACAGCACATTGAACAAGGTATGGTAATGCTTTAGAAAGCACACCATATGGAAGATACCTAAAAGAATTGAGACTCGTTCAAAAATTGATCAATTTGCACATACTTCATTACAAAAGGGATGTTTGACTTCGTTCTCTGCACCAAAGAATCAGTCAAATCATCATACATCCCATACAGCTGTGCGATTGCGACACGTTGTACTACCTCATCTTGTATTGACACCACCATTCTCTTGTTTCCCTCCTCGTGTATCTCTTCTTTGCTGGCCAAATTCGCCTTGACGAGTTCCTCCAACACGACCTCACAGCTCTCCTGGTTGTGTGTCCCAAATATGACAGCAATTTGGGGCACCGAAAGTTCAGTCTCGCTACTTTCCCTCGATGAGGACAACAACGGCCACCAACTGTTGTTGCTCGTCCCGCTCCCATCGCTGGCTGCATTGACGTCCGCAGCAACAGCTCTGACCAGCGTCCGCACGCCTTCGTTGAAGCACGTATCTGTCTCGAATTTCGTCGTCCAAACGGGAGGGTCCGGATCTGGGGAAATGGATATGGTATCTTCTTTGCTCTCAGTAGCCTGAGCGTGGTGGGCATGAATTTCATACTCATGACTCGCCCCCCTGACGAGCTTGACTCCAAGGGCGTAGTTATGCTTACGTGCATCCCGAAGCGCCTCTGCTAAGAATCCCGGATTTCTGCAAAGCGTCAGCCAAAGGACTAGAAAGCACGTTCCAGACACTTGCCTTCGTAGGTATGCTTGCCAAGTGCCATAGACCAAAGGCTGGATATCGCCACTGTTATGATCTAATGCATTGAATTTGCGCATTAGACTCGATTGGAACGCGTCCACTGCTGGCTGGTACCAGCTATATTCCGCATCTATTACGACCTTCACATCTCGTCCTTTGGCTCGGGTGCATATTTCCTCCAGGTCAGCATGCAGTTTTCGAAGAGACTCGACGTCTTTCTGTGTCAGGTTCATGCTCTGTTCAGAGGCTGACGGCATTTGATCATCGCAGCTGGAAAAGATCACGGGTGTATGTGTACTGTCTAAGACTGCGAGATCCGACGGAGCTGGGGAACCGGGAAAGGGAACTATTTGAGCACCCTGAGATAAACGAGCCTTGACGATATGTGCCGAGAGTTTGATCAAAGCGCGTGCATCAGGTATTAGCGCAGACTGGAAGACGTGATGCTTTAGCCCTTTCACCGCTACGTTAACCACTGCGACCTTACCAATTTCAATGCAATCCACGTGCGCCTATTAAGATTTCCGCGATTGTCCAAGGAATCCTCGAAATCGGCAGCAGTGTCAACGGTCTTGATCATCTCATCCACGGAACGTTTATGAGATGCATTGCCCTGTCCAAACGCGTCAGGTTCCAGCCGTCCAACCTCGACGAGTGTATATACCAGTAATGCTCCTTTATTTTCGGTACGTAGGGCGCGCAGGACAGGAATCGTATCGCGTGCAGTTTTCCCAGCCACAAACTAGAGCCATCAGCGGTCATCCGACAGGATGTTGGAGACGGATTGACGAACCTTGTTGAAGAACGCCGCCCGGACCGAGACCTCCGTGATCTGTTTCACCACTGGCACGCTCAAAAGAGTACGTAGAATATGAGGAGAATACTCGACAAGCGAGGGTACGGAGCACATGGTATATGCGGCATAAGCTCTTGCGAGAGAGCTCAATGGAGGATTCGTGCTGGCGCTAGAGGCTTGCTCTGTATCTGTGATATGTTGCTTCGTCAAACCGAAACCAAGTGTTCCACATGATATAATACGACAGCCGCGCAGCGCTTGTAGTTTGAGCGAGATCGTCGTTGAATACGAGTTCGAAAAATGGACCGGTGCATGCTTGATAGATATAGAGATTGACGATAGAAGAATGAAGTTGATGCACTTTACATCGTCGACACTTGACCTGGACCAAGGTTAAAAATGTCAGCTAGCATTCAAGGACATGTGCCATCTTCTGCGTTGTGCTCGCCTCGGTGAAGCCGTCCAACGATGGCATCGCATCCGAGTCGTTTGATGACCGCAATATCAAGATGATCTCGAAGCCAGTGGTTTTTTAGAAGAGCGGTAGAAGAAGCGGCAGCAGTCGTCGATGAGCATTTCAAGATGGGAAACACAGGAAGAAAGCTGGATTGAACCTGAGGGAGTAAGACGGCTGTCGCGGTCAGTTGAACGAGTAGCATGGAACTAGCGAACCTTATTGGACATTGAATCATATCGACTGCCGCGTCATTATTTAAATACACACTTGGATACGAATATGTGGTCGACCGACACGGTTGCATAATGCCATTGCCATCTTTTTTTTTTTTTTTTTTTTTTGAATGTAAAGGGATTTGATTGAGCAGTATGTAAACTAATACAAATGGAGCGTTATGACACAAGTCACATAATGGGGTAATGCGCATCTTTGATGCGCATGTTAATGTGTTTAGTAGTAGTAAGAATCAAGCAAAACAGATGATATGAAGAAATTTAAGGTACATCAAATGGTAAATCGTCAAAGGAGAAAATAGTAGGGTTTTCTTTTATGATTTTTGTAAGTAAGACATCGTTTTTGGGGTCGTTAGTCCATTCTCGTATGGAAGAAAAGGAAAAATTATACCTGCATCGTGTTAGGATGTGCTCGCGCGTTTGGTAGGTCCCTGGTGGGCAAGTTGGGCAGTCTGTCGATTTTTCTGGGAACATTCTTCTATTGTGCTCTCCGGTCGGTGCGTGGTTTGTTACAGCATACGTGATCCTCGTCATCCTCTGTCTATCATCATCCGCCATGTCGTAAAACAGTCTCTTTCGTTTGCCCGAACATCCAAGTTTGGGTAGGTATCGTTTGCGGTTGTATCTAACCGCAAGCCATTGTCGCCCTCTGTAAGAAGGGGAGCTGGCTCTGATTCTCCATAAGTTGTTCATACGTCGTCTTTGTTCGTCTGTGAAGTGCTGTTTGAGAATGGAGGGGCCCGGTCTTTCAGGAATATGTCTAGAGGCAAGAAAGTCTGCCTTCTCATTTCCTTCGATGCCTGAGTGGGAGGGGCAATGCGCGAAGTGAAGAGTGGTGATAGTCCCATCCCCGAAGAGATCTAGGAGCATGAGGTTTATGCGTAGCGACTCCATTTGGTTAGAGTGCGTGTCCATATTCAAAGCCCCTTGTATAACACTTTTATTGTCGATGATGAACCAGAGGTCATGCCATTGCCATCGGGTTCAGCTTCTTGGAGATAAACGTCGCATAGTAGAGTAAACAGGAACCAAAATGAGGATGAGGGCGAAATGCAGAAGGATTTCGAGATGAGACCGCAGCCATGGCTTAGAAATTCTATTCTACTTCTTGTAGTTGTAGCCGTTTTGAGTCCCGAAGCTATACTGACTGATATCAATCTTTGACGAGCAGCTGTGTGAGCGCGTTTAGGGTGTGGCTGTGCAGGATATATTATTGTTCAAGTTGTACCGGTATGGCTAACTTTAGTATTCCAAAGTCTATTCAGCGCTTTCACTTTCTTTGCGATTACATGAACGGAATTTGCCATGGGTTGCACTTGCAGCATTATGGGCTATACTTGCAGCACCAAGGATTGCACCTGCATCAAGGATCCCGAGAGTGTTCCCATTGATTCCCAAGACAAAGATCTCAACCAGTCGGCTCCCACTACTAATGCACCTTTGGGTTCGGCTTCTGGTGCTCCTCCAGCCTCCAAGGCTCCCGAAGCTTTAGGTTTGCCTCCCAGTTATTCTCAACGCTTGACTTCTGAACCCCCGGCTCCAGATCCGATTCCCAATGCTTCTTCGGCACCCATGCACCCTCCCGGTGCTCTTCCAGCCTCGGCTCCCATTACACCTCAAGGCTCAAGTTTCAACGTGTCATTGGCGATCTCAACGCCCAGCGCTTCTCAAGGTTCGGTTCCCAAAGCTCTTGCAGGCTTAACCCCCGAAGTGTCTACTTCAGGGTCAGCTCACAGTACGTCTCAAGTCTTAACTCCAATTACCGACCTAGGCTCTGAGTTGACTTCCAACATCACTCCGTCCTTAGCTCAGGGCTTGACCCCTGATAGTCCTTCTCGAGCGTCATCTTTTAAAGGTACTTCGGACTGGAATATCAGGGATCTTCTTTCCACTGTCAAAATGCTATGTAACGACCAGACAGTTAGTACCCTTTGTTTAATAGACTTTTCTCTGACAGTTTTTCCCCGACAGAACTTAAAGGAAGAGAGTCGGGATGCTGGTTATAGAACCATCATAGAGCCGTTTGCCGCTCCGGATCTCTTGAAGCAGATAGAGGATAGCGAGCTTATGGAGGATGATCAAACGAAAATTCTAAAAATTATGCAAGAAGTGTGCAAACTGTGCAAATCCAAGCATAGATTACTAATTTTTGTGAAAATCAGTGCATAGCAGATCACGAGATTGACTCGGACAAAAAACGCGAGGCTATAGCCAAGAACCTATATAAGCTGCTTCGGGCGTCAAAACAGCTTCTGCCCCGACGTCAGTTGGGCGCTAGAGAAGTGAAGTGGTCAGACCAGGAGAGCAAGGGAAAGTTTCTCCACAGCGAATATGTTAAGATCAAAGTCATCCGTTCTGCCAACATGAAGAATAACAGTAGCATACAAGTACGTCTGAGCCCTGATATGAAATCCTCTTCCATGACTCAGTCACCATCAGAGGATTAGCCATGAGGTTGAGTCGTGGGCAAAGATATACGAAAGGGATCAAGGAGAGTATATCTTACCATTCTACGGCTTCTACTCCCCCGACGGCCTTCGCATGTGAGTAGTACTTTCCATAATGTATACAATGTCCAACTAGTTAATGTTAAATCAGTGCTTTGGTTAGCCCATGGATGCATAATGGCGACGCGCTAACGTATGTCATGCATCATGACAAAGACGTCAACTATTACCGAAAACTTGTAGGCTCTGTCCTTTTTCTCCATTTTTCTGGATTTTGAATGTGCCGATATAGATCCTTGACATTGCGAAAGGGATCAAGGTCCTCCACGACACGAACCCTGTCATTGTACATGGAAACCTGAGAGCAGTTCGTGACTCTTGTTTGTGACACTGGCGTAGAGTGTGCTAATGTCTTGACAAGAAAAATATACTTATTGGAGACAAAGGCCAACCGTTAATCACAGACTATGCGCTTGCAAAGGCATGCTATACTAACCCATATTCGTACGCAACGCTAAATGCCGTCCACGTAGTTTGATGGTGAACTGATTACCCTGACCACTCGGGCACCAGATGGTTGTAGATGGTGTGCACCAGAGGTTTTCCAACTTGACGGAGAAGCTACTGTGTCAACCGCGGGCGATATTTATAGCTTTGGCATGACCATTCTGGAGGTAAGTCCCTTTTTATTTTTGCCTTTGATGCTGGGAAACTGAATGTCATCTAGTTGCTTACTCATGAGATGCCGTACACTAGTATCAGGAATAATCTTCAGGTTGTTGCAATGAAGCAGGAGAATCAACCGCCCGACCGCCCGCAAGACGAGCGCGTCATAGAGCGTGGGCTGGATCAAACAATGTGGGACCTTCTCTGTCGTTGCTGGTCTGAGGAGTCGACCCGCATAGATCTAGTCAACCTCATCGACGCCATCAAGAACCTTCCTCCCTTACCTGCAGGTGACACGAATACACATGCGCCTTGGGCAACAAAGGTTCGAAAATTATATTTTGGCGTCAATGATTTATTGCTGATCTCCCATCCTCCACATCGCGGTCAGACGAAAAGACATATCCAACCAAAGCAAAAGAGACACTCAGATCCACCACGACTTACAGATATTGTATCCGAGGTGCGGTCTCTCTAATACACCCCACGTTGTGGCTAATTGATACTAGCTCACCACAAATGACGACGTGACAAAGAAGAAACAAATTGACCTGCTGTCAAAACTTTTATGCTCATCAGACCACCACAGCATCAGCTCTTCGTATGTCCAGGACCTGATAGATTCTATTTTAAGTGTATGTATATTCTACTTGTTTGTATTATTACTCATTACTGGCAGCTATTTCGCAATAATAGCCTACCAAATTCAGAAGCCAAAAGACAAGCAAGGAAACTAATGTATGAATCGGTATCCAAGATAAATGGCACACCAAGATCTCTTTCGATTACCGAGTCGGATATCAAATTAGAGCATAGTCTTGACATTACGTGTCACGGAACTTCTGGCGAGCGGGAAGCTACTTTAAAAATGATAAATAAAGTACCCACCCGAATATTTTCCAATTCACATTACTGATTCTTTGATAAGGATTTGGTCACAAAAGACCTCTTTCGAGACGCTCTTGGGTGGCAATCGCTCGCCAAAGAGGAATATATTGTCCCATTGCTGGGAATATATGAAGCAGAATTAAACTCATTCCTTGTGTCACAGCGCATGCCTAAATCATTAACCGATTGGAGAGTAAGTCAGGGACAGGACATCAATGCAACTCAGATACATGGACGGGTAAGAGTCTAGCGCTTATATTAAGAAGATCAAATGCAATCCATGACTCATATACAACAGATGCGGGAGGTAGCCGAAGGCATTGCTTATATTCACTCTGAAGGAATTATGCATGGCGACTTGCGTGGAGTACGTATCCTGACCTAGCGTTTCGTCACATAAGTTTCATTTCTTTGTCTACTAGGAAAATATTGTTCTCGAAGATGATTCCCGCTGCAGGATTGCTTACTTTGGATTAACCCATGATCGCGATCTGAATAAGTCCACTGTGCCGTTCACATTCAGTCCACATTTTGCTGCGCCAGAACTCTTTGGCATGTGCAACAATTGTGCTGAACCTGCGTGTCACGGATGCGGTACAGCTGACCATGTGCAGAAAGGCGGTAAAACCATGAAAACAGACGTGTATGCTTTTGGTTGCCTTTACTATACAGTGGGTTTCAAATGTTCTTTTTAATTCAACCTCTTGAGCGATACTGTCTTCTGCAGATATTCTATGGTCAGCTTCCTTTTGAGGGGAAGAATTATTACCAAATCATGTGGCTCGTCACCCAAAAAGAGCGCCCAAAGCAATTAGGAAAACGCATGGAAACCGATACCTGGAATCTTCTCCTGGACTGTTGGAAACAGAAGCCTTCTGATCGTCCATCGATGCAAGAAATAGTAGCTCGTCTCGTCGATCACTAAATTAAGAAATAGTGGTACTGATGCCGTCTACTTAAGGCGGGGCATCTATTCTATCAGTACTTTACCTATCCTCGCAAGTCTTGTTTGTTTGTAGAATAATTATGCAGAACTGTAACATTTTCACCCACAGCTCGTCCTCGCGCCTGATCCCTTGAGTGCATGTAAGTTACAGGGGAGGCCCAGATGACAGCGATGTATCTCTACACTCTTCTTATCCCCTTGATTCTTCTTTTGTACATAACGTTCTTGCTGCCCTCCATCGGTACCTCACCCTACCGCTCGACTTTCCCAGAGTTCAGCGTCGCTGGACGCCGAGTTCGACCAGTCAAATCACATGTCTAACAAACGTCTGCTGTGGCTGTGCTGGTTCAGTCTTGACCCTGAACCAGATGGATGTCGATCTTCCTTCCACTAGTTCAAAACGCCCTGCTCCTCCCTCCTCCTCTTCCGCTGACAAACGCCCAAACCTTCTTCTGCCGGATAGACAACTGACTACGCTCAGCTTCAACATGGATAGGGAGAGGACGAAATGGGAAATGTTGATCAATGCAGCCGAGGCTAACGAATACCTGTGGTTGAGTATACTTTCGGACGTTTTGATGCGCCTCGCGATGGAATTGGCGTCCACAAACATGAAAGACAGCGTTATCGCGAATCTGACCCTTCCGCGCGCAGAAGCCATTGTGAAGAATTTCAACGAAGACGAGTTGGAAGGGTGGAAGGTTGGCGTGCGGAATGGTGTTAAGAGGAACGATTGGATTGACCTGCTTGCGCGTCGTATGTACATTTCGGATTATTTTTATAATCCGATCGCATTTAATCGCGACCACAGTGGAACTCGAAATTCCAGAGATAGCGGCAGCGTTATTGACCGCCGATGAACAGCAGGTTTGTTCGTATTCGTACCTATGTATTTTAAGTTCTCAAACTGAATCAGTTGCCAAACGAGCCCGAGGCAGTGGAAGAGGCATGTCCGGGCCTCACCCCCTCATCTTCCGATAATTTCAGCCCTGCGCAACACAAGATAAAAGACGAGGAAGTCACCCAGGCTGCCTCGGACATTTTCGGCGAACAATTGGAGTTGTCCACGAAGGTTGAATGCGCGACCCTTCTCGAATGCATCATCGACCGCTCAGAGGGCAAACTCCAGGTCGCGTTTACCAACAATGGAAAGGCAATCAAACTCATGCGCGAAAATCCCAAATTGGAATCTGCACTGAAAAAAGCTTGGAGAACAAAGGATTACCAGGAGATTCGGGAATCAGGTGAGCGTCGGGCCTCGCTTGCAGGCAGTTACTGTTTCCCTCAACTCGCTCCCGGCAGAGTTATTGACCGTGCCGAAGCCCTATAAAGATGAACGTACGAGCCATTGTCAATTCCAAAATCTGACATATTGACCATTCCGGATACAGCGGCGGCGCAGAGGGCAGGCTAGGAGTTAATATATAACGATACGGAGAGACTTGCTCATAGTTTTCTTAGCGACTGAAAACGCATGGATTACTCAGTACCGCGGTAAAGCTCCGGCGGCATTGTGGGGCCAAATAAAAAAGTCTATGACGCAAACGGATCGATACGCCAGATATCTTGCAATTGTCCAGTCGTCTGGCACAGGGAAATCCCGGATGATAGATGAATTGAGCAAGAAGCACTTAGTGATACCTGTCAACTTACGAGACTCTCATGAAACCGGTCTGTCTCTTTTTTTGTCACGCTGCAGGCTGGCAGTGGTTTAAAATATTTCAGGCTATCCTCCCCCAGACGAGCAAGCACGCCGATATATTTGCTGTACGGCCAGCGAAATGGACGCCCGTGTCCATGCTGTAGCTTTTCTAAGAGCAGTCTTCAACGGGGCTTCAAAAGTTATTACCAATCTTCGCGTCGAGGGCGTGGATCGTCATAACCAGACCGTGAATTTATTCAGCAAATACATGTCCGAGGGCATGAATAGTGAATCACATGGTGAAAACCGACGCTCTTTCTATGATAACGTGGTTTCGGGTGCGATCCAGGTGCGTTGAGTATAATGTCAGTTTCTGCATTGGACCTTAACCGGCTCGCAGCTGGAAGGGGAAATCGATCAGGCTTTTGCTAAGAAAAAAGATATCGACGATCAGCTGGCATCTGCGGGAATATGCGATGCCTTTGACAAATTGACTGTGACCTTGTCTTCTCTACGTCCAAACCCTGTCACCCTCGCCACCAGGCGTACCGAGCCTTTGGTCATCCTCGCGTTTGATGAAGCACGCGCCCTCTCAAAACTTCACATCGACGAGTGGTCTCCTTTCAGTGAACTCCGCCGTGCCTTGCATGCATTAAACGAACGACTTCTCTTTTCGCTGTTCCTCACGACGACAGGAAATGTTAATGCGTTAGCCCCCTCATCTAGCAAAGACCTTTCCAGTCGCATGCGAAGTGAAGCCTTCTCTGCCAGTCGCCCCTTCGCTGAGGTTGGCTTTGATCACTTCGCGGTCAAAAACCAGTTCAATCTCAAAAAAGTCGCGGATGACGAACACATCCCACTTTGGTCGTCCGCTGTGCGTCTCTTGAGTTAGTTGTCCACAAATAATTGCTTAGTTTTACTTTTCAGATGGGCAACTCGCTACGATGAAGGAAGTGATTCTGTCAAATCTGATATCATTCAATTTGCTGCTTTTAAACTCCGTGCTGGGAACAGTCGTTCGGGCGAACTCATTAAGACCGAAAAGCTGGCTTGCCTTGCACAACGGTTGCCGATCGAGTTCCACTCCGTCACGTATGCTTCCAAGGTTGACGAGCTTAAACTTGTCGAAGGCCACATGCGCATCCTTCTACGATCCGACCCTGGGTTCGAGAGCCTGACCACGGTGTCAGCATCGGAGCCATTGCTGTCCGAAGCAGCATATTCGATGATGTACCCTGATACGACGTTTAAGGCTGCAGAAACGCTCAAGAGTTGCTTGGCCGGTTACGCCATCCATAAAGGCGACCGCGGAGAACTGTTAGTCATGTTGCTCTTCATATTGGCTCGCGATCGCGCAATTGGACCTCCTGACGGATACGGTCGTCCTTCTTCCGGACGACGGTGGTGCTTGGTCCCTCGCTTCATGAAAGCGTTGTTCAGATTTCAACATCCACTGGAGGCTTTCGCTAAAAGCAAAATTTTCTTTAACCACTGGGTAAAGGTACACCAACATGCGATGGTGAACGTTAAATACCTTGCGCAACTGATGCGCAGAGGGGCAGCTTTGCTGTGTGGTACAAACCAGGCCGGAATCAATGGTATCATCCCATTCTTGCTTAAAGGTTACACCATTTTCCTCAAAAACATCGGTGCCATCGTCTTTCAAGTTAAAAACGACGAAAAGTTTCAAGATACACCAAAATTCAAGCTCTTCAAGGCCATGGACCCATATGCACTTGGCATCCTGAATCGAGGAGACAAAATTCCCATTATTCGGATCGTCTTTGCTCTTGCCTCAAAGACTTCTTGTCTCAAACGTGTTAAATGTGAAGAAGACTTTGAGAGCTATGACTTCTGGGTTGGCGGCATATCTCCAACTGTTTTTTTACCTGTGGGTGATCACGACGAGAGCATCTGGACGGCACTCCTACAGGCTACATATGGCTGGGAAGACATTTACAAGACAGACTTCGACAGTATTGTGACGCGAGGCCTTCGTCGATCGATGAATCCAGGTACAGCTAAAAATAAACATCAGTGGGAGAATTGGGCGGATTTTACGGCAATGGATAACAGTAAGGAGAATGATGATGATGATGATGAGGAGGAGGAGGAGGAGGAGGAGGAGGAGGAGGGTTTGGATGAGGAGGAGGAGGAGGAGGAGGAGGAGGAGGAGGAGCGTATGGATGAGGATTAGATGATACATGAGAATGCCAACAGTGGCTCTGCGCTTGTGCAGGTATGTATTCGATCGACTATCATCTGTGTATTAGGTCAGCCACGGAGACTACAATTCAATCACAACTTCATGTGTAAGCACCGCCTAATGGGATTCCAGACGTGATGCCGACGTCCATGTGCGATGAACTTTCTGCTTTGCAATTCGACGGTCAAATCCTGCATGGGTTGCGTTTGCTCCAGAAACTCGGCTGCCCATGAGGAAGATCCACCAGTGAATGCCCCTCAGCAAAATCGTCCAGGCGTCCAGGCGCCTCATCACTCAGATTCTAGTGCCTCGTGCCCTGGAGGCTCAGATGCCGATCAGTTGACTTCACTGTCGCCTGACAATACCCCTGAACAAAATCGTTCAAACGCTCGACGCTGGCCTTCTGGTGCCTCAGGCCCTGGAGGCTCGGATGCCAATCAGTCGACTTCACTGTCGCCTGGCAATACCTTTCAACAAAATTGCTCAAACCCCAAGGTACATCGACGCTTGCCTTCTGGTACCTCGGGCCCTCGAGACCCGGATGCTTGCGTATTTGAAATTACGTTTGGTCAAATCATCGTTCACCAGGAAACAATCCTTCTCTCCCCGGATTTTCACTGCAAAATTAGTGATTTTGGCTTGACGCGGCGCGTAGCCACTGATAAAGAGATCACCTTATTCCACCCGAATTTTGCTACACCAACTGTTTGGCATGTGTGCCACGTGTGCTCAACGCAATTGCAATGGGATGCAATAAAGGTGACATGGATGGCATTAAAACAATGCCAGCAGACGTCTATGCTTATGGTTGTCTTTATTATGGAGTGCGTGTCGAACGTTTCAACTCATTTAGTCCTCTAAGCGATAGTCTGCACAGGTATTCTATGATAATATTCCTTTTCAGGGGAAAAAAACTCCTCAAATCATGTCGCTTGTCACAGGAGGACAGCGCCCGGTGCAATTAGCAACTCCGAGAATGAAAACCGACACCTGGGACACTATCCAGAAGTGTTGGGAACAAATACCTTCTCATCGCCCATCAATGCAAGAAGTAGCGACTTCGCTTTCTTAAGGTCGGTTTCTTGCGCCTATTGGATTACTACACTTGTCATTCCTGTGTCTACTATGCTCGTAACTCGAAAGTGGTTATGCACGCGGTAGGTAATTGCAAAGTAGATCTTGTGTATCGTCGTCATAGCGTACAGCATTTTACAAGCATTCGCGACGGGCAGGCTATTACTGGATGACAGCTTTTTGTAGTGGTAATGTATTAACCATATGGACATGAAAAGTAGAGTAAATGGAATTAGTGAAATTTGTTCCTACAAGTGAGAATGCCCCGATGGAACGAACAGATCATTGTTTCAAGACGCCGCTTGCGTCGCTGATGTCAATATCGCGAGTATTTGCTCCATTGTCGGACGTTCAGAAAAGTTGGATTGCCAACAGCTTTGGATGAGATTCCAGGTGCTATCCTCCATTCTTGGACTTGTTAATCGTTTTGGGCGTATCCCTTTCGTGACTAGTTGCATGACTTGAAGACCATTGCTTCCATGAAAAGGGATAGTATCAAAGAATGTCTGTTGTCGTCGCTTAATCTACCAAGCGAATCAAGGAAAATTGGGGACGTACTGCATAATAAAAACATCCAAAAGCATAAACGTCGGTTTCCTTTGTTTTACTTTTATCCGGTGTATGGTGATCTCCGTGGTGCCCGTCGCACTCGGGCAGAACGCACTTAGTGCACCTACAATACAGTTCCGGCGCAGCAAAATTTGGCGAGATTCCTGCATTGGCTTCAGATTGCTGTGTGAACCCAAAACCAGTGATTTGACAGTGGAATTCGGAATCGAGTAGGACCTTCCGCTTATAGATAATGGGATGAAATACTTGGAAAGTAGGTTATCGAGCTACTTACTCCGTTCAAGCGTCCGTGAACAATTCCTTCTGAATGAAGATAACAAAGGCCCTCGGTTACCTCCCGTATCTAAGAGATATTAGTGATTCCGTTCAACTGCTTGAACAAGTACCAGAATCTTACCAGCCTATGCATTGTAGCTACGACTGGTATCTGGTTTTTCGATCTCCATTGAGCCAACGTCCCGTTCACCATGAAAGGTGACACAAGAATTAAATGCGATTTTTCTTCCCATATGCCTAGTAGGGGGAGGACAAAACGATGCGAGAGCGATCGCCATTCTACGGCGTCCCTATAGAAACCGTCTTGGAACGAATCCTATCCAAAGGAATAAGTGCTGGAAAAGTTGGAAGAGCAATTGACGGACCTCCTTATGACGACCTTTGTACAGCACCTTCAGCGCAACACGCCGTCCATCGTGTACACCATCAAAAATTTGTCCAGGTCCTCCCATGGTGATGGCATCTCGATCGGTCTTGATATCAACAATAAATAATGAACTTGGCATGACGTTTGTTACAGAGATTAATTTGAACATCAGCACCCTGGCCTTCTGATTTGCGTCGCGGGTACCCGAACCTCTCAAGCTACCGTTTCTGAGGAGCTGGAAAGAAGTGTTAAATACAAAGAAATTGGCTGAATCGATCTAACACATACGTGCAGGACAAATTCAAGAAGAAGCTCGACGTCTGAAGTAGTCCTCAATTCGGAGGCAACAGTATCGTATTCAGGTAAATCCAAGACTTGTAGCATAAGACGAAGGGTTTTCTCGCTGATCATAGAGCCGTTGAGTACCGGTTCCTTCAGCTGGTAGTCATTAGCGGTAATACATTGATGGTTGATGGCTCAGAAGCGCATACCTCAGTTATGAGATCGGCAAGTAACGACGGGGAGCGAGTCAAATGACTCGTCACGACCTGCTCCATTGTCGGACGTTGAGAAGGATCACTTGACCAACAACGCTCGATGAGATTCCATATACCATCATCCATTCTTGGACTATCCAGACGGCTCGAGTGCACGCCGTTCGCGAGGAGCCACATAATTTGAAACGTTTTTTTCCCTTGAAAAGGCACGGTATCGAAAAATATCTGCCCCAGTCACCGCTACGTGAACCAAATAAGTAGAGCAACTCACTGCATAGTAAAGGCAACCAAAGGCATAGACGTCTGCTTCCATTGTTTTCATCTTTGTCTGCTCTCCACATCCAGCACTACACGCTTCAAACAGCTCTGGGGCGGTATAATTAATCGAAGTTGTCACGAAAGATCGCGATATGGCGGATTCAACATATTGGGTTAGTCCAAAATCAGCGATTTGGCAATGAAATTCAGAGTCCACAAAGACATTCCACTGTTAAATGAAGATGGAATCCTAGAAAATACGGTATCAAAAAACTTACTCCGCTCAAATCGCCATGTACGGTTCCCTGCGAGTGAATATACTGAACGCCCTGTGCCACCTCTAACATCTAACACATATTAGCATATCTATCCTGCCGTCCTGACGAGTAACGAAGTCTTACCATCCTATATATCTCGGTTATACCAGGCGACCGATTCTTCCTCCACTGAATTAGTGTCCCATTCGTCATAAATGGTGATACGAGAAAAAGTCGTGATTTTTCTTCATATATTCCCAGGAGAGGAAGGATGAATTGGTGAGAGAGAGACCCCCATGCAAGGGCTTCACGACAAAAATCTCCTCTGAGTGAATTCTTCACCATCAGATCAGCGTCAGAAAGGTATTGGTGGCAAACACTGACTTCATTATGAGGAGCCTTGTAAAGCATTTTCAAGGCAACAAATCGGCCTTGGTGTTGGCCTTTAACAACACTTCCGAAGTCCGCCAGAGCGGTTTCATTATGATCTGTATTGATATCATCGATAAATAGAGTTCTAGGTAAGATTCTTTTCTCGGACAGCTTGTTCATCATTTTCCTTGCTTTCCGAGTAGCATTTTGAACGTCACAGTGTTGTAGGCCACCATCGCGGAGCAGCTAAATTGAAAATGGTGTTTAGAAGAATGGATTAGTCGATTGAAACTACGCACACAGTGGATGAAGTCAAGCAATAGCCCAAGGTCTGATTCAGACTCTAGCCCTGAAACAACAGTGAGATGATTTGGTGAATTCAACAGTTTGCCCATAAGATCGAGGGTAGTGTTGTTTACTACGTTTCGCATCGATGGCTAGAAGTGCTGAACAATTAACGGACGCTCTTTAATATCTCTGGAATTCGCACTTCAGTCCTGAGGATGGCCAGTAATGACGACAGAGTGGGTCCAGAATCGGCGGGGGATTCGGAGGATAAGGTTCCGGATGTCGACTGAGGTGGGGACATGGTCGTAGGATGGAGAACGTTTAGCGCTCAAGCAAGATCTTGCATTGATGATGAGTAATCGCATCGATTCTGGATGGTACGCATTGTAGCATTTGCGCCGGTGATACGACTAGAGGCGGAATGGCACGTGACCGCGCGTCGGGCCACTCGCATTCCCCCGGCGGAGCTCGCTAAAGTAAAGGATAAAGGCCAAGAGAAGTGGAAGGAAAAATATGTCCACTGGATTCCCGCCCTACACCTTGAAGGGGGGAGCGGCGAATGCTAAACCAGCCTTTGGGGTAACCCCAGCGACAGATATTTTGGAGGTAAGTCTCGGTCCGCGTCTAGTGGATCTTGATTGTCCCGGGCTCGAACTCTTCTACCTATTCTAGTCTTTGTCTTTGCCATTCAAAAACGTTAACCAATCTCTCGGGGCGACATGAACTGTCGTCCTTGAAGAAGTTATAATAATATTGACGTCAGGACCCAACAAGATGGTGAATGGAGCCACAATTGAAGCAGGAGTTTTGATTGTTTTCGGAATGAACCTCGGATGGGATGTCAACATCTCCAAGAATGAGTTCACTATCCCGGATATACGTTCCAGCTGGTATCCATCCGTCAGGCCGAGAATCATAAAAGAATGGATACGAGTCTACTCCTTGGCAGACTTCTGGTCCTGTTTTCGCATTGCTTCCCATCAGTTCAATGCCGAGGCCAAGAGAGTTTGGCAACTGATTCGCGCGAAATTATTTGGGCAGAGTCAATGAAAAGCTTCATGATGCACGATGAGGTGTTTGATAAGAGTCTGCGAGACTCAATACACGATAATGCAATTCAACATATATTCAGGACAAGGTCGTAATAACTAGTCCCTGGCACTATTACGGCCGCCCCGTGACCGTGTCGATGTATTTTTGAACATTAGTCCTGACCACTTCCCATTGGTTTATAACTTGTGGTTTGACGGCCTCGAAAAGAGTTGGACCAGTTGGACCGTTCATGACAATGTAAAACGCGTCCAGTACCGATAGGGCGGTGGCAATGTCCGACCAGATTTGAGACACTTTAGAAAGGTCCTGAGAAATTTCTTCCATGGGATTCAAAAGACTGTAATCGAACATGTCAGCATAATGCCGATACCCCGCAGGCATTAAGTGCTTACGCCTCAAGCGTGGTGGTTTTGGTATCCTCAGCGTTCCGGATGGCTGCCTTCAGTTCATTGATTGCTTCAGTAATCTAAGAGAGATGTAAGCATTGACAATCCGATGTATTTGGTCTAGTCTAACCTTCTTAGCATCGATAGCCTGCTGCACGGAGATCCCACCAAGAACACCTGCGAGTATTGGTTAGTTATTAGCTCGAGCTCTGATAGTTTCGCTAGATGTGTACCTGCGATGCCTAGGGCCGCCAGCATGCCGCCGAAGGGAAGGAAGACAGCTGCAGTGAAGGCAAGGAAGGCACCGAAGAAACCAAGGGATTTATTCACGGTCATTTTCTTTTGCTCTTCGGTAAGATCGTCAATGCTCTGCTGCCACTTATCAATGTTTTCATCACACTCGTTAATCTTCATCTTCACGAGGTTGATTGCATTGTCCCAGTCGTTCTTCACTTGGGTGCTATTACGTAGATTATAGGTGAGAAAATCTCCGACCATAACGCGAGGTTACTCACGATCGCTCGGAGAGCCCAGTAGCGGCCTCGAGGTATCCTGACACTATGGGAGTGTTAGTATCGAGGTAGACGGACAGCTGAATATCTCCAGCCGCAACGTTGGCTTGGTCGTCGCGCTTCACGAACGGCAAAAGGGTCTGCTGAACTATGGCGTATGATGCGAGATTTCGCGCGACTGGTAACGTATCTATTTGCAGCTGGAGGTACTTCTCACGATAGTAGTTCATAACAAAGTAGAAATTCGAGTCAGAACCATCGATCGGACTTGTACACGAGATCTGGTCAAGGTATGGCATCTGAAGGAGATTCTAGAAGAGATAATGAAATAAGGATATGTTCTATGATCGTGAATATTCAATGCTCACGTTGAACCGGTCAATGATTTTTCCAGTGCTGTCAGCCAACTCCTCAAGCTTCTCCCGAGTATCTGAAGGCGGGCTGTAAAACCAGGATTCAGCGCTGAAAAGTAAATGATAAAAGCAGTTGAAATACCCGATCACTGCCATGACAATTTTTTCATCGTTGTTTCTGTTAAGTACTGAGATAATGACAAATACAGACACCCAACAGTACTCACTGGGCAACAGACCTCAATTTTGTATCCGTAGAGGAGACCACAGCACTGCTGCCAAGAGCAGCAACCATTTTGTAGAGACGAATCTCATGTTTAGTGATGGGAACTTTCGGGTTTGCGTTGAATTGGGCAGATCTAATCGCGTGCATTGATCGAGCGCTGCCTGTCTGTGTAAGAGCGTCGGCATATTCTTTGGCATCAGCGGCCACTTTCGCCCAAGCGCTCTTGATTTCTTCAGATGTGACGGGAGGAACTGTGTCCGTCACTTCCTTAACAGTCTCCTGGCGGTCAGCAACGTCATCCCAAGCGTTAAGCAGACGTTGGGAATTCGTGATGACGACTGTAAGGCCTTTGCTAAGAGCAATGAATTTAGTCTTGAGCGAGCTGAGCTGATCGCGGAGGGCTCGGAGGCCGCTCAAGATCTGTTGTAGACGGAGACGATCTTCGAACAAGCTCTCAAAGGATCCGAATATGCTGCTGATTGCGACGCCGAGAAGGGCTGCGATTTGGACATCAGATTCTTCTGCAGTCGAGGCAAGATTGTAAAGGGTCTGTCGTTTACGAGATAAACAAATTGCCGATTATGACTTCGGTGGGCTCACCTTGAGCACTTCCCATAAAGTAACAATAATGTTCTTCTGAGCAAGAGCTTCACTTTGTTCCTCGATTTGCGAGTCCAGATCTCGAAGTTTTACCTCAAGATCTGCGATGCGTTCATTGATATCTTCGACGTATTCAGAAAACTATGCGATAACTCTTCAGCGAAGGAAAGTGTGATTAGAATAGTACCAACCTGAGAGAAAAATTGTTGATTGGACTCGGAATCCGCCCTAGCCTGGTCCGCGTAGCCCTTTGCAACAGGTTGCATTGTCAATACAAAAAGATCGACTGAGAGTATGTTTAAGACGGTGCTGAGCGCTGCGTCATAACCGATAACCTTGCGCGCAAGTTCGACATTGATGTTGGTTAAGTCCGAGAGTCGGCTGTTACCGCGAGAAACTAGAGCGAATAAGTTAGTGGTCTTATCCGCATCATCGCCAAGGGATATGGTGTCGAGGTTGGGGAAAACTAGCAGCTCGTGAAGTGCCTTGCGAGCAGCCAGGTAGTCCGGAGTAAAACTGCTCAAAGAGCCGAGCAGGGTACCAGGACCAAGAGCATCGAGGAGAGGAGACGACATATTTCGCGAGATGTGTTGTGGGACGCAACTAGAGCAGAATCCCGTTTAAATCATATTGCGATGTGCTTGTCGTATTTTCAATCCGAGATTCTCACATCTCGGTCTCACGAAATCCATCCCCACATAGGGAAAAGCACGGATGGGGCCTTCCAAAGCGAAGAATTTGATCGGGTTTCAGCGGCCTTCTATTTCAGATCGCGACTTCCTTCGAAAATATCAAGGCAAAATTAAAATACAGGCAGGGACTATATGGAGTCTGCTACTTACAAGGAAGCCTCACGGCATGGTTGAGTTAATGGCGGCCAAGGCCGCTGTTGATCTCGTCGTGCTAAACACATCTCGGAATATTCAACAGACAGGATCACCCAGTCTGTCAGGGATATGAGATGTCGGAGTTGCAGATCAGGTGTCAAATGGGAGTTTGTGGATCTGATATCAGATAAGTTCAGAAAACTGCTCGCAAGGTGAAGAGACGCACAATAAGAGTATAGGATGAGAACGCATGGATAGAGTACGCTCATACAACGGTCGGCCGAAGGCCAGATGTGGAAAGAAACAACGGGTCATGTTCCAGGGTCTGGTTAACGTCACTCTGGGAAGGTGGTAGGGACGAGAACGCATAGAGCGGGCCAAACGCGGAAAGCGACAACGGCCGATGTTCCAGGGTTTGATTGACGTTAATTGGGAAGGTGCTCAGGATGAGAACAGGTTTGGTTAAATAGCGTTCATCTGAAAAGGTGCTTGGAATGAGAACGCATAGATGGAACAGGCCAGATGTGGAAAACAACAACGGCAGACGTTCCATCTAATCTTGGAAGGTGTTCGGGATGAGAACGCCAGGCCAGATAACAACGGCAGACGTTCTAGAGTTTGGCTAACATTACTCTGGGAAGATGCTCACCCGCAGAGAATCGGAATCCGGATTGCAGAGGTCTGTTGAGCAGGTAGCTCAAACAATTCTTGACATGGTGAACGGTAGGATAACCGATGCGCTGACCGTTGGAGATTGTGAAGGAGTAGAGGCAAATGAAAAGCGCAGCAGAGAGCCTAACGAACTTCGAGGTGCCAGCAGTGTTTTATTTTTAGAGCGTCTGATCGGCCACTTCTCGCTAAATTTAACTTTCACGCGTCCACCGTGGAGTCCAACGTAAGTAAGGATCCGTCGCCGTTATCGCCATCATCGCCACCAGCAGCAGCATTCCCAAACGTCGCGGAACCCGCACTCAAACCGGGACTCACCCTCCCAAGAAAAAACCAGATCCTGCGCCGTCATCCAGGAACCTTACTGCTTCTCCGCTGGAGCTCCTCCAAACTCGCTGGCATCTCCTGCCGACTCATCGCTTTGACCATCCCCGAATAAATGTACCCAGACGAAACCACGCCCGACCTGGCGGCGCCGTTGGCTTTGGTATTTTGGGTAGCACCCGCACCCGAACCAGCGCCCGTGAACGCAGCCCCGATCATAAGACCATTGTACAAACCCGCGTTCGCCGCAGCCTGCCAAATCATCGACGAACGGCGCGTCGACAAGCTGGTGACCGGTGGTCATCGATCACCCATACTCGCAGACGGAGGAATGCAGAATCGGCCACTTCCATCGCTTATGTTTTTTCTCGGATGTTGGCATCGTCGTAGTGCTTGTTCTGCAATAATTGGTATCATTTATTAAGACACTTGGTGTTGGTGAGAGCGTGCGTGCTACGTCATCCTGTGGAACATTGGTATGCGAAGACTGCGCAGTACGTCGTTACATTATCAGAAGAAGAACTGTTCAAGTTCTATGCACAAACGGAAACGTTAAATACAACGTAGTAATGATACAAGTATTCAGTATGTATATGTGGTTAATGGTGGAGATGCTCCCGCGCAGCATTATCTAAGGATTCTGAGGCCTGAATTCAATGAAAGGATCTTGCTGGACCGACTACATCAAAGTCTCATCTTTGTTCGCGCCGTGTTGTTGGAGGTTGTTGGTGTTTGATTGCTGTTATTTAAACCTTGCTGACGATGACGTAGCACGCTTGCCATAAACGGTTTTTTCGTTTATTGCAGAACGAGTACTACGACGATCTCAACGTCCGAGAAGCGATGGAAGGCGACCGATTCTGCATTCCTCCGTCTGCGAGTATGGGACTCAAACATCCTTCTTATAACCCCAACCCCAACCACAATGCCAGCGACGGGTGAGGAGACCAAGAAGGGAAGCTGGTTTGTCGACGCGCATGGTTTGGCAGGCTGCGGCGAACGCGGGGTTGTACAATGGTCTTACGATCGCGATCACGGGCGCAGGTTCGGGTGCGGGTGCTACCCAAGACAGCCAATGGCGCCACGCGGTGGGTGTCCTCTGGCTACATTTCTTCGGGGATGGCCAAAGCGAAGACACTTGGCGTGTTGGTGATAGCGTGCTACGTCATCGTCAGCAAGGTTACAATAACAACAAACACCAACAATACGGCAATCAGTTCAACGGGAACGAAGGCGCTCCAGGATATGCAGGAGGATCAAACAACGAAGGCATGACCGAATTGTCGAAGGAGTGGGTGATATCCACCATACCGAAGATGCGTCAGGATTGGGTGACCATCCTGTTTTCAAGAGAGAACCTAAAGAGCAGTTGTCGCGCGGGGCACGTTAGGTAGGAGACGTGGCGACACCGAGGAGAGCGAGTAGTAAACGCAAGGTGACGTGGTAGGGTACATTCTGCGGGTGGTACAGTTGAGTATGTAAACATTCGATGCGAATCCGGTTCGCTTTCAAACCCAGCTCGAACCTTCGACCACTCCAGTATTGCACCACATTAAGCATGGCCACTGAATCTAGAACTGATGTAAGTTTTACATCCCTCTGCGAGTCTCTCATCACGCGATCCATCTGAACCTATGTTAAGGTCACCTTCTATGCCTTTGGTGAACGTCTTGACACTCTAGGCGGCAAAGTCGAGGCTCAAATTCTCGCCAGGGTCCAAGGGGAAATCCCAAACCTAGTACCAACCACGTATGAAGTATCAAAAGCATACCTGGACAATGAGATCCTGAAGCCAGAAGGCCAGCGGGACCTGACTCGTGAGATGTGCATGATCATGGCATTGAACCTTCCCAAGGGACGCAAGACATTATTTAAAGCTGCTTCTGCAGAGTTGTTAATTCCCCTTGCTGAAGGTGATATCATCTCTCAAGTGGCCTATGTATATTTAAACTAACGACCCACAGGTTGCATACTAGTTTACCCGACCATTGATCTTCCTCCCACCTCGTTTGGCACCCACGATAACCCGTATAGCAACATGCTAGTGGATGCAATGACATCCAATCCTGTAACAGCCGACATCCTCATGGCTTATTTTACAAGGATTGGGGACAAAATGGGATTCAAGACTGGAGACCCTGATAACTCCTTTCAGATCAAGTTGAACTCTACACCTTTCCGGTAGATAGTCGCGTGGTTATACTTATAGTAGTGTTAGGGGACCACTCTTCAAAACTTTGGCTTCGTGATGACGTGAGCTACTTATCTTGTTGCACATATACCACTAGTAGCGTATATAATGTCAATGTCAATATTGTTATTATATGAATGCCTCTACACCATCCTCGACTCGGAGTCCGTCCAGGATGCCTAGTCGATTTTGAAAATGTTCGTGCCAAAGTTTCACGCCTCCTGGTAATTTCCTTCATGAGCGGAGTGCTGTGGCAGTGCCTAGTTTCCATGTCATACTAGCCGGCCGCCCACTGCAAAGGCTTGTATAACTTTTTAAACTTGAGATTATGTCTCTATCATATAGTAGTGGTGGCCTCGACGGTATTGAGATTACGGTGAAAATTCACCAACTCCCTTTTTTGCAGCGCGTATTCGGCTCTGACGTCAACCCTTCTGTAACCCCTATAGTATTCACGGCCACAAACACAACCTTCCACTATCCGTCATGGAGATGGTTATCGTCCGCGATTTCGATGGTAACACCTTATTTAGTACGTTTTAAAATCCAATAGTATCTGATAAGGCCTTCTGACCTCCTCTAGAATTCTGGCAATATGGCCTCATTGACTGGGAACTCCTTTATGAATGCCTTCGAAAGATCATTTTATCCGACAGAGACTGGGAGGTTTTCGAATACGATGAATACGAGCCTACTCGGCGAGGGGCTCATTGTCTCCCGAGCCGTGAAATTCCTCTTCCCGGAACATACATACTTCTTCAACCGGGCATGTATTGTCTCTCTATCTTCATGATATGCTTCTTCACAGTGGTTTATTGTAGATGGTTCTCCGATCCATATAGACTTGACACCTAATTCGACTCGCGTCCGCCATCCAGTTCCTTTACGCGAAGATTCGGATGTATGCTGCACACCGTATAGGGGCGCATATAACTAAATTTCTGATTGGTTTCTGCAGATATCGACCTTCCAACAACATGTACGTGACCGCGATACTTGCTGCCTCATATGCGGCCTTGAGGTTGAAGAACGTCTATTTGTTCGTTTTCGGGAAACCCACATTTTCCCTCCTGCACATGAATCCGAGGCATGTTGCATTATATTGCCTCCTTCTTTTAAGCTAAGACATGTCATGCAGTGGATTGATAAAGGCTTTCCGAATCTTATAACGGATACTGCACCCCTTTCCGAACTTGGTGGAGCGAGCAAGATAGACTCAGTTCAGAATGGGATCTTACTTCGCTCTGATTTGCATAATGCTTGGAGCGATTATCTCATTGCGGTCCTTCCTGATGTTTGCATCTTCCATTCATCTATGGCATCGTTTCTCATTACATTCTGACTAGCGTGGGCACGTGGTCGTCCCAGTTGTAGGCGGCTACGACGATGTCGCTGGAAAGACCCTCAAACTCGATCATATTACTGACCCCAATTTGCGGCCCCTTGACGAGCTTTTCCGTGATCATTTTCTTCAATGTGTGTTGAGACGTATGAAGGGTGAAGGCGAGCCTTCATGGGACTACGAAGAGGCATTCGATGATGATGTGGATCTGTCAAAAGACATTTGGAGCGGAAAACAGGGTAGTAAAGAACTTGAGCTATCTTGCAGATTGCATGGTCTTCAGGTCGGGAGCTGAGTATGATATGAATTAGTACAAGCGGTTATTGATGATTAGTTATTGTACGTCCAAAGTTATTTTCCTGATTACTGTCCGAAGCTTTACGCTAGTCAAGCAACGTCAAGCGCTCACTTGCTCCATCCCCACTCAAGCCATTTATATTCTACAGTTCTTCTTTCTTGTCTCTCAGGCTGGCGAGGTTATTATTTAGTAACCTGGGCTGTACTCAACACTTCGGAACACCCTACCACGTCGCTCTACCACTCCCTTTTCTGCTGCCCTGAGGCAACTGTATGCATCCAACCAACTCAACGTTGCCTCGCGCGCGTACCTGCGTACCTGCGTCTCTCAGCCCTGACCCCTTTTTACCGTTCACACCCCGACTGCGCTGCTCTTGAAACCACCCATCGTGTCTTTGTCACCTGCCCCGCTTTCGCTGACTTACGTGTCTGAGTACGCGCAAAACCTGGTTGGTCAAATGACCAAGCTCGCTGATGATCACAATCTCCTTCCCTGTTAACAAATTGTAATCTATCTGAACAAGCTCTTGTCTTGTCTCAATTTACCATCGAGCTTTTAAACCTGCCGACAGGGCCTATGGGCATCGCGCTGTGCTCGCTAGGGAGTCGGACTGCGATGGAACGGAGTGATGGTGGAGACATGACTAGAGGCTGGCGACGATTTTGAAGAGGTCCATTCAACGTAACTTCGGGTTAACGTTGGCAAGCAGGTGGCTGTGGATTTCCTCTAATGATGATCATGATACATTCACACGATCAGGCCTACGTCCGCAACGCCCGATAATCGACGGAACAGCTGCGACTGGTGATCAAATACCGTCGCCCCCTGAGCAGAGTATGGATCTGACACAGAAAGACGTCGAGTCCGAGTCTCTTCGAACCTGCATGCTGACCTGGAGGAAATATGCACCAGAGCCAAAGGACGCGATGTGAAGGTCGTAATAGATGCGGAATATAGCTGTAACCAGCCAGCAGTGGACGCGTTCAGGCCAAATTCGCCTTGACGAGTTCCTCCAACACGACCTCACAGCTCTCCCGGTTGTGTGTCCCAAAGATGACAGCAATTCGGGGCACCGAAAGCACAGTGTTGCTATTTTCCCTTAATGAGGACAATAACGGTTGTTGCTCGTCCCGCTCCCATCGCTAGCTGCATCGACGTCCGCAGCAACAGCTCTGACCAGCGTCCGCACGCCTTCGTTGAAACGCGTATCCGTCTCGAATTTCGTCGTACAAACGGGAAGCTGGAAAATGGATAGGTATCTTCTTCGCTCTCAGTAGCCTGAGCGCGGCGGGCACGAATTTCGTACGCATGACTAGTTGACTCGCCCTCCTGACGAGCTTGACTCCAAGGGCGTAGTTATGCTTACGTGCATCCCGAAGTGCCTCTGCAAAAAATCTCGGATTTCTGCAAAGAATTTGCGCATTAGACTCGATTAGCAAGGAAGAGGGAAAAATGGTGTCACTGTCAGTGCGAGATGAAGTAGTACAACGAGTCGCAATAATCGCGCAGCTGTATAGGATATGCGATGATATGACTAGAGAACCAAGTCAAACACCCACCATGTACAAATTGATCAATTTTTGAACGAGGTATCTTCCATACTCCGTACGGTGCGCTTTCTGAGGCATTACTCCGATGTGCTGTCGAGAACAAGTCGGTGCTTGGACAAGGCGGAGCTGAGAAAGAGAGGAAGAGAGTTTGGCGACTGATTCGCGCGAAATTATTTGGGCAGGGTTAATGAAAAGCTTCATGGCTGCATGATGAGGTGTTTGATAAGAGTCTGCGAGGCTCAATACACGATAATGCAATTCAACATATATTCAGGACAAGGGTCGCAATACAGGCTATTGTAGCTAATAACTAGTCCTTGGCACTTTAACAACTACTTCGAGACCGTATCGATGTATTCTTTCACATTAGTCTCGACCACTCCCCATTGGTAAATAACTTGTGGTTTTACGTTCTCGAAAATAATTGGACCAGTCGGACCGTTCATGACCTGATAGAACGCGTCCAATGTCGTGAGGGCGGTGGCAATGTCCGACCAGATTTGAGACACTTTAGAAAGATCCTGACCAATTTCTTCCATGGGCGGCAAAAGACTGTAATCGAACATGTCAGTATAATGCCCGTATCCCGTAGGCATTAAGTGCTTACGCCTCAAGCTTGAATTTGGTATTCTCAGCGGTCTGGACGCTTGCCTTCAGTTCATTGATTGCCACATGGTCATCTAAAAGAGATGTAAGCATCGACAATTGATGTATTTGGTCTAATCTAACCTTGCCAGCTGCGATAGCTTGCTCCACAGCCATCGCACCAATAGAACCTACGAGTATTGGTTAGTTATTAGCTCAAGCTCGGTTTCGCTAGACGTGTACCTGCGACACCTAGGGCCGCCAACATACCGACCCCAGGAATGAAGACAGCGGCAGTGAAGGCAATGAAGACACCGAAGAAACCAAGGATTGCATTCATTATCATTGACTTTTGCTGCTCGGTAAAGTCGGCAATGCTTTGCTGGAATGTAGCAATATTTTGGTCACACTCGTTAATCTTCATCTTCACGAGGTTGATTGCATTGTCCCAGTCGTTCTTCACCTGGGTGCTATTACGTAGATCGTACGTGAGAAGATCTCAGACCATAACGCGAGGTTACTCACGATCGCTCTGAGAGCGCGGTAGCGGCCACAAGATATGTTGACACCAAGGGTGTGTTAGTATCGAGGAAGACAGACAGTTTAATGTCTCCAGCCCCAACGTTGGCTTGGTCGTCGCGCTTCACGAACGGCAAAAGTGTCTGCTGAAGTACGGAGTATGCTAGGAGATCTCGTGCGACCGGCAACGTATCTAGTTGCAGCTCGAGGTACTTCTCGCGATAGTAGTTCATCACGACATATAAATTCGAATCGGAGCCATCGATCGGACTTGTACACTTGATCTGGTCGAGGTATGCCGTCTGAAGGAGATCCTAGAAGAGATAATGGAATAAAGGTGTGTTCTGTGATCGTGAATATTCAATGCTCACGTTGAACTTATCAATGATTTTTCCAGTGCTGTCAGCCAGTTCCTCAAGTTTCTCCTGAGTATCTGAGGGCGGGCTGTAAAACCAGGATTCAGCACTGAAAAATAAATGATAAAAACAGTTAAAATACCCGATCACTGCCTCGATAATTTGTTCATCATTGTTCAACTTCCTGTTAAGTACTTAGACAACCATGACAAATACAGACACCCAACAGTACTCACTGGGAAACGGCCTTTCTAGACCTCAATTTTGTATCCGCAACCATTTTGTGGAGACGAATCTCATGTTTAGTGATGGGAACTTTCGGGTTTGCGTTGAATTGGGCAGATCTAATCGCGTGCATTGATCGAGCACTTCGGATTGGCTGCGTAAGAGCGTCGGCGTATTCTTTGGCATCAGCGGCCACTTTCGCCCAAGCGCTCTTGATTTCTTCATATATGGCCGGAGGAACCATGTCCGTCACTTCCTTGACAGCGTCCTGGCGGTCAGCAACGTCATCCCAAGCGTTAAGCAGACGTTGGGAATTCGTGATGACGACTGTAAGGCCTTCACTAAGAGCAATGAATTTAGTCTTGAGCGAGCTGAGCTGGTCGCGGAGGGCTCGGAGGCCGCTCAAGATCTGCTGTAGACGAAGCTGATCTTCGAATAAAGTCTTAAAGGATCCGTGTATGGTGCTGACTGCGACGCCGAGAAGGGCTGCGATTTGGACATCAGATTCTTCTGCAGTCGAGGCAAGATTGTAAAGGGACTGTCATTTACGAAATAAACAAATTGTCGATTACAACTTCGGTGGGCTCACCTTGAGCACTTCCCATAGAGTAGCAACGATGTTCTTCTGAGCAAGAGCTTCACTTTGTGCCTCAATTTGCGAGTCCAGTTCTCGAAGTTTTATCTCAAGTTCTGCGATGCGTTTATTGATATCTTCGACGTATTCAGTAAACTATGCGATAATTCTTCAGCGAAGGAAAGCGTGATTAAAATAGTGCCAACCTCAGAGAAGAATTGTTGATTGGACTCAGAATCCGCCCTAGCCTGGTCCGCGTAGCCCTTTGCAACAGGTTGCATCGTCGCTACAAAGAGATCGACTGAGAGAAAATCCAAGACACTGCTGAGCACTGCGTCATAACTGATAACCTTTCTTGCAAGATCAACATTGATGTTGGTCAAGTCGGAGAGTCGACCGTTACCGCTAGCAACTAGAGTGAACAAGTTGGTGTGATCCGAGTCATCGCCAACGGATATAGTGTCGAGGTTGGGGAAAACTAGCAGTTCGTGAAGTGCCTTGCGAGCAGCCAGGTAGTCCGGAGCAAAACTGCTCAAAGAGCCGAGCAGGGTACCAGGACCAAGAGCTTCGAAGAGATGAGACGGCATATTTCGCAAGATGTGTTGTGGGGCGCAACTAGACCAGACGCCTCTTGTTTAAATAGGGTATTTTCAATCTGAGATTATGATATCTCGGTCTCACGGAATCCATCCCCTGGCAGGCATTGAGAAAAAGACGAACGGCGTCTTCCAAAACGAAGAACTTGATCGGGTTTCTGGCGGCGTTCTATTTCAGGTCGCGACTTCCTTCGAAAAGATCAAGGCAAGGTTTAATGACAGACAGGGAGTATATGCAGTCCGTGCTACTTACAAGGAGGCCTCACACGACATGGGTAAAACCTGTTTCAAAGTTAACAGTGGCGGCCAAGGCCGCTGTTGGTATCATTATGCTAGACGCATCTCCTCAGAATATTCAACAGACAGTATCTCCCAGCCCGTCGGCGATATCTCCAAACATAGACTCCCTGACCGGTGTGGTTGGACATTCGAAAGTGTGGTGAAGCATTGAATGACGTGGTTATTGAGAAAAGCGATGTCATAAGCGGAAGCCTGCTGAATGAGAGATCAACATTGAAAAGTCATTTATTTTACGGAGATTAGAGGTGTCAAACGGCAGTTTGTAAATCTGACATCAGATAAGTTCAGAAAACTGCTCGTAACCGCTGGTGGTACGCACAATAAGAGTGTATGATGAGAACGCATAGACAGAGCAGACCACTGATGTGGAAAGCAACAACGGCCGACGTTCCAGGGTTCGGTTAAAATTAATCTGAGAAGATGTTTGAACGAGAACACATAGATAGAGCAGGCTTGGAAAGCAACAACGGCAGACGTTCCAGGGTTTTGTTAAAATTAATCTGAGAAGATGTTTGAACGAGAACACATAGATAGAGCAGGCTTGGAAAGCAACAACGGCAGACGTTCCAGGGTTTTGTTAACATTGCTCTGGGAAGGCGGTCGGGATAAGAACGGGTTTGGTTATACATTAATCTGGGATGGCGTTCGGGATGGGAACGCATAGAGCAGGCTAGATGTGGAAAGCAACAACGGCAGACGTTCCACGACTTGGTTAACATTAATTTGAGAAGGTGTTTGGGATGAGATGGAGCGGGCTAGATTTGGGAAGCAACAATCGCCGATGTTCCACAAGGCTGGATGTGGAAAGCAGCAACGGCAGACGTTCCACGATTTGGTTAACATTAACTGAGAAGGTGTTTGGGGTGAGAATACATGGATAGAGATGTAGAAAGTAACAACGGCAAACGTTCCACGGTTTGGTTAATATTAATCTGAGAAGGTGTTTGGGTTGAGATAGAACAGGCTAGACTCGGATGCGGAAAGCAACAACGGCAGACGTTCTACTTCTAGAGTTTGGCCAACATTACTATGGGAAGATGCTCACCCACAGGGAACCGGAATGCGGATTGGCGGCAGAGGTCCGTTGAGCAAGTAGCTCAAACAATTAGAATTGAAGCTTGACAGTAGGATAACTGACGCGTCGACCGTTGGAGATCATCGATCATGAAGGAGTAGAGGCAAATGAAAAGCACAGCAGAGAATGAAGTGTTTTATTTTTAGAGCGCCGACAGTCGCGGCCCCGCATTACAGTGATCGTGGCGCACTTCTCGCTAAACTTAGCTTTCAGGAGGCATAACACGCTCTCCGTTTCTGACCATAATTGCGACGGTGTCAGTAGCAAACCTAACTTTATTCCAAATGGGAGGCGCATTACGGTGAGTATCGTGGTTGCACTATAAAGCTGTGACACGCAAAGTTCCATAGACTGCATCGGATGCGCGCAAGGAAAAGTAATCTTTAAAAAATCCTGAAGTAACGATAAATCCGTAATGTGACCCCATCCGTGCGAGGCAGGATCGTATCATAAAAGGGCCCAGTTGCAGACTATGTTCCACCCATCGTGATTCGTCTCCTCACTGAAATGGCTACCTTCGATTACTCCTCCTTCCTTCCAGGCAATCTCGATCCTGCCTTGCAAGCATTGACCAACGTTTACAAGAGTAACAAAGATCGCCTCACCGATGCATTTTTCCAGACTCCCTTACCAGGAGTCCACACGTCGGCACGTACGTTTCCAATCAATACAATGCTTCGTACTGATCCAGCCTCTTTCCCTAGCGGACATCATCGGTGCGAAAGACCTAGGCTTCAAAGTCGCCTTGCGCTCTGTGCCTTCTGTTCGTGATGTGGTAGCATATACTCAACTTATTGCCACTTTCATTCCTGTGATTACGGACCGCGATACCCTTGTCACCATCTTATTGTCCAATGCTTCTTCATGGAAGATCTTGGAGACATCTGACCTCTCTGACATAAACGAGGTCCGTCACCCTATCAAGACTCAAAACAGCGCTTATTTTTCCATCAGGAATATAGGCGAAAGTTTATTGATTACCTGCCTATTTTAGATCCGATGATCGACGGTTTGAACAATTTCCTGACAGAACTGAAGAACATCGACAAGGCACATCCTCCTCCTTGGTTCAAGCAGACGTTATTTGATACCCTTATTCCCATTCTGTCCTTCGCAAGCTTCCGTCCCGGCATTCAAGGCCAATCTATATTAGCGGGTATTCTTGGATTATCTCTTACCATGGTGAACACACCGCTGAACAAGGTCCTTTTCCCGTTCTTCCCTCTCCCTCCCAACCCGAAGGTTGTGATCGCAGAAGCCGTTCAGAAAAACTGTGTTGACGCCATCACAAAATACGGACAGCTCATTCGTGATCTCATCCCCCTTTTTGAACCGTTCCAAGCTGCCTGCATTACCGTTTCACAAGAACAAGTCGCCGTTGCTCCGCGCATCAGGGATAATGCTCCCGGACCAGAGCCAAGCACCGCCGACCAGTGCATTGTAGCCTGGAACGACGTTAAGAATGCCGGAAATGGTTTCATCAACTACGTTGCCGGAGGTTCCTCTGCTAACGCAGCGTCGACCGAGAAGTCCTTTCGTTTGAAACCGCTTGCTGCGCAAGCGGATCCAATATCTCCGGAAGACGTCACCAAAGCTTTCGGACCTCCGTCGTATGCGTCTACGACGCTCCCGGAAATGAGCGCTACGACAGGCCAGATTGTTGCTAATTTCAACAAAATCCTGACGCAACCTTTTATTGAGCAAGTATAATATCTCCTTGTATGTTAATCTAATCCATTTGCTAGCCAATTGAAGGTTACTGACAAGAATGGCGACGAGACCGCTATCTCTACTGTTATGCTAACATGCAAGAAGAAGTATGAAACACTTCAAGGCGTCACCGTCGACATTGTGAGGGGGCTAGATGCGTACGCGCTACTGCAAAAGGTATTAACAGTCTATACCTTGCGTATCTTTTCTAACCCAATCTTTCGACAGCTTGCCTTTCCTGCAGTTGATAAACCGGAAGGATTGACACTACAAGATTTCTTGAATACTAACCTTCCGCTGTTATGGTTCGTTGATTATTGGTCTTTTCAAGGAACCAGATCAATTTCCCCCCCCCCCCCCCCCCCCCCCCCCCCCCCCCCCCCCCCCCCCCCCCCCCCCCCCCCCCCCCCCCCCCCCCCCCCCCCCCCCCCCCCCCCCCCCCCCCCCCCCCCCCCCCCCCCCCCCCCCCCCCCCCCCCCCCCCCCCCCCCCCCCCCCCCCCCCCCCCCCCCCCCCCCCCCCCCCCCCCCCCCCCCCCCCCCCCCCCCCCCCCCCCCCCCCCCCCCCCCCCCCCCCCCCCCCCCCCCCCCCCCCCCCCCCCCCCCCCCCCCCCCCCCCCCCCCCCCCCCTAGAAATACGGAAAAGATGCGAAGAAAATAGCAGCCGACACACAAGCGCTATTGGTTGTTTTTGAAGGCTGGTTAGATGTTTTTAGTAAAAATCTTGAAGAAGTGAGTGACCCTCGCGTTACGGGAGTGTAATTGAAATATTACCTACCAGATCAACAAATCCATTGCCGATAAACAAGTGGCTCTCGACGACGCTCAAAGAGGAATACGATTCGGCCAAAGCGAGCGGTATCATAGAAGAGATACTTGGAGTTGTCTTTACCGCTATTGCGATTGCTTCATTGGTTGTTGGTCAAGGAGAGCTCGCCGTTGCGATGGGTGTTGAACCGGGGCAAAACTTTATTGAGATGATTCGCGATGCGGTTGCCGCAGGGAAACTTGCCATGTATGTATTCACATGCCGCCGTCATTCTACCTATGCTGATGCATTTTACTCTACAGCGTCATGGGCCACCTCAAGAATGTCATAGCGACATCAGAGAGAACTCGCGACCAGTTGAAGGTGGTCATCCCACTGTTCACCACCATCATCGACCTTATGGGCATCATCCACGTTGTATGGGAAACAATTACGGGAGACCTCAACATTGTTAAGGAGAATTACGAGTTGTGGTGAGTAAATAGACTGCATACTGATTGTGATTTCACAAATGGGCATAATAGGAACAACCCACGGTATTTCACTGCAGCATCGCTCAACGCTGCTCTAGACGACTGGGAAGGCGTCATCGCACAGTGCGAGAAATATATCTCGATTGTGGCCGGTGGCAACTCTTCAGTCACGAAAGAATTCAAAGCCATAGCGCAACAGCAACCGCAAACGAAACCGTTGCAACTGAACGCACCATCACCGGCAAATGAGGAGCTACCTCCACCATACGAAGTTGCCGTCCTTCCCGGTCACCACGCCATCCTTGGTCAGGAGATAAGCATAAAAGACCGTGTAGGAATGTTCAAGGCCTTAGCGCAATCCGACGACGTCAATCGGCTAATCGCGGCGTTTTCTCCTGCCGTCGTTGTCATCGGAGTGAATCGGTCTCAGCTCACTAATATTGCCAACGGTTATCAATGGATAGCAAACAACATCAGGTATCGTCGCCTCTCAATAATTGCAAGATCTCGGTTAACATGATGTTTAAAGGGACTTGTACAGCGATTCTGCATACGAAGCAGAAATCCTTGTCATTACTATCAATACACGTTTGATTCCATCTTTGAACACAGCTATCGAGTTTTACATCAAGTTCGCGGCAGGCGAGCAGGACCCGTTCTCCGGCGGTACATCGGAGGAGGCCATGGAGGCCTTTATTCGTGAACGCTCGGCTCAGCTAAACCAGGGAACTGAACTTGCAGCCTCTGCGGAGACTGTCTTTATCAAGTTCAGAAGTGATGCGCAAGCGTCGCTGAACACCGTAAGTCTACTAAATTGATGAGGTCATTAGCTGAACACAATTCTTCAACAACAGCTTACTCGCCACTTGGCTGAATTGAACTACCAGCTGTCGGTCAAGGAAGCTACACTGCGCGACTTGGAAGCAGATTACGCCAAATGGAGCTGGGTTATCGTACGTTCACACTTTCGATACAAGCTCTCCCATAAACTCACGTTTCTCTTGACAGTGGTGGCCAATCCCACCTGGTGTCGGTAAGTTAAGGTCACCTTGAATGATTAGGCACATCCTGAACAAATTCCCCTAGGTCAAATCATCTATCTGATCATAAATTCCATCAAGAGGACGACTGAAGAGATCAATAAACTCAAAAATGATATAAACAAGCTGCGCCAAGCTCAATCACAGGTTTCGAACGTGCAACAGGTTTCGGACAGTCTTGGTCAGATGACAAGCACGCTGAGCCAAAGCTGGTCGCAGTTGACGAACAAGACGGCCGAGTTGAGCACACTGGTGAAGGCGGTGGTCATTACACCTGAAGTTGCGCAGGCCATCCTTCCTGTTGTGCGAGCGAAGTGGCAAGCATTGTCGGCTGAGTTGGGTCATTGGTAAAGGTGCACTTCGTAGTGAAGCAGTTGGAACTGTCATGTTACCCTGAATATGTACTTCTATTGTCATAGCTTGTGAATGTGAATGTGAATGAAAATGAACTTGAGCTAGCTAACAAGTCATGGTCTACGATCTTTTATCGTGGCACGACGGCCAAACAACTTACTCCCACAATTCAATCCAGCTTTTCTGCCAGTTTTTCCCATCTTATACCAGACATGTCGGATCACTCCTCGACGATGGTACCAGTGAGACCACTACCGCAGGTTCTCAAAAACTACTGGCGTCGAATGATCCTTTTGATAGGGCTGAATTTAACAAAAACACATGCTTTGCGGAAACGACGCGATGCATACGCGGCACTCCAGCTAACCCTCAGTTATCGATCCTTGAAAATTAACAAGTGGCCTATATAATTCTGATGATGCGGCGTAATCTTTTTTCAATGTATCAATCGATTCCAATTTGGTAGCCGACTTGAGCGCATTATTTGCCTCGTGGGGAGGTACAAGAAGCAGTCGCAATACAAGTATTATCCTGGCACTATAACTACTTCGAGACCGTATTGATGTATTCTTGCACGTTAATTTGGACCACTTCCCATTGGATCATAGCTGCTGGTATAACCCTCGCTGTAGAAAGACTCTGAGCAATTTCTTGCATGGGCGTCAAAAGACTGTAATCGAACATATCAGTATGACGCTCATTTCCCATAGGCATTAAGTGCTTACGCCTCAAGCTTGGCTTTGGTATTCTTAACGTTCCGGACGGCTGCCTTCAGTTCATTGATAGCCTTAATAATCTAAAAGAGATGTAAGCGTTGACAATTCGATGTATTTGGTCTAGCCTAACCTTGTGAGCCTCGATAGCTTGCCACGCGACGGTCCCACCAAGAGCGCCTACGAGTATTGGTTAGTTACTAGCTCGAGCTCTGTTTCGCTAGATGTGTACCTGCAACACTTAGGGCCGCCAACATGCCGCCCGCGGGAAGGAAGGCACAGAAGGCAGCAAGGCAGGCAAACATGGTCATTTTCTTTTGCTCTTCGGTAAGCTCGTCAATGCTCTGCTGCCATTTATCAATATTTTGGTCACACTCGTTAATCTTCATCTTCACAACGTTGATTGCATTGTCCCAGTCGTTCTTCACCTCGGTGCTATCAGATTATATGTGAGAAATCCTCCGACCGTAACGCGAGGTTGCTCACGATCGCTCGGAGAGCGTTTTAACAGATTCAAGGTATTCTGACACCAAGGGCGTGTTAGTTGAGAGGTAGATGGACGGCGGAATATCTCCAGCCATGATGTCGGCTTGGTCGTCGCGCTTCACGAACGGCAAAAGGATCTGCTGAATTGTGGCGTATGTTGCGAGATCTCGCGCAACTGGTAGCGTATCTAGTTGCAGCTGGAGGTACTTCTCACGATAGTAGTTCATAACGACATTGATGTTGGTCAAGTCGGAGAGTCGACTGTTGCCGCTAGCAACTAGAGTGAACAAGTTAGTAGTCTTGTCCAGATCATCCCCAAGGGATATAGTGTCGAGGTCCGGGAACACTAGCAGCTTGTGAAGCGCCTTGCGAGCAGCCAAGTAGTCTGGAGTAAACCTGCTCAAAGAGCCAAGCTGTGCACCGGTACCAAGAGCATCGAGGAGCCGAGAGGACATATTTCGCGAGATGCGTTGTGGGATGCAACTAGACCAGATTCTTGTCTAAATACGATCCGTCGAAGGCCAGATGTGGAAAGTAACAACGGCCGACGTTCCAGGGTTTAGTTAACATTACTCTGGGAAGGTGATTGGGATGAGAGCGAGTTTGGTTAACATGAGTCTGGGAAGGTGATCTGGATGAGAACGCATAGCCGGATGTGGAAAGCAATAACGGCCGACATCCCAAGGTTTGGTTAACATTACTCTGGAAAGGTGCTCGGGATGAGAACACATAGATAGAGCAGGCTATATGCGGAAAGCAACAACGACCATTTGGTTAACATCAATTGAGAAGGTGTTTGGGATGAGATAGAACAGACTAGATCAACAACGGCCGACGTTCCAGACCTTGGTTAACATTGTTCTGGAAGGTGCTCAGGATGAGATCGCATAGATAGAGCAGGCAAGACGTGGCAACGGCCGACGTTCCAGGATTTTGGTTAACATTACCCTGCGAAGACTCTGCTCGTCGCAGGGAACCAGAATGCGGATTGAAGAGGTCAGTTGATCAGCGGCTAGCTCGAACAATTAGATTTGAAGCTTGACATGTCGACAGAGATCGTAAAGGAATGAAAAGCGCGGTGGAGCCTTGCTTTATTTTTAGAGCGCGCTAAACTTAGCTTTCACGTGTCCACAGCAATACGCCGTGTTGTTTCAGAAAATCATAGCTCTCACATTACGCGAACGCAATAGACGGAGTGGCGCTTGTTACAGTCTTGAGGTGAGTATCGTGGTCGCACCACAAAGGGATTCACGTCTGACACGCGAAATGTAATAGACTGCATTGGATGCACGCAAGGAACGAAAATCATGAAATAACGCTCAATCCGTAATGTGACCCCATGATTCCCCATCCGTGCGAGGCAGGATCGTATCTGCATGCAGTATAAAAGGGCCCAGTCCCAGAATATGTCCTACCCATCGTTTCCTCACTGAAATGGCTGCCTTCGACTACTTCTCTTGGGTGTGCCAGTGGCGAAGCGGATTATGTCCGGGCGACGTTCTTCAACCAGATTCGCAATCCATGGCCATCTCCAACATCCTGTCGGATGACCACTGACGGCTGTAGTTTATGGCTGGGGAAACTGCACGCGATACAATTCCTGTCCTGCGCACCCTGCGTGCTGAAAACAAAGGAGCATTGCTGGTATATACTCCGTCGAGGTTGGATGGCTCCAGGGACTCCGACGCGTTTGGACGGGTCAATGCATCTCGTAAACGTTCCGTGGATGAGATGATCAAGACCGTTGACACTACCGCCGATTTTAAGGATTCCTTCCCTTTCCTGGTCCCCATGCATCCGAGCCAAAGAATGTGATGTGAGGGTTGTGATAGATGCGGAATGAAACGTGCTTTCTACTAGTAGCGTTGCAGTAGAAGCGTATGCTACAAATGTTTGTAGAATCACAACTGGATTCATTCTCACTGGACCGCTGAAGATGTCGATAACATCAAGTGACTGATCATATGCTTGTCGGTACGAATATGAGTAACGAACATGTTTGAAAGATATCTAAAGGACGGTCCGGGAAATCGAACTTTCAAGAACCCATACGCGGCACTCCAACTAACCTCTTGACCATGACCAACCTTCATAATACTTAAAAGGATCATTAATAGTACTATTGGTAGATCATTTGTGATTTTCTTGTAATGCTATTGGTCCCCATACTTGGTCCACCTTGTTGTTGAACACACGAACTTCCGTGTACTGTTTATTAAACACAACATGATACAGGTTAGCAATATCTAAGAAGAAAAGGTCAGCATAGGCTATCTCCAAATATTGAGGTATCGTACGATTCTTATCCAACTCGGAATGGGAGGTCTTGGGGGGGTTTGTGCGACAATCAAGAAGAACATAATCAGTCATATCACCATCTTTCAGCCACTTGCCATATGCACCATCTGCTTTAAAACGGGAAGCGTGGTCGTTCAAACGATCTCCGTCGCGAGTGATTTCAATTCCCCATTTCACATTGGGGATGAAGAAGTCAATACGACCTGCAACTTTTGCTTTTCGTGCAGACGCGAACTCTGGGGAGATGCGAACATTTCCACAGGTAACGGCGATGAGGGAGCGATAATACTCGTCTTGGTACTGAGCTTCCGGTGGTAGGTCAGTGGACCCACCATCGACACGGCGGATCGCTAACTTCATCTGCGAGGGCTTGAATTGCTTAAGGACCGCTAGGGACAGCGCGTATGGAGTTTCAAACTGGGGGAGACCATCCGTGGGTTGGAGTCTCCAAGATAGTGCCGCATGGTGGAGAGGGGTCGCAAACGTGTAAGACTGGGGTCCAGGTGCGTCTTCGGCGTAGATCCATCCCTTGCGATGGCAGTATCGAATAGCTGCATTGTCGGTGCCTTCCGTCACTCTGCCGGATACGAGCAAGCGCCGTAACAGCCTAGAGACGTCTGGATGGTCCGACAGATCCTTGTCGTCAGGTAGGCCTCGTGTGAAGGCTCCAGCAAGACGATTCATGATGTGATCAAGAGAGAAATTTTCATAATAGGTATCAAGTGTGAGTGGTCCTTTCCTTCGTATGTGTGTTTTCATCTGGAGACAGAGTTAGTGGAGATACAAACCAGAGGGCATTGTACAAAGAACACACATCGTTCAATATGAGCCTTAAGAGTCCAATCACAGCACCAACATGCCCAGCCGTCATCTCAAAGATTTCTTGCGAGAGGTCCAGGTCGATCGCTAGCTCTTCGTTGAACTGTAACACAACCTCGCTGAATTCATCCCAATCGAGCAATAGACCATGTATTTCTGTCCCCTTATTGACCTTGCTGGGCCATAGAGTCATACAAGCTGCTTTGTCGAGATCTGTGGGCGTTCCTCCGTCGATGCTCTTAACGGGAGTTGATACGCTGCCGTAGCTGCAAAATACGACGACGCGGTAGCAACTTGGATTGTCAATGATGTTCTTCAAGAAACCGTTCCAAAGATAGCCATCCCCGAATGATTCCTGAGCTTCATCCATAAGTAGGAAAGCAGGGCTCGTTCGCCTGGGGAAATCGGGAATGATGGCCTTGAGGCAAAAGTACGAATCCGACTTCTGTTCCGCTGAAAGGCCTAAGTTTCCCGGCGGCCACGACCAAGTTACACAGACAAAAGCTTTGGGATCTTTCTGTAGAATATGCTGATGCAGTAGATTCAAGAGAGTTGACTTGCCGCTCCCTGGAGTCCCTCGAACCTAGTATAAGATTGCTCGGACGTCGGCATCAAACTTCTCAAGACGCCGAGACGTACATAGATCAGCCTTTCCTCCATCATGGCATCATACAACCCTTCAACTGTCCGTTTACGGAGGCTGATGTTTGCTGTAAAATGCCGGAAATCAACTACGTGGAGAAGATAATACGAGATATATCTACACTCACGTGAAATTACAGGTGGTTCTGAACTAGTACGGCGCATCAGGGGTAGTTGAGGCAGTGGGGCTAGGGAGCATATGCAACAAGAATGCCAGGAGCATTGTAAGTGCAGAAAAAACATGGCATTAACTTTGCTTACGGGGTGGATCTTCGTGGGTTGAGGATCAGTTAGTAATTGTCTAGAAACCTGGTCAATGCGCACTCACGTTTCACGAGAATGTGTAGAAAGCCCTGGGGAACACCTTGGGGAAAGTAACTTGAGATGGTATCCGAAGGCTCTTCCAGGTTGACGAAAAACTCGGAGGGGAATCGCGGAAGACGATTGAGAAGGGTCTTTACGGGTTTGATCCCTATAGGATTGACGAGCTACGCGGCGTGAGTGGAATGCGTACATTGGCAATTGAAACATACTCACTTTCCACAGGACGATATTCGAGACATCTACATCGCAAAGAGCTACTTTCTTTCTTTTAATGAGTTCCGTCAGCTGGAACATGTTCTGTCCAGCATCTACAATAACTTGAAACGGAGTCACATCGCCATCAAGGAGACACCAGAGGTGGTACAGGTTGGCCGTTTGCATTGGGGGTGGAAGAAGTCCGGATGACATGTAGGAGTTATAATAAAGAAGTTGTAGAGGGGAAAAAGGAGAAGCAGCGTTGGACTGGAAGTCGCTCATCGTTAATCTGAGACCAACAATAATAGGGGCACTTTAGTTATTACCGCTTTTGGTGCCGCGCATCATAACCTGAGTATCTCACTAGTAACCTGAATCGAATAAAGGAAAAAGATTTGGGATGTAGTAGTATGACAACGTTGAAGTACGGAATGTGTCTCGTCGTCACCTCGTTGGCCTCGCGCGAAGCTCGTTCGATCCACTGACAGTTGCCACCCAACGCTGACTTATCCCTCACTCTCTTTCCGCCCCTCCTTCGCTCTCACTTTCTTTGGAAGCTCGCAGATTCTGAGATTCCGCATACGTACTTTGATCCGGCGGATAAACCCATGTTCAGTTGAAGAATGGACTCAAACACGCTTTTTAGCAGCGAAGAGCTATTGTTCGATTCGGGCTACGATGCCAACGTCGCGTTTTTTGAGTGTATACCTCAGCCAGAGGATGCGGTGGTGTATTGGTGCACGAGGGAATGAGGTGTCGAGGATCGGATAGCATAGCGATGTGGCGGATTTGAAAAGGGTGATGAGGGAGCGGCTGTCTATGGCTGGCGCAAGTATATTTGTGGCAGTGGAGAATGTATATATGGAGGAACGGTGGCGCCGCTGGGGGAGGTATGCGAGGTCGTGGAGGACGTGAATGCTATCGAGTTGCATACCACGGGACTTTATGGGCCGCAAGGAAATTGGAGGACGTTGGGATGACTGTTACTCTTTGCGATAATCTCCATGGCTGATCATTCGGACTCACGAGCGCCCAAGTCAAACGCCAAAGTGTCGTACTTAAATGAGCGTAAATGACTGTTACTGATCTTTTGCCAGTAAGCCATCTTCAGTCGCACGGTCAACAAAAAATTGAATCATACGGACCTGCATCTGGCACGACCTTTCCGTTTGTTGACTACACTCAGACTGTTTCTCCCGGCATGCTTCCAATTTTTGACAATTTCCTTTTCTACTGCATGGCTTCAGTCCCCACCTTGATGCCTGGGCTCTGCACCCTCCCTTCTTCTCTGGACAAATGTTCTCGATGATGAGCCGTCCTAGCGTGCGTAGCAGAAGCCTATTGAGTTGAGTTGAGTTGCGAGTCGCGGGAGTAGTGTTACGTTAGCCGATTGTAATCACGACTGACTTTCTGAATCACATTCACCTTTGGCATCCCATCCACCAATCACGATGATCCATCTGAACCACGCTAATTCACGCCGGGCCATGGCAGTTCTCTCGAAATGTGACATACAACTACATTTTGTCCAATACGGATACTCATACCTATACGATTCGGATGATGCGGCGTAGTTAGCCGACTTGAGCGTATTATTTGCTGTCCTCGTGGGGAGGTACAAGGTGCATGCTCGAATTATTTAAGAATGCCGAACCCAGTCGCAATACAAGTATTATAGCTGATAACTAGTCCCTGGCACTATAACTACTTCGTATTAATGTATTCTTGCACGTCAATTTGGACCACTTCCCATTGGATCATAGCCGCTGGTAAAACCCTCGCTGTAGAAAGATTCTGAGCAATTTCTTCAAAAGACTGTACTCAAACATATCAGTATAACGCTCATATCCCATAGGCATTAAGTGCCTACGCCTCAAGCTTGGCTTTGGTATTCTTAACGTTCAGGACGGCTGCAGTTCATTGATCGCCTCAGTAATCTAAAAGAGATGTAAGCGTTGACAATTCGATGTATTTGGTCTAGTCTAACCTTGTGAACCTCGATAGCTTGCCACGCGACGGTCCCACCAAGAGCGCCTACGAGTATTGGTTAGTTATTAGCTCGAGCTCTGTTTCGCTAGATGTGTACCTGCAACACTTAGGGCCGCCAACATGCCGGCCGCGGGAAGGAAGGCACAGAAGGCAGCAAGGCAGGCAAACATGGTCATGTTCTTTTGCTCTTCGGTAAGCTCGTCAATGCTCTGCTGCCATTTATCAATCTTTTGGTCACACTCGTTAATCTTCATCTTCACAACGTTGATTGCATTGTCCCAGTCGTTCTTCACCTCGGTGCTATCAGATTATACGTGAGAAAACCTCCGACCGTAACGCGAGGTTGCTTACGATCGCTTGGAGAGCGTTTTAGCAGATTCAAGGTATTCTGACACCAAGGGCGTGTTAGTTGAGAGGTAGGTGGACAGCGGAATATCTCAGCCACGATGTCGGCTTGGTCGTCGCGCTTCACGAACGGCAAAAGGATCTGCTGAATTGTGGCGTATGTTGCGAGATCTCGCGCAACTGGTAACGTATCTAGTTGCAGCCGGAGGTACTTCTCACGATAGTAGTTCATAACGACATTGATGTTGGTCAAGTCGGAGAGTCGACTGTTGCCGCTAGCAACTAGAGTGAACAAGTTAGTAGTCTCGTCCAGGTCATCGCCAAGGGATATAATTTTGAGGTTCGGGAACACTAGCGGCTCGTGAAGTGCCTTGCGAGCAGCCAGGTAGTCTGGAGAAACCTACTCAAAGAGCCGAGCTGTGTACCGGTACCAAGAGAGTCCAGGAGCCGAGAGGACATATTTCGAGAAATGTGTTGTGGGATGCAACTAGACCAGATTCTTGTCTAAATACGATCCGTCGAAGGCCAGATGTGGAAAGTAACAACGGCCGACGTTCCAGGGTTTGGTTAACATTACTCTGGGAAGGTGCTCGGGATGAGAACGAGTTTGGTTAACATCAGTCTGGGAAGGTGATCTGGATGAGAACGCATAGATAGAGCAGGCTATATGCGGAAAGCAACAACGGCAGATGTTCTACCATTTGGTTAACATCAATTGAGAAGGTGTTTGGGATGAGATAGAACAGACTAGATCAACAACGACCGACGTTCCAGACCTTGGTTAACATTATTCTGGAAGGTGCTCAGGATGAGAATGCATAGATAGAGCAGGCAAGACGTGGCAACGGCCGATGTTCCAGGGTTTAGTTAGCATTACTCTGGGAAGGTGATTGGGATGAGAACGAGTTTAATTATCATGAATCTGGGAAGGTGATCGGGATGAGACCGCATAGACAGAGCAGGCCAGATATGAAAAGCAACAATGGCCGACGTTCCAGGATTTGGCTAACATTGGAAGGTGCTCGGGATGAGAATGGGTTTTATTAACATTAGTCTGGGAAGGTGTTCAGGAGGAGAATAGAGCAGGCCAGATGTGGAAAACAACAACGACCGACGTTCCAGGGTTTGGATTACTTTGGGGAGGCGCCCCGAATGAGAACACATAGAAAGAGTAGGTAAGATGTGAAAATCGACGACGGCAGGCGTTCCAGGGCTTGACTGCTCTGGGAAGGTGTTCAGGACCAGAACGCATGGATAGAACAGGCCAGATACGCCAGTGGCAACGACCGACGTTCCAGACCTTGGTTAACGTTACTCTGGTAGGTGCTCAGGATGAGAATGCATAGATAGAGCAGGCGAGACGTGGCAAAGGCGGGCGTTCCACTTAACATCACTCTGTGAAGACTCTGCTCGCCCGCAAGAAACGTCGGAATGCGGATTTCAGAGGTCAGTTGAGTGGCTAGCTCGAACAGCTAGGATTGAAGCTTGACATGAACGATAAGATAATTGACAAGTCGACGGAGATCGTAAGGGAGCAGATGCAAAAGCCTTTATTTTTAGAGCGCCACGGTGCTAAACTTAGCTTTCACGTGTCCACAGTCCAATACGCCGTGTTGTTTCAGAAATCATAGCTCTCACATTACGCGAACGCAATAGATGGAGTGGCGCTTGTTACAGTCTTGAGGTGAGTATCGTGATCGCACTACAAAGGGTTTCACGTCTGACACGCGAGATGTAATAGATTGGATGCACGAAAACCATGAAGTAACGCTCAATCCGTAATGCGAGGCAAGATCGTATCTGCATGCAGTATAAAAGGGCCCAGTCGCAGACTATGTTCCACCCATCACTGAAATGGCTACCTTCGATTATTCCTCCTTCCTTCCAGGCAATCTCGATCCTGCCTTGCAAGAATTGACCAACGTTTACAAGAATAACACGGATCGCCTCACCAATGCATTTTTCCAGACTCCCTTACCAGGTGTCCACACGTCGGCACGTACGTATCCAATCAATACGGTGCTTCACACTGATCCAATTTCTTTCCCTAGCGGACATCATGGGTGCGAAAGACCTAGGCTTCAAAGTTGCCTTGCGCTCTGTGCCTTCTGTTCGTGATGTGGTAGCATATACTCAACTTATTGCCACTTTCATTCCTGTGATTACGGATCACGATACCCTTGTCGCCATCTTATTGCCCAATGCTTCTTCATGGAAGATCTTGGAGACATCTGACCTCTCTGACATAAACGAGGTCCGTCACCCTACCCAGACTCAAAACAGCGCTTATTTTTCCATCAGGAATATAGGCAAAAGTTTAATGATTACCTGCCTATTTTAGATCCGATGGTCGACGGTTTGAACAATTTCCTGACAGAACTGAAGAACATCGACAAGGAAAACCCTCCTGCTTGGTTCAAGCAGACGTTATTTGATACCCTCACTCCCATTCTGTCCTTCGCAAGCTTCCGTCCTGGCGTTGAAGGCCAATCTATATTAGCGGGTATTCTTGGATTATCTATTAGCATGGTGAACACACCGATGAACGAGATCCTTTTCCCGCTCTTCCCTCGCTCTCCCGACCCGAAGGTTGTGATCGCAGAAGCCGTTCAGACAAACTGTGTTGACGCCATCACAAAATACGAGGAGCTCATTCGTGATCTCATCCCCCTTTTTGAACCGTTCCAAGCTGCCTGCATTACCGTTTCAGAAGAGCAAGTCGCCGTTGCTCCGCGCATTAAGGATAATGCTCCCGGACCCGAGCCAACCACTGCTGACCAGTGCATTCTCGCCTGGGATGATGTTAAGAATGCCGGAAATGGTTTCATCAACTACGTCGCCGGAGGTTCCTCTGCTAACGCGGCGTCGACCGAAACGTCGAAATCGCCTGCTGCGCAAGCGGAGCCAATATCTCCGGGAGACGTCACCAAAGCCTTCTGACCTGGTTGGTAAAGGTGCGCTTCGTAGTGAAACAGTTGGAATTGCCATGTTACCCTGAATATGTACTTTTGATGTCATGGCTTGTGAATGAAAAAAATGATTCCGAAAGTGATTCTGAACCTTGAGGTCGACGTGCTGTTGGTGCTACTGATTCGCGCGAAATTATTTGGGCAGAGTTGCAGGCTCAATACAAGATAATGACATCCTCCAACCACGTTATATATTGCCAAAATGATGGAGTGACTCCGTGACATCATGATGCTATTTATGATTTTGTGCGCTATCATCCGGCAGCTTCATGGTCCGAGTTGTTGAGTTCCGACCGTGTAAGTAGTAATACCTCAGCTTCTTTCTTTCTATCATCTCTATACCCTCCGTGCATGTACAGGTCCTTCTTTCGTGTCCAAGCTCGAAACTGGACTCGCTCAAGCTACAGGCGCAACTTGGCCCTCGCTACGATATCATCCGGAACTCTCGGATTCGCTTTGACTAAGCAACGAACAGATACCAATGAACACTCTAATAACACGCCAAACCATTCATTGAGCTCTCTCGTGAGGGCTTATGCCGTGTACAGCATGTGTTCTGTACCCTCAATTGTCGAGTATTCGCCCCATATTCTCCGTATTCTCCTCAGTGTGCCGGTGGTGAGGCAGATCACGGAGGTCTTGGTCCGGGTGACGTTTTTCAACCAGGTTTGTCCTCCAGATCCAATACCTTTTCGAGTGAACGTTTATGTATGTGATTCAAGTTTGTGGGCGGGGATACCGCACGCGACACGATACCCGTCCTACGTACCCTGCGCGCTGAAAACAAGGGCGCTTTACTGGTCTATTCGGTAGAAGTGGATGATCATGCTGTCATGTCGAATGACACGTCTGGGCAGGGCAATCCATCTCATAAACGTTTCGTGGAGGAGATGATAAAGACCATTGACACTGCCGCTGATTTTGAGGATTCCTTGGGTAATCGCGGAGGCTTCAATAGACGCACATGCGTTGCTTTGAAACTGGTAAGATTGAGCTTAACGTAATGGGAAAATGGTCTAAGCATATCTTTCACAGTCCGCGCTATTACCCGATGCACATGCTTTGATCAAACTCTCCGCCCATATCCTCAAGGCACGTTCATCTCAAGCGGTCCCCTTCCCCGGTTCTCCTACTGCCTCGGATCTTGCAATATTACACGGTATACACGCGTCTTTGTTGCTTCTCCAGTCGCAATCCTAATTGAACACGATCAGCCCCCAGTCAAGGCGTGAATCTGACGCAGAAAGACATCGAGTCTCTTCGAGAACTACACGCCGACCTGGAAAGTATATGTTCTCGTGCCAAAGCACGGGATGTAAAGGTCGTCATAGATGCGGAATATAGCTGGTACCAACCAGCAGTGGACGCGTTCCAATTGAGTATGATGCGCAAGTTCAACGTGTTAGACAGTGGCCACACCCAACCTTTGGTCTATGGCACTTGGCAAGCATACCTACGACGGTAAGTCAGAAACATCGTCTTTGGTCTCTTGGTACTGATGCTTTACAGAAACCCGGGGTTCTTAGCAGAGGCACTTCGGGATGCACGAATGCATAAGTATGCCCTTGGAGTCAAGCTCGTTCGAGGAGCGTATCATGAGTACGAGATTCATGCCCACAGTGATGCTAAGAGCAAAGAGGATTCCGTGTCCATTTCGCCAGATCCAGAACCTCCCGTTTGGATGACGAAATCCGAGACAGATGCCTGCTTTAATGAAGGTGTGCGGACACTGGTCAAAGCTATTGCTACGGATGTCAGCGCAAGCTGGAGGGACACGAAGAACTGGTGGTCAATATCAAGAACAAATAGCAACACTGCGCTGTCTGTTCCACGAATTGCTGTCATCTTTGGGACACACAACCGGGAGAGTTGTGATGTCGTGTTGGAAGAACTTGTCAAGGCGAATTTGGCCAGCAAGGAAGAGATAGAAGAGGAAGGAAGGAAGGGCAAGAGGACAGTGGTGTCAGTGCGAGATGATGTAGCGCAACGAATCGCTATCGCACAGCTGTATGGCATGTGTGATGATCTGACTGATTCATTGGTCGAGAGGATCAGGTCAAAGACTCCTCTTGTTATGAAGTACGCGCAGTTTCCTTGTTTATTTTGGACTCGTCTCATGTCCTTAGGTATCTCCCATACGGTGCACTTTCTGAGGTACTACCCTACCTTGGTCGACGTGCTATCGAGAACAAGTCGGTGCTTGGACAAGGCGGAGCTGAGAGAGAGAGGATGAGAGCTTGGCGACTAATTCGCGCTAGGATACTTGGGCAGATGTCATAATCTAGAGTAGTCGCCGCGTCGCGTCGCGTGACAAGTGTTGTTATTAGCCTTTTAAGGACGACTTGTCCATCGCGATTACCTTCATCTCAGACTTTGGCTATTCAAAATGGCCAAGTCATATCTCATAAACACGCTCATTGAAAAGGTAAACGTTTCATCCCAAGTAATCTGGTCACCTTTCGCTCAATGACTACGTACATCTTCAGATGCAGTCTCAGGACTCCGATTTTCGGTGAGCAACCACAACGTGCTGCTGTACGCATATGCCGTTAGGATTGATCTGAAATAGCTATATGGGCCTGAACGACTTGATGAACGAGATCAAGCAGGATCCCGGTTGCTTGACAACCGATGAGACATTCGAAGTCAAGATTGTCAAAAATGTCATCACCCTCGTTGAGGACAAAAACTCGGAAGTCAAAAATCAAGCAGCCAAATGGTGAGTCCCTTGACTCCCCTTTCTGTCAGAATGCTAATTATGCCACAGCTTGGGTCAAATCATCAAAATCATACGACCGCCACAAATGGAAGTGGTGGTCAATAGGCTGATTGAGCTATCTAGTGGGAAAGACGACGAGTTACGAGATATCTCCACTCTCGGTATTGCCCATGCTCCTGTCTGCGTCCGTTTTTGCTCACGTAAATTATAGCGCTGAAAAACATCTCCGCTGAAATACCGAGAGATGCCAACATCGCCTCATCTGTATGCGCTCAATTAGTCCCTCAACTTCTGGGGTTGTTACAGAATGTATGTACCTCAAACAGCCTACGGCCGCGCACATGTCTTACGTTCTCTTAAGACCACTATAGCTCCAGAGACCCTGGTCGAGATCCTTTCCGTATTGATAATTCTTATAACTCGATTCCCTGAATATCTTTCGAGTGAAGAAATCAAACCCCCGCCAATTGCCGTGCTCGCCCCTCTGTTATCACACCCTCGACCCGTCGTGCGGAAACGAGCTATAGCTGCCCTTGCACAATTTATTCCAATTTCGCATCATACGCTATTCCAACAGCTTCTGGAATTGCATGTATTTCCTTATCTCATCCCCTCTGCGTCCGTTGAGAAACAGAGGACAACGGTTCAACTTACTGCGGCCGTAACGCGGCACTCGCCGACGCAGATGGGTCCTATTGTATTCAAGCTGATGCCCGGGATTTTGGATGCGATCAAGAAAGATGATGATGAACTAACGGAAGGGTGTTTACAGGTGAGTTTCAAGTTTTAGCTTTTTTTATCCTGTTTCACTTAAGAATTGGCGTGCGACAGGCCCTGGAAACCCTCCTTCTGAGATGCCCAGCCGAGATTACCCCGTACCTGGGACAAATAGTACAAGTTGGAAATCAATACATCAAGTATGATCCGGTATGGCGATTTAAGCTGGCGAGTTGACTTCAAGCTAATACACGTTAGAACTATGCTGGCGGTGATGATGAGGACGAGGAAATGGCAGATGGTGATGAAGAAGATGAAGAAGATGAGCTTGACGAGTAGGTCAAAAGTTTTTAGGATACCACTACAACTTTTCTAATGCAGAGACAGATACTCTGATGACGAAGATACCTCTTACCGAATTCGACGCGCTGCTACTAAGCTTATCGCTGCTTTGATCGGAACACGACCAGAACTGCTGGCTACAATCTATAAGGATGTTTCTCCCGTTCTGATATCTCGCTTTGGCGACCGGGAGGAAACCGTTCGGCTTGAGGTTTGGGCAACCTATGTTATACTTCTTGATCAAACGGCAGTATACGGGGGAACACCTCAAACCAACAACTCTGTGTTGCGCGGAAAACGAAAGCGGGATACGGAAGAGACCATGGATATCGAAGGTTCTCCTTATGCCATGTTGAATGCTCAGGCACCAGCGTTGTGCAAGGCCCTCCTAAACCAGCTCAAGTCCTTCAAGTCACCTCCTGCGACTCTCCAAGCTGGTTTCAATCTTCTCCAGACTCTTCTCTCCGTATTGCCCGGTGCATTATCGACTCAGGTTTCTACGACGCTAGCAATAACGAAGAACATCTTATCGCAGCCTCCGACGACGTCTACGTCCTCCCTTTACCTCACCTGCTTGACGTTCTTGATACTGTTCTTCTCAAGCCACCCTCCTACTGCTTTTGCCGATTCACTGCCAACCATGACAGGGGTTCTCCTTAAGGCCATAGGAGAGAAGCATCCCCGTGTTGTCTCTGAATCATTCCGTGTATTTTCTTCATTATTGAATGCCCTCAAGCCGGTAAAGGACACAGATTGGGCGGAGAAGCTTTATGATGCAGCGTTCACGAGGCTGAGCCATTACGACACCGATCCTGAAGTTAGGGCTGCCGCGGAAGATTGTATCGGGGACCTATGGGTATGCGCCAGCGACATGATGAGGGGAAAGGGTAAAGAATGGGAGTACATTTGCCGTTTGACTGGCCAAACGGAGGGCCCTGTCAAAATCGTGACGAAGGTAGCGAAAGAAGTCCAGATGGGCAACGTTTGGGTCGATGAATGTATGAAGTGGCTTCTTGAGTTAATCAAGAGAGGCAGTCGTTCTGGAAAGGGAGACGTATTTACTGGACTAGAAGTTTTAATGAAAAGGTGAGTCGCATGTGTCTGTTTTATCTTTGATTACTTATATTGCGAGCAGCTATCCTAGTGGCATTCCCCAAGACCTGCCTGCAACGGTGATATTCCACATCAAGCCTTACCTGTCAACCGCAGACACCCAGCCTCTCTCTCAGGCTTTGTCTATTCTTTCTCTCCTTCTCGATCTTTCTCCCAACACCACGTTCCCTGTTATTGAGCGCGAGGTCCTTTCTGATATCTACGCCATCGCGCACTCACCCGTTGTCTCTTCCGTTGCATTAGACTCATTGCTACGATTCTTGTCCTCACTTGTTCACGCTGACAACCAGATCGCTACTCATGTGGTACCCAACCTTGTCATTGCCGTAGAGAAAGCCCCAAAGGCTGAGGCTAGTCCTGGAAACGTGGCCAAGTGTGTTGCTCAGGTGGTCAGAAGCCAGCCTGACGTAGCCGCGGGTACAATTGCTGAGTATGCAAAGAATCTCAAGGTTCGTTCGATACTCTTGAATGTAGCGATTGATGGAACGGGTTACGATAGGACTCGTCCAAGGCGGTGCCTACCCTAGTCGTGCTAAGCTTGTTGATCGTCGGGGAACTCGGTCGATTCATGTGTGTATAAAATGGACTGAGTATGATAACCCACTAACACTTCTTTTTTAGAGACATGTCCACTCAGGCAGAAGTGTTCACTCATGTTATTGAACACTTTAGTGCTGATTCAGAGAGCGTACGGTCCGCTGCTGCCTTTGCTGCTGGTAACATTGCCATTGGCAACCTACATCAATTCCTGCCCGTCATTGTCAAGTCTGTGGAAAGCGATCCCAAGAAGCGTCTCTTGTATCTGCATGCTCTCAAAGAGGTTCGTGTCTAGAAAATTTCTTGTGGAGGCACACATGTGAATCTCATTCTTAACAGGTTGTTACTCATTGTTCGCAACCACAGCTTGAGAGTATCGCAGATATGCTGTGGGTACCGCTCTTCGAAAATTCGGAAAGTTCAGAAGAGTCCGCGAGGAATGTCGCTGCGGCGTGTCTTGGCAAGCTAGCAACTACTCAGCCATCAAAGTATTTGCCACAACTTCACGTGCGTTTTTAGCGTTTTCCAATTGTCATGAGAGCTGATGATGATTAACTAGGCTCGTATTCGCGACAAGGACGCGTCTGCAAGAGCTACTGTTGTATCAGCTATCCGGTACACTTTCACGGACGCTTCGCAAGCGTATGACGAGCAACTTGCACCGTTGCTTGTGGATTTCCTTTCGTTGATGAACGACGGAAATATGGTATGTTATAATGTCAACATCATCGAAGCAAGCCTAATGATCGATCGTTAGACTGTCCGAAGGCTTGCTTTAGCGCTTCTGAACTCAGCGGCGCGTACCAAGCCCCACCTCATCAAGGACCACCTTTCAACACTTCTGCCCGGTCTTTATGAGCAGACGATTATCCGACGCGAACTTATCCGCACTGTCCAGATGGGACCCTGGACACATAAAGTTGATGATGGCCTTGAGGCGCGCAAGACTGCATATGAGACGATGTACACCTTGGTTCGTATTTACTGCTTTCAGAGGTGTTGATCACCGTCTGATCTATTGTCTAACATAGCTTGATACTTGTCTTGGGAAGATTGATCTACATGAATTCATCCTCCGCGTCCTTCCTGGCCTAACAGATGATTCGGACGAGATCAAAGTCATCTCCCACATGATCCTATTCCGCCTGTCTCAAGTTGCACCCACGGCAGTTTCTCCTAGGTTGGACGAAGCCACGCCGCATCTGGCGCAAACGATGAAGGGCGCAACCGTGACGAAAGACACCGTCAAGCAAGATCTGGAAAGGGCCGCTGAGCTGCAGCGTAGTGCATTGAGGTGTATCGCTGGTCTCAGTAAGATAGGATCGGGCGTATCCCCCCGGTTCGATGCATTTGTTGAAGAGTTGAAGAAGAGCCAGAATTGGGGTACCGAGTTTTTGGAGTTGATCGACAAGTAATCCCAAGTGTGGACAATCCTTTTTGCATATTTTATCGAGCATTCTTTTTTTCTTGTTGTTCATCTGTACCAACACCAGATTGATTCGTATACTAGCAAGCAACGAATGGAGCCTGGCTCAGTGATAATCGACTCCAGCCATTGCATTGAGTGAAATTCGAACCATAAAGTCAAGTTGAGATGAGTAAAAAAAATCTTCAAGTGACCAGCACGATCAGGGTTGAGCGCCACAATTCGTCAATGTCCTGGAAGACGACAATAAATACGGCGAACTCCGTTTATACCACAACAGCTTGCACTGCCATTTGTTGTTTGCACGAGGCAGATTCTGGCTTCGAAACCGCACAACTGCAAACCCTTCTCACAGAGTCTCTTTATCACGGCCCCTTTCTCTAATTGCACGACAACTCTCTTCGTCCGTAACGCCATGGGAGACACTGTCTATGACATCAAAGTGCTCCAGGTGAGCGTCGACCCTTTAGACGAAGACGAAAGCCACTTTCGCATTCTGGTCGATGGTAAATTCGTCAAATATCTGACCATCGATGCGAAATTGTATAGTGTCGACGATATGTGCTTCGAGCCCTCCTTAATCTCCATCTTACCCCCTCTCCCGCCTGGTGACTGGAATACTGGCCGTATATCTCGGAATTGCGTAGACGGCCGCCCCCACTTTTCCGAGGTCACGAAAGTCGAACTCCCAAGTATCTCACACCTCTGGCATCCCCTCCAAATCGACCACCTGGACCTTCACATGGGAGATAAACTCCGGTCCAATGTTTACGAAGCCAGCACTCCCCAGTTTGATCTACCCATCGTAGTCAAATTTGCTCAATTCCCTTACGAAATACCTTACCTCGATTCCGAAACTTCTGCATACCAATGGATCCAAAACCACCAAATCGGCCCCCGGTTTCTCGGGCACTTAACCGAGGAAGGTCGAGTTATTGGCTTTGCGATGGAGCGTATCACTAGCTGCCGGCACGCTACGCCCGAGGATTTGGTTCTGTGTCAGCAGGCGCTGTCGAAATTACACCGGTTGAGCATCAAGCATGGCGACATCAACAAACATAATTTTCTTATCCACGACGATCGAGCGACGCTGATTGATTTTGAGTCTGCGTTGCAATGCAACGATGCAAAGGTGCTGGAAGAGGAGTTTCGAGGGCTAGAGAAAGAGTTGAGTGATATGTCGGGGAGAGGGGGCTGCCGGGTGGTCGAGAGCAGCTCAGAGAAGTGACCGTATCTAGTTGTATACAGAAATTACAGAGTGATCACTGATCGTGGCCGTTCATCGTCCATCAACCCTTATTGAAAATTAAAGTTTTGCTGCTTGCAAAATGTGAGGCTAAATTTAAACATTGAGCAATGTGTTTTCATCAGATTTTGCAAGTGGCAAAAACCGGCCTCCCCAGCTGTGTCATGACATGATGATGATCACTGATGGCAATCATCGATCTCGTCATTGAACCCTAACACTACGACCTACCAGCGATTTCGATATGGGTTTCATTGTTTTGAAAAAGGGTTGCAAAGTCACCCTCTCTGTTTAGAACCTGGAAGGTTCGCGCGAAAATTGCCCTGATCTTGAACCCCCCCGGTAGAAGTTACAGACCACTTCGATGTAGAGTTACAGACCACTAGCGTCGTGACAAGTTGTCTTAGGAGCCATATAAGGATCTTCATATCCTACAGATGCTATGGTCAGAGAGAGATTGATATGATCCAACAGTCTGTACTTACGGCGAGTTCCGAACATCATCGTCATTGCTGCGACAGCACGTTGCTTAGGATGAAGGAGCGGATCCTTCGCCCTTGCTGCAACCAGTCGAAACTCGGAGGCGGTCAAGCCATCTGCGTCGGGGGTCTCGGGAGGCTCCACTGCATCAAGATGATCTTCGCCGGGTGGCTCTGAACTGTCCTCCATTGTGCCAGAAGGAGAATTTTGCCCCAGAGAAGAAAACCGGTGGGCCACCGACAATGACTGTGCAGTCGTGTGGTGGCCCTGCTGGGAAACCTGCATGAATTGACTATGCCTATGCACGGCCACACCACTATAAGTCTGAGGCACGAAAAATATTGCGGTAACCAAATCGGACATCTGTTGTGCGAACCTCTGCACACGGGGACTAGCGGAGGAGCCATGATCTCGCATGAACTGGTCCAACTTGTAATGCGCATTGATGACCATGGCGAGAGAAGAGAGAAGAGGCTTGTCAGAGGCGGAACGAAGATTTGGGACAATGAATGGATCGAGAGGTGCATGAGGCGGCGACGCTGAGCAGAGATGGTCTTCAACAGCAATCCAGTACGTCCAAGTGATCGACGACGTTGGCTGCGCAGTCTCTCCCCGGCGATAGAGGGTTCGATCTTGCGCAATGACAAGCGGCTGGCCATCTGGGAGCAACGCATGAGGGTGAAGGACGACAATCTCCCAATGCGGTTTGGCAAAAGGTGGCTGGGATATCTATAGACGAGTGTCAGAGGCTCTACATAGGAACGACAAAGGAATAACACACACGTCTAGAGGGCGAACGTGACCTTCAGAGGAGTCATGTTTCGCCCAGTCTTCGTTAATCTTGCGTAAAGCCTCAAGCATCGCGCTGGCGTCGCTATCAGATGGTACAATGCAAAAAGTTCCGTAAATATCCCAGTGGACATGAAGGGACGCCTCCACTGAAATATTCGTCAATTGATGGACGTTTCTGTGGGGTGGGCATACCCACGGAGAATTGCATTGGTAGGACTGTCCAATAAAAACTTATATACTGAAGGATCTTGAAGTTTTTGCCGGCTAAGGAGATCTTCCTGGAAGGGGTGTCAAACCATTGAACGAGACGCGGAACAACAGACTTCACCACCAGCCTCTTTCGCTCTGGATCCCTACGAACGGGATTGATTATGTGGGCAGCTTGAAGATCGGCAGAGGCAGAGCCTGTGAAGAAAGACCGCTGATCGCAGGCAAGAAGTCGATGTCGAAGGCTCTTGTCTTCCGGAGACTCAGGAGACCATTCACTATCTGACCTTGTTGTCTCGGACGGCGGGGCAAGTGCTCGAAGAATGGCATCAGATCCAGGTCCTATGTGCGGGTTTGGAGGAAGCTTTTTGACGGGCGATATGAACACTCGGAACTGCTGGGCATCGTCGTCGAAACCGAGGAGAGACATATCATTTGGAACTATTTTTGGAACCGGTACATACGCGTTCGGACGCGTTACTTGAATCTCGCACTGCTCTTGCCGCTGCACCGTCCTCGCCACCGCTTTGAGCTCGCCACGATACATCACTGATCTGCCACCAAGTCTTGCCGTTCTAGCTGAAGGTACTATACACGCCAAAGGCTTTGAGGTCTCAATGGCAACTTCGCACACCAGGTAAATCATATTATCTTTATATAGGGGCACCTAGACTAATTTCCTATAGAGTTCACATATAGTGGGTTCACTGATCTGGTAAAGCGGATCCGAAACGACAACATCATCATCATAAACAATGTTTCGCTAGCGAATTTCAACCGAATTTCCTCGGAAAGGGAGAAAAAGGGTTTGGGGTTCCGGAAACAATTTGTTGAGTATGTCGACAATGTTTTGTTGCTTCAGTCCGATTGAACAGTGGATCACCAGCGCCGTAATCATGGAGAAGCTGAGTCAATAAATAGCATAATGGGCGTACCACGAGGGGAGCTCCTCAGTACGCGGGCCACAACATTTACCAACCTTGATGATGCTGGCGGTGTGAGGTCGCAGGGGGAAGGAGACTTTCTTTATGTCCACGTGTATGCCTCAGGCCTAATGGCTTTCCAACAGTAGTCATTGAGGCTGGCTATACCAAATCCTGGGACTCACTACGACAGAAAGCTAGATGGTGGTTTGCAGCTTCCCACTTTGATGTCAAGATTGTCATCCTTGCAAAGTTTGATCCATCATCTAGAGGTGGGAGAATCACCATTGAGAAGTGGAAGGCAGTTGAAGCAGTACTCCGGCCTGGAGTGAGAACATGGGCACAAGCAAATGTACCAGCACAAGCAACTTGCATTCAAAGTATCCACATTACCTGCCGTGCCCTTGGAAATGACCTTGAAGATCCAGCATCGTATGATGTAACTGATTCCTTATGCCTTGAATTTGTAGATGTTTACCTTCGACAACCAACCGGCCAACTTGAAGGATAGTGTCATTGATATTGAAGAGTTACAAGCATATGCTGCTGATTTTTGGTTGACAAATCAGTAGTAGATGTTATTTCCCATTGCAGTTTGTCTAGGTACGACAATACAATTAGAGATATGATATTGTTTGGTTATGGTAAGAGGCACGAAAGAAATCACGGGTTAGGGACACCTGCCCCTTCTTACCTATGATGTCCACGCTCTCCATCAACCGCTTTTTCCTGGAGGTGACTCGTCAGAAGTCTTCACGGTCAAGTATTCTGAGGACCAAAAATGTTGCATCCTCAAAGACTTGACCAAGGAGAAACAGTCCCTCCCCTCGCCAAGTTAATCATGTCGTTTGCCTCGGAGCTCCACCTGGAAGGTACGCCAGAACTGACAGTCGAGATGATGTTGAATGTGAAGATCTCCGGTGAAGCGAACATGTACACCAGCACCACGCTGCTCCATAAACGCTTTCTTGACTTAAGTTGACGCCGTCATCTCCTTCATCTGCAAATGTGACGGTCTCCGTTCTCTTTCCCTAACAAAGAACTGCAGATACGGAGGCTCTGAATCCGAGAAGGGATACGCCATATGGGGACCAA